>KZ308498.1:220215-341579 GCA_000376725.2 Ladona fulva | reverse complement strand
CGGCATATTGTAACAAATTATGTTTAAAACTTTTTGCAGTTATGCATATCTTTTTCATTTTATTACATTTTATCAAAACATATCGATGACTTTAGAGGTTAACTTATAGGAAACCAATGAAATCCCGACAGCTACATGTCTTAGTATTTTTGTTAAACATTTTTCAATTGCATTGGGAAACAATAGATTTTTTCTGGGGTGAAAACCTACCTCTTCGCCGTTTCCACTATTCCCAGAGTATCAGTTCTGACGAAGTTCTAGAGATGAAGCCCTCACGCTTCTTAATAAATAATTTACGTTCAAATTGTGATCTAATAGTTTTTCCCTTTAATTCGAAACAAAGATTTGAATGCTGGTGAAGTATTTACTGAAATACTTGAATTAAAATGGATTGAATAATTTTCTGTCCTCACCACAGCATTGATCCTCAAGAATTAACCACTTTCATGTCCTCAATTCCATGTCATGAATTCAAACATTTATTTAAAGAATGTCTGCTCGGCATGCGTTATTGAACATCTTAGCTCTTTCGTCTTCACCGTGATACACCCCCTTGTGAAATGAACCGAATAATGCCCGATAAAACTAAAATATTTTTGCTTGAAAATTTCGCTTTTTAAACTCTGAAGAAACATAAAAGAGAATTTAAGACATATCAGTGCATCATTTTTGCTTGGAAAGAGTTTTAATATTTTTTAATCTAGGTAAAAGAAATTTTTCGAACTTCTAAATAGACAAATTGCGTTTAATTTGATGTTTCAGTTATTTTAGTAATTTATATTTGGTGATTTAGTTAATTTTTAAAATTATGGTGAATCAAAAAAGTATTAAATATTATAATCGTTTCATTTTACAATAAAAATAACGCGTTAACTGTTCCTAATCTTACAGTTAACTACCTTCTTAAAAGGAATTTACATGCGTTGCGATGGAAACATTGAATTTCAGAGAAAATGTATTCTCTCTGCTCTATTAAGATTCTATGTTTTGTGATTTTTCAGTAGTCTTATTTATATTCACTCAATTGTAGACCATGTTAACATTGAGCAATATTACACTAGGCCTACCTAATTTTGAAAATAAAAATATTTGATTTGCAGTTATTTAAACAATATGATATTCTTTATAATATTAACGGTCATTTATCCGCGAAAAATTTTCGCAGGGAATAGAACTCAGTCCTCAATAGAACATATTATTTAGGAGGGGAGGACTTTGAATGAGTTCACTCAGGAAAAAAACCTTTAGGAGTCTGCAACATTATTGAGTCACAGATAGCACCGCCGAATAAAGAACCAAGACAAAATTTTTACCCATCTAAATATAGCATTAGTAACACACGGAGCCTCCTTAGCTTTGTTTGATAATTTTTTCAACCGTTTCGCGTCTCTTAAAATTTTCGACCCAACTAAAAAATGCATAAATACCGGAGCGAGCTGTGCAGTGAGAATTTTCTCTTTTCGTCTCTCTTCCCTTTAATGTTTTGAATGCCTCGCTCTTCGAAAAAATAATGAAGGTCACGCCTCCTCGGATTCATGGAATGAGCCAACTGCCGATGCAAAACTCTTTCAATGCCATCCGACAGTGACGTCACTCACCACTATGCAACGACTCGCTATGCATTTTATTGAAGACATTGTTACGAGAGCATACTTGAATAGAAAATTTCTTCTTTGCAAGCCGATAGTCGCTCGACCCCTCAATACGTTGTATCGTATGAAATGCTCCGCGACCAAATACATAGCTCCTACTGTTGTTTCCATGTACCAAGTTCGGATCAAATCAGTAGAAAACTTTTATGCCTATCGTTGTCTCTTGACGCTGGTGTTTTTCTTTTCCTGTCATGCACGTCCTGATTTTAGTGGAAGTTGACATAATATATTTCAAATATATATCGAGGTATCATTTTAAGAGCGGCATTAAAATTAAGTTAAATGAGAATGCATGGCTAATAATTCTCACTTCCTTACTTGAGCAGAATTAAAACATATTTTTATGATGATATCGTACATGACTTTTTGGGGATCATTTCTTTTCGGAATCAAATTAATTCCAACTTGGTAAATATTTTCTGTAAAAACTTCTCGGACTCCTTATCGTAAATTCACATTTTAGTACTATTCTATTTAACTTAACGGAATTCTTTTCTTTATTTCGTATTTCTAAGCCATTTCTTCACATTTAAGCATTTTTTGTTCCGTTTTTCACATTATGCAAAATCTAAAATCGTATATTTAACAGTAACCCAATCATCCCTTGAAGCTAAATTTGCCCAATGTTCATTTTTTTTAATATTGGGCATGGGAATATCGAGGTATCCTATTTGTCTGCTATCTCGCATTTATACTTTGCCATACAAAATATTCTATATTTGTATTCATTTCAACCCCATCTTACCCTCTTTTCACTAAATTTACCGTTTCCTACTTTTATTTTTCAAAAACACTAATTGCGATTTTCCTTTTACATTCTAGATGAAGCGCTTGAAGATTTGATCAGGGAAGTCATGGAGGCAAGCAAAAGAGGAGTTTCTGCAGTCAGGAATGTCACAGGAGAGCCTAACTGGAGCTTTGGACAGTCACTTTTTTTCTCCAGCACAGTAATCACCACAATTGGTTAGTATAAGGAAAACATAATTGTAAAATAATTCTCTCTCTGTCTTCAATTATAAATTATTCTTCAAAATATTAACTATCTTTTTGCATGCTTTGTTAAAAGTTCTCGATCTACAAATTTAGTTAAAGCAAGTAAATATTATCTAGATAATAAAAAATATGTCTTAATTAAATGAGAAATTCAGCAAAAAGCTATTGAAAGAATTGTAATATTTAGAGCAAAACAAGGGTGCCCTAGTATTTAAAAGTGGAGTGAGCTGAAGCGAATAAAGAATTAGTTTAAGTAATTCATGGCTCCAATTTTAACAGATTGCCAAGAAAAGGAAAAATTACAGTTCATTTGAATTTTCATAATTGCTAGTTTAATTTAGAAAGAAACCTTAACAGAAAATTGTCAGTGAAACTCTCTGATACTTTTATGCATTTGGTGGTCATTGAGATTTTAATTTCCAAAAATATCTGCTAGAAAACTTTTAGAAACATACCAGTATGAAAAGAAAATTATTTTATTGATCGATGTCAAGAATAAGATGGGAATTTCAAGTATAAAGTTTAGTCCATATTTCTCTTATGTTTTTCTTATCAACATTTTGTATTTTTTGTTCATTAACCATTCTGTTGATTATCTTTTGATTACAGGTTATGGACATGTGACTCCTCTATCCAAGGGAGGAAAGATCTTCTGTATAGTCTATGCAACACTTGGTATTCCATTGACTCTTGTGCTCCTTACTGCTCTTGTTGAGAGACTTGCATCAGGACCTTCCTCTGCTCTCTTGCGTGCCCTCAACTCCCGCCTCGGCCATCTTTACCCTCCCTTCACCTTGCGCCTTCTCCATCTCACCTTATTACTTTTAATTCTTGCTCCTCTCCTCTTCTTTATCCCTGCTGCAATCTTTTCCAACATTGAACCCACCTGGGATTACCTTGATGCCCTCTATTATTGTTTTATCTCCCTCACTACCATAGGCTTAGGAGACTATGTTCCGGGTGACAACCCTGACCAACCATACCGCCCACTCTACAAAGTTGCCACTACAAGTAAGTGCCTCATATCAACCTGATATATGATGTTACGCAAGATTCAGGGAGAAATCATCTGTCAGTGTTCACCTTGAGTCACATGACTAGTGCTACCCTGAAAGAGAAAATCTCCATTCCTCAGGCTAGCTAGGACAATGACTCTACTAATCAAAGTAGGTTTTGACACTAATGAAAAAGAAGATGAAAGATAATTTAATTTAATCATGATTTACAAAAAACACTGATTGGTTATTTCTGATGAAATTAAGATGCTTTGTTCTAAATGAATTGTCTCTCTATTAACCAAAAGCTCCTTTGTTTGGCTGGTAATATTCCCTCAGTTTTCAGTCTTAGTCCTGAATTTAATTTTTATTCAGTGCTGCCATATTTGAAATCCTAAATTCTACATCTTCTGAAAGTTACAATACAGTTTAATGACTGTATGAATATTTGTATGACATACTCTTTGATACTTATGTTAGTATTTTTGATTGTTGTTGGGTTATGTTTGAAATTCTGTAACAATTAATAAATAAAAAAGCAATGGAATCAAAATAGGAACCCCTTATATCATTTCCTCAGCTCAAATAGATTTTTATTATCTTTGCTTACTTGCTATATTCTTTTCCTAACTCTTATCTGTAAAGTTTAATTCTTCGATGAAATTTTTGGCTAATTAGAATTATGGGCATCAGGGGGACTTTCTTATATAGAGCATCATTATGGGATAAACAGCTGTGAAAAATAGCAACATACTGGGACTTGAACTTAGGTCTCCTACTTTCTGGACAATTATTCTTACGGTGGTTGGTGCCACTTTTGGCACCGCTTGCATCGTTCACAAAATCATTATCTTGGCAGTGTGGAAGAGATGCAGCATGACAGTTTAGTGGTTAGAATATCTGCCCAGAAAATGGGAGACCTGGGTTTGAGCCCAAGTCAAATTGCTATTTTTCACAATTGTTTCACATCTTGGGTTTTAAGGCACACACCTTAATGTGCAAATTCTAACTTTTTCCCTTTCCTTAGAATTATGAGATTGAAACGCCTGTGTTAAACCTTTTATCAAAGACGTTTTCTGAAATTCAGAGATAATCTTAATCCAAGTCTTACAAATACCCTCCATGCAAAATATACAAGTAAAATAGCATATCTTTATTGGGTCTTTTGATAAAATATGAGATATTGCAACGATGAGATTCAGCATTTTATTATTCTCCAAAACTTTTCAAGCATTCATTTTTCATTAAGTCTTTTATTTGGATTGACTAAGTATGCTTACATTTTTTTCACAATAGGATGGAAAAAGTAGCGCATGGTATTGACTTTTGAATGAAAAAATACAAACATGCATTTATGCAGGTGGTTTTAAAATACCAGTATAACTATTTTGAATCATATTCAGTGAAATTGTACATTTCAGTATCTTTTTATTGTATAATTATCACATATTTCCAATGTACTTTACAAAAGATCCCAATTGAGCTCATATTAAAGTAAATGATGTATCTGATAGAAAGTAGATTTTAAAGTAATTGCATATGAATTTAATTCTAGTAGTACCAGTTACTGTTATTTAAGAAAGACTTGGTTCTTTGGATTTTCTAGACTAATTTTATTCTTTGTATTTATCCTTACAGTGTATCTTTTGATTGGACTTACACTCATGATGCTGGCTCTGACTGTGTTCTATGACATCCCTCAACTTAACTTCGGCCTGTTCTTCCTTCCACACTCAGATGAAACTCAATCAGGCCACACTGGTGTTCCTGGAGGTTTACTTTCATCTGTTTCTTCAGGTAAAACAGTTTGAAGGTTTATGTTTTACATTCATCCTCTGTAAGAAAAAGAAGGTTGGAACATGGCTGTTTATGAATTAGAGGCTTAAAAACACTCTACAACCTTTGTGTAGACCCCCTGAGAATGGAGGCTTTGTCTCCGAAATGATCATTGGGCCTCCCAGAAATCGGTAATTCGTAGCTTCCCATTTGTCTTTGAGCAGGAGTTCCACTGCCGAAAGATGGCTTACAGAGTTTTTAAACCTCTAATTCATCCCCTTCATGCCTGGAAATAACTGCAAGTTTTACTAGCAATTCTAAAATTAACTGAAGTTGAAAATGTATTTTTTTAACCCCTCCTATAAAATATTTAAGGATATCATAATCAGAGTATTTAAGAAAACAATTATAAGGACAGTATAATAATCAGAATAGTCAAAATCACTTGAGAAGAGTGATTTATGAAGTAACAGATTTTTCATAAAGAAATCCCAAATCACCTTTTCTTATGATTTGGGTCATAAAAAGTATGACTTTCATTTTTCAAATAATTTGTGTTAAGATTTTATACATTCTTATATTTCTACCCTCAGATTATTTGTCGTATGGTGACTAAGGTCTCACTTGAATGTATTACCTTCCTTACAGGAATGGGTGATTCAGAGAAATCCCGCCTTCGCACCCCAGGTGCACTTCCTGGACCCAAATATACTCAGCAATTGGATCATTGTGGTGAAGGGGTTGGATTAGGGGGTGGTGCTAAACGTAGGCATCATCAAGTGGTTCGGGTCAAGTCCAGAGCTCGTGATGACGATGATGATGATGATGAAGAAGAAAGTGGTAAGGAAGGCTTTCTTTCCAAGTGATCAATGGAAGTACTGCTTAACCTAAGAAAATAACCTAGGCAAAAATATTTTCCTTAGCATATACTGAATTCAACCAAACTTTAGTAAACTTACAACTGTTAAAAACTAAAAAGTTAAGCACAGTTACTTTAAAATTTGCATTTTAACTGAGTACTTAACTTATGTAACAGAAGAAGCAATTGGTCAAGCCTTTTTTCTCAGTTTGTTTCTTTGCAATTTCAAGAATTAGCATTGGTAAATTGTAATAAATTACTCACTCCGAATGAAAATTAGCTCAACTACTTAGATAAGATTGGGAAACACTTCATGTTGTTGTGTCATGTGATTCATTTTTCCTATTTTCATCTTGAGTTGACAGTGGAAAATATATTTACTCTGTAATAATGAGTGCTTCTAGAGAATTTAGTTTCCTCTCAAAGACCACATTAGCAATATCAAATGAATCATCTGAAGGAAAATAGCATCAAATTTTGAAAACTCAACAGCAAATTTACTGTTAATTCCATGTACTTAGATACACCAAAGGATGCAAATTGTGCATCCTTAACTTCAAATTTATAGCTCAAGTGAGAGGAAATACAGTGTTGGTTTGTCAAAATATTTTTTGCTGAGCTTTTTCTTTGTTAAAAAACAAATGGTTTTATTATTTATTCCTTCAGTTATTTATTGTTTTTTCTCAGATTTATTTTGATAGTTCTTAGATATCATCATCAGGTGATGATGCCATGCAAAAACCTGGATCTGGATCATGTTGCTTGTTATTTTGTATAAATAAAATTATATTTCATCAACTTACTCTTAGTTATAGTCTTAGTCATGGAATACCACCAGGTGGTGGTATGACCTGATCTGCCCACACATGACCTGCGTGATTAATATTATATTAAAATGCTATCAATAGGTACAACTACAGGTAATGCAAGCACCTAGATGCGGTTGAAATTTTTTGAAAGAAGGGTTCAAAAAAGGTATTTCATTGGTCAGATTTTTGGCAGACATGATCTCAGTTGCTTCCAATGCATTCATCTTCTTCCCCTTGGACTGCCTAAAGAGAAGTTTAGCAGAAAAGAAGCTGTGATGGCCATTTTCTATCTGACAGAACACAAAGGCAGGGAATGCATTATTCAAGCTGTATCACTATTAATGTTCTGCAGCTTTTGTTTCCAAGCTCTGACCTTCTTGGCCCATGTAAGTGACAGGGCAATCCATGCATTTCATTTCTTCAATTTTGACCTTGTATTATTTGTCTTCCCAGTACTATTCCCACAAACTTGCTACCTTCCACTCCTTGATCGCCTTTTCAATTTTCTCCTTTCCACCCAGGCATTCCAGTGGAAACTAACTACTATTAAATCAATTGCTTAAAAGAATGGTTTTCAAGTGATTTTGTTGACAAACTTGTGAAAAAGAAACTCGTGAAAATTGAAACTCCTCAATTTCTTCTTCCCTTTCCTTTCTGGAGGATTCCAAGCTCAAATGGGTTAGACTTCCCTTTCTAAAAGGGATTGTATGGATGGTATAGCTACCTTTCTGGAAGATTTTAAAGGAAGCCTTGTTCTTAGTAAGAGAGGTGGATAGGTCCAGTAAATTTAAAGCTTTTTCCTTCTCTAATTCAAACATGAATAATATCCTTGGATCCAAGGAATTGAGAAACCTCAAAAGCAACATGATCTGGTGGTTTGTGCCATCCCAAATTTCTCATTTCAGGGAATACTTCCTATAAACTTATTAATCTTCTTCTGAAGAATTAAAAGGCTGATTTCACCTTCAAATCTCCAACAGTCCTTATCTCATATCAAGGATAAAAGGATTATTTCTCGCTATCTGGAGTGTAAGAGTCAAAATGCAAGGATTGCCATGACACCTAAATGGGCAAGGCATATTGGAGCTTGAAGACAATAGCTGCAGAACATCTACAGAGCTACTACTTGAATAATAAATTCTCTGCCTTTCTGGTCCGTCTGCTATAAAATGACTAGCACAGCTTCTTTTATGTGAAACTTCTCTTCAAGCAGTCCAAGGGGAAGAAGTTGGATGCATTGGAAGCAAATTAGTTATTGTCTGCCAATGAAATAAATTTTTTGGACCTTTTCCCTCTCCTCGCCCTTCCTTCAAAACTTTCCAACTGTAAATAAGTGCTTGCATTTCTTTTACTTATACCCGATGAAATTATTTTAGTCAAAACCAATTGTTTTTAATTAAATCTTGTGGGAATCACGAAGTTTTATCTCTCTTCCTTTCTGTTAAAGTGACAAAGATTGAGAGGGAAGAGAAATGTATAAGATTTTCTTAATAGTGAAAAAAGAGTGATTTGGTAACATAAGCAAGGATATTCTCAGTTTTATGAAATGAGGAAGAATATCATCCATTAACGATAGATTAAAAATTTATTTTGTAAGTCGCCTTAAACTTAATTCTTCCATTAAGCAATCTTTATTTTAACTAATGCAAATCAGTCATGCAATCTAACAGAATACTTTTCCTTAAAAAAAATTTATTCATTCATTTCCTCATTCTCAGGTGGCAAGAGGCATGATGCAGATGATTCTCCTAGTCCAGGTGAAGATACAACTCCAGTACATGCTCAGAGACCCTGAACTGACAAAAAAGGATATCATGATTGTACCATTCCAAACTTTGGCTGAAACACTTTCAGTTGCAAAATAACTAGTATTTTATTCATTTGAGTTTTGAGTATTTCAAAATGTAAGACTCATTTTCAGAAGTACTTTAAATTTTCAAATGATATTTAACATCAAAACCATTGATGGTTTGAAAAACTTAAATGTGACTCTATGTTTCAATAACACTTTTGTTTCTATTTTAATTCTGCTAAGACAGTTCCACTCCATCAAGCAAAAGAACAGAGGAACACTTAGTAGTTTATAATGAAGTGATTTTCCTAGCAAAAAACATCATAACAACTAGTGAAATCATATTTAAAAATGGATTTCATGTCTGTTGACTAGTTGAATTGCTTCTGTAAATGTCCAACTGGTAAATTATACTAGCTTTTTTGTGGTGTTTATCAATGTTAGTTACACAAGAAACTTCTTCTGAAGTTAAAAAAATAAATAAAACAAGATAAAGTTGAAAAGTTAGTTAATCAAATCATGATGGAATCAAAGATCTTCACAAATTTGAGAGTTATTTAAAGCAACAAACTTCATATTTGTTATTCAATTTCCTGGATATTTTCAAAGGAAAGAACTGTATAGTAATGAAATATACCGCAAAGGTAATTTCACTTATATTTTGGAAGAAATGTGATGATTACATACTATCATTACACTGTGAGGCCACTGATTCAGATGATAACATACTCTTTCCTTTGTGATCTGCAACAATATGTCAGTTAGCACATTATATACTATTTTCACTTTAGCACCAGAACATGCTTATTAAACATTAAAAAAAATATGTGTGATTGTCTAAGACATGTATCAAGCAATGAAAAATTTTCAAGTATCTTACCTCCACAAAAAAATAATATAAGATTATTTATTTTTCATAAATATAGCGGAAATATCATGAAATATTTCTTTAAAATTGACCATGTATTTAATGAATTCCAAAAAATAAATGGTTGATAATTCAGTCCTTGAATTTAACTTACTCTAAAATCTTACAGTGATACAATCTGAACAAAAATTATGGTGCTAAATTACAACCTTGTGAATAAAAATTGAGTCTATCAATGTAAAACTTATCCTTTATTCTATGGATGTTATTTCTATGGCATATCAATTTTATAAGAGCATAATATTTCAGGCAGTTTATCGCCTGTTGAAAGAGGACTATTTCTGGAAATAAATATTGGAATCACTATGAAATTAAATTAATCATATAACTACATGCAAAATAAATATCACAAGGTCCTTAAAAGATAAAAAATATTGGACACTCAATGATAAGATAATGCATAACCAACTTAATCATACTGATTCATTTTGTATAAATGGGAAATATATCTAGCTTTATGAGTCTCATGAATAGCCTCAGGGTATATCTACCAAAAAGTCAATAGGAAGACTATAATGCAGCTTTTCTTATAGTAATGTCAGTGTTCAATGTGTAAAAGAGTGCTACTTCAAAATTTTTATTAAACTCTTGTTGTATTAGGTGATTGAATTCATTTAGAATATCAGTTATGTAATATCAGTTTTATTTTTTGTTAAATTATCAACAAATGTTTCTGTTTTATAATGTATGTTCAATTTAAAATTCTGAAAGATCTCTCTATTAACTGTACTATATAATGTGTGGTTAAATGTAATGCTATGATGTTGGTTTTGATGTTGGTCCAACTGCTTATGAACAGTTAACTCTTGATTACCAGAGATAAAGGAGAAAGAAAAGGATTTAATAACTAGTGAAGCATCATATAAAGTGTCTCAAGTGAATTTAGTTTCCTCACAAATAGCACATTTGACATTTCAAATGTACTATTAAAATAAATATAGCATTAATTATAAAACATTTCTTTGAAATTTCAAAAGGTAACTTACCACTAATTCCAAATATATGTGTACCCAAAACAATGAAAATTTTACATTACTTTAGAATCCGTAACTTAAAATTAACAACTCAAAGAAGAGGGACTAGAGTTGCTATGCCAAAATTCATTTTTTGCAGAGATTTTCCTTAGCTGAACAGACACTTTTAGAGTAATGTAATGGGTTTTATAAAATATACAGAGAAAACTATCTTCATACGCTCTAAATAGCTCAGATGACATATTTGTGTTAGTTGACTCCTTTAGATCATGAGGATAATTCTGGAGGAATGTATATGATATGATGCACAATGCAACTTCTTACAGATTTCAGCATGATCTGTATTCATGTCCCATTTCCCTCTACCATTATTTTCCTGATAACAACTTAAAACCATCTTTTGATACTGGATAATTGAGAGTTGACTGTTAGTGCTGGAGCATCAGAACATTATCCAGTAAGTGGTATCAATTAATGTTCTGAAATTATAGAAGCAAAAATATGCTTTGATACTTTGTTGATTAAAGTTTGGAATTTATATCAAGATGAGGAACTGAATTCCAGTATGTGTAGTGCATGAATATGATATCATGAAAGCCATCAATTTTGGGAAATCAGTGTTAATAGCGGGAAAGGCAAGACTTAAAGTGCCAAATTCATTATTATAGAATGCTATTTTTTTAAAAATACATGTCATAATCATAAATATTTATATAGAACTTACCACTGATACATCAGCAAAATATATTTTGGTGGGTTGAAATATTGCTAATCATAGCAAAATGATTGCTGTATGTGAGAGTCATTCCTGTACAAGCAAGGCTTAAATTTAGTACTTCTGTATTTAATCAAAAGTACATTCTTAGATAATTCTTGTTGATGTACTATTAAATTGAGACAATCCATCAATATAATGTAATTGAGGAAGTGTGTATTAATTGAGATTATGCAGGTATTTAAATATGCCCTAGAAAGCTTAATAATTCTGCTTCATAAAACTTTTAAACTATCACATGTTATATGAAGTTGGATATCATTGCTCTCTCAGTGTAATACATGGAGAATTTGGAGGTTAATCAAAATATGACGCTGGAAACAAGCAACTGTAAAAGTTGAAAGCTGTAATACATAATTGATTAAATCTATACAAACATCTTTAATTCTTAAACCTTATGGTTCTTCCTGAATACCTTATCTCAATGTGTAAATGATTGCTTGTAAATTTTAATTATGCCGCTTCAAAGAAATTAAATGAAGTATGCAAGGTTTTCACTGATTTATTCCAGGTTTTTAGGTAAGATGACTGGCACATTTACAGAGATTGTCACAAGTCATTGTTTCGTTGTTATTATTTTGTGAGATTAATATATTTGTTTAGTTTAACATTTATAATATAATTTTTTCATTATGAAACCAGGATATATTAATTAAAAGGACTTCTAATTGATCATAAATGCTACTCCTACTGTAACATCTGTCCAGCTGAATGTAATTCAGCATTATGTATCACAAATTGCTTATAAATAAATGTGATTGTACAGAAATATTTTATGTAATTTCATTATTATTTACCCTGATTTATATCTTATACTTTTCATGATAAATGTAGTTGGAAACTCAAGACTCCGAAGTCATTCAGAAATTCAATTTTCCCACCACGTAAGTTGCTCAACGTTGTTCATCTGGGAGTGTTGTAGATGGCGTTGTAACAAATCCCGCGACTTCGTGTAATGGGAGAATTTGAAGAAGTTGGAACGATTTTGACAAATAGTCAACCTAGAGGAAGATGCATTAATGTTTCTCCTGAATGTAGCGTTAAAAATTAAAAATGAAGATTATTTGTGATATAGAAGTTAGCAATCGGTTGCTGCCATCCCAAAGTATGGTTGGCAGTAGACGAGCTGTAAAGTCAACTTTAGGGCTAGGAAGGTTGGAAGGAAAATCTCCTGACGTTTTTATATTGCATCAAACCACACAGAACAAGAATGGGAATAAATATAAGGTAAGAGGAAGGGTCGTAGCCCAAGATCCTGCTAAGGATATAGTAGAATGTCATTGTTGCTATTTTCTGTCAGGTATGTGGTAACGTCGAAGCTGTATTTACCCGCTTCGCAGCTGAAGGAAAAGCTACCATACGTTTACGTACTCCACCTCATGATCTATGCATACGATCAGCCGATCCTATCCAGCTGAATTGTTTCCTTCGTGTTCTACGAAATGCAATTAGTGGTAAGTTTTTAGTTTATGTACTTTACTACCTAATTGGTTAGAAGAAGGTAAATCTACTCAAGTACTCTAAGTATAACCATCAATTTCGTTTTTGACCGTTCGTTTAACTGTCTTCATTCGTCAGGGCAAACAGACTCAAAAAGTGGGTCATCAATAAATAATGGAAAATCTGATAAATTGAAGGGAGATAACAGTGCCGTGAACGGGAAATCGAATGTGAAAAACAGAATCAGCGTTCTTTCAACTTCATCAAAATTATTATCGAGTATTAAAAGAACCTTAAAAGTTACAAGACCATCCGAGTACCCAACAAATTTAAGGTCATTGAAGACTCTGGAGGAACTACAGGTATGTTGTAATAACAACAATAATAATGCAGATCATTTAGTAACTGTCGATCTACAAATAGGACTAGGCATCGTCGGAATACATGAAATACCTATCTGAAGATCATAACATTGATGCAACATATATGAACTTCCTATCTAATGTGTAAACAATAAGGGTACCCTAGGATTGATGTCATTAATCCAATCAAACCATAATAAAAACAGATTTGCTGTACCAGCAGACACTCGTACATTCATGAAGAAATTACATTCTTCTTTGGGATTTGAACTGATAAATGCTTTCTTAGTAAATTTTGTTGTATAACTTGTCAACAAATTCATTTTAGACAAATTTATACCTTTGATTTTTAAGGAGTTGATAACTGTAAAGGCCATGTATCGAGTCATTCTCATAGCTTTCCTGAGTTAAATGGAACTTAGAATTATTAAATGTTTGCAGTTAAGTCTATTAATTGCAATTAAGTGTTTGCATATTACTGTGTAATGGAAATATGTACATTAACATATTGAGTTTACTTCACTCTACAATTTTGTCTGGTTTACCCTATTCTTATATTGTATATTATACTTAGTTGTCTTACTTCTATCTATAAAGAAAATGTATTCCTAATTGTAATTACTGGTAAGAGTGTTCCAATGGAAAATACTATATATTTTTTTCATCTGACTTGTTATATCTATTATGTGATTAATAAAAATTGTTATTATTATTGTTAAATTAATGATTCGTTATTGATGTTTTCAACTTGCAGATCAATGGACTATCCATTTCTCGTCTTGATCGGCAAGTGACTCAGTTACCTTTACTCAGGGTCTTAGACCTAAATGACAACTGCCTCACTTCATTACCCAAAGAAATTAGCCAGTTAACTCACCTCAGAGAGTTGAGGTTAGCTCACAACTCACTGGGGGAACACATCAGCTCAACATCTTCATCAAGATCATCATCATCTTCGCTGGTAAATGGGAATGCTATATGAAAATTTTCTTTTTCAAGTAATCTTCGTGAAATTCAACGAGTTTCAATGATTAATATTCTTTGTAAACATTAGTATTGTGATCCATTATTGTCCATTTAATTTTTGATGCTACTATTGTATGATTTCTTATACAATTTATTTCCTACCCCTACTTATGCTTGTGATACTATGGCAGTACTGAATATTCCCATATGAATTGCTGCTGCCTTTTTTATGTTGACCTGGGATTTTTCTGCTAATTATTTGGATTGAAATCCATTAATATGTCACTTTGAGTCTAATATCAAATGGGGTTATGGCTGGGTTCAGACCATATCTCCCACTAATTTTTCCATCTCTATGTCAAGAAAATTACTACTATTACATGCTTCATTTAAGTAACTGTGCCACTATTGTCAAGGTAGAGTTCGTAATAAAATCGATATTGGCAGGCGTGACTTTATGGAAAGCCATTACAGAATGATAAACTTGGTAAATTTTCCATACAGTTTTTATTAGCGGCCAGTTTCGTAAGTTGACTTACATCTTGCAATCTTCTGATGTTATTTCTTTAAATGACCAAATTTACCATGTAATTCCAAAATACAATTCATAATATGCAATATCACTCATGCATTTGTGAAAACTAAAGCAAAAGGCTTTCCAATTTTTCAATAAATAAGTGGGTGCTTGAAAGAGTAATTAGGTGACCCTTAAAAAAGTATTGGGTGGTGGCTCAGTCATGTAGCTTAGAGACAACCCTGATTGAGATGTTGAATTCTTGACATAATATCTATTTATTTCACTTTAACAAATATTACAATTTATGACAAATTGAAAACATAAAAGCAATTCTTCTGCTCTTAGGATCTTGCTTAACACCTGTGTACTTTGCAGTTTTTATACAAAACTAGTACCAGCAATTCTTAATGCAACTAATTTCTAGTGTATTGTCAGAAATCTATGGTAGGAATCGAGTTATAGTGACACCCAATTTATCTGCCATTTTCAACTTAAAGGTTCAAAATTTGAACTTGAATGATTGCAACAGATAATTAAGTTAAATCAGCTGTCAAAAATCTCACAAAATGCATAGTCTCACAGCATTTATGTTTAAGAATTACCTCCATCATTTAAACCCCCATCAGATTATGATCTTTTCATTCTTAGAATTAATCTTTGGTGTGTTTGGTGTAATAAGATAATTGTTACTATTTCCAATTTACATAAGTCGTTTCCTGAAGATGCTTCACCTACGTATGTCAAAAAAAAGTATGACTCTTTGAAATTAATTTTTATCTTATTATATTATAAGAGTTCTATTTGCTTCTGAACTATATTTTCTAATAGATCTGATATGAAGATTTTTGTTAATAGCCTTCTTGCTTATGTTAAAATCATAAAATATGTTGTAACAGTTTTTATTAATTGCTTTGCTTTCATTTTCAAATATTATAGTACTCAACTGATGACAGGTGGGATTGGATTGCTGATAAAATAGTTTCTTCCCTGCTATTTTTGGATCTTAGTCACAACAAGGTAATTTTTGCATTAATTTATCAACATTTTGTACTTGATGACGAGTTTTATGTGATAGATCCTCAAGGAAGTGTCTCAAGCAGATTTTGAAAGGATTGGAATTACATCATACAAAAAAGTTGTATTTTCACATACAGCTGAGCTTTGTCTTCATTCACAGTTATTTCTGAATTCCAAAATAATTGTAAATGGATTTCTACTATATAAATTTCTTTGTGTTGAATCTTCATCAGCATTTACTTAATAGCAATGTCCCAACCAACATCATATAGTGTACATAACTTGTGATAATTTATTCTATAATAATTTCATTGTCTTTAATTCCCAGCTCAAGTATGTACCTGAAACTATTTGCAGACTGAAATCTTTGATGACCTTGAAGCTTGATTTTAATGAATTGACTGAGTTGCCCTCTGGATTAGGGACTTTACCAAATCTCAGGTAAATCATTTAAGTTCTTGTTTTGATGGTTCTTTTTTTGTTTTAGTCACAGTAATCAAAGTTTATGTATTCTTACTGTATTGTGTGCTTACTTCTCTGCACTCCTCATAATTTATTTAGGGTAAGAGAGAGAAGACCTGTCAGAGGTGAGTAGATTAAATCAACTAATCTGTAAATTCAGAGATACATATTCTCTTTCCTTAGTAAAGTCTTTTTTTCACTACATACCTCAGCCATGAAGGTAAATTTCACTGAAAATAGTTGATAATAAAAACATATCTTTCAGACTATACCTTGTGGCAGTATAACTGGCTATCCTGCAAAAAAATTCTTTGTTATCCAAGAGTTTGATACAGGTTTAGGCAATCACTAAATCTATAAAGAAGTAACTTGATAGGAATGTTATGTTTACTTATAATAGTTGATACCAGACTTTTATTGCTCTCAAAATAGGGAAACTTATAAACTGTAGCAGAATTAAGGATGATTATTCATAAAAGTTTTTTGTTGATAAATTGGTATCGCATATATAAATTTATTTATCTGATAGTAGGGATCCGCATGGATACAGATTGCAAATCTGCACCCCACCCATATCCCCAGGCTATGTATCTGTATCCCACCACATTCTGCAAAAATTGTAAATTATCCACCATTATTAACAATTTACCTGACCTGAACTGTGAGTAGGACTCATGTGCGCAGACAATAAGTCATGCAGGCAAAATATATCTGCAACAACATCTACAAAGAATAAAGAAGATCATTATACTATTAACATGGCACAGCACATTCACAGCACTTGTGAATAGGTATGCAACAAGGAATGGAATTAAAGATAACAGCAAATGCTTTTTGTTGGCAGGACTTTCATATGGATCATGGGAGGGCAAATTTGCATGGGATTGCAAATCTGCACCCATGCGGTGCATTATTATTATCATGCACCCAACTTCATCCATAGCCTACACCAGGAAAGCACCAAATCTTTCATAACAGATAGATTGTTTAAAATTGAGGATGAGTCTTGGAACTGTTCCCAGTGTTTTGCCTCTTAGACAGTGAGGCAACAAGAGAATGATAGAGCAGATGCATCTTATCTATTAACAAGCATAAATTTTAAAACCCATTTGAATTAGTTTCTTTTGGATTTTTTTCTCTCTAACACTGGTACTGATGTAATTGGATTATAATTAGTTGAAAAACAGTTAAAGTAGGAGAGTATACTGTCAAATAGTTTAGGTTGATCTGAAGAGGGACTCTTAAACCAGATGAATATCGCAAAATACTAGAAAGGCAATGCACACCCACAAATTTGCCAATTTTAATGGC
Source organism: Ladona fulva (assembly GCA_000376725.2). Taxonomy (NCBI): domain Eukaryota; kingdom Metazoa; phylum Arthropoda; class Insecta; order Odonata; family Libellulidae; genus Ladona; species Ladona fulva. The sequence continues at coordinate 323,951 of KZ308498.1, read as the reverse complement.
ACTAACTCACCTTTAAGAATCAAGGATAAACTTATAAATTCTGTGATAGGTTAACTTAATAGAGACCACTCCCAATAAAGAAGAGTGATCCACAAAGCAGCTGAACTATGTAAAGATCCTCTCAAAATGAGATGTTTGTCTCTTCTTTGGCTCAAGGACCTGTAATCTTCTAAGAGTTTTTGCCTTTTTTACCTGTGTAATAAAATGAACAACTAGCAAAACAAAATATTGGTTGCAAACTCATGGCTTACCTCTATTCCTGCTCTTAGATGTGGCTCCAAGGAAGAAGAAAGTGATAAAGGTAGATACTTAGATCTGAAGGAATGATTTGAGATGAGTGCTCATAAAGAATACTTAGTCGAGGGTCCAGAGAGTCACAAAGACAATTAGGTCGAGGTTGTCGAAGTCAAAGAGACTGGTCTTGCTATCTATTTCCTCTGATATATACAGAAAATGCCACCCTAACACTCATCTACATCTACATAAGTACCATTCAAGCCGCCTTCCGGCGTGTGGCAGGGGCTGTAAACACCAAGAGTAGAATTACTTCTTTAATTTATTACAATCTCGTATCGTTCACGGAAAAAAAGTCTCTAAAACGACTTGTCCTCGCGTCTATTTCTCTTATTTTACGCTCACTGTCGGATCTGGCAAAGTAGCAGGGGGGTGGCATAATATCAATGACGTCATCCGAAAATGTATTTCCTCTGAATTTATCTAACAATCGCAGCCTAGCTTCTAATCTCCTTTCTTTCAAGGTTTCCCAACCTGCGTCTGTGAGCATTTGCGTTACACTTGCTTCTCTATCATAGCACTTTTTAACAAAACGTATCGCCTTACACTGCACTTTCTCGAGTTCGCGAGAGTTCGTTTCATCCGCTGGGTCCCATATACTCGCCGCATATTCCAGATGGGGCCTAACTAATGTGAAATAACATCGCTCTCTAACTTTTTCATCGCATCTACCTACAATACGCTTTATAAAACCGAGGTTTTTAGTTGCTTTACCGCATATTTTTCGAATGTGTGTGCTCCAGTTTAAGTTATTTGTTAGGGTGATTCCAAGATATTCTACTGAGTCGGCTACATTTAAACTCGTTCCACTAATTTTGTACAGGCGGTTCTGACTCAATTGTTTCCTTTCGAAGAAATTTACTACAGAGCATTTATCTACATTAAGATCTAATTGCCATTTTTCGCACCACATTTGTATATGAGCTAAGTCGTTTGAGAGCGAAGCACTATCTTCGTCACTTGATATTTCTCTATATATTACCGAATCATCCACAATTATCCTCACATTGCTATCAATCTTGTCGCTTAGGTCATTGATATAAATGAGGAAGAGTAAAGGTCCGATTACGCTGCCTTGAGGTACGCCTGAAGTGACTCTGACTTTATCTGAACTGACGCCATCAAGTAACACTTGCTGTTCTCTCTCGTGTAGAAAATTCTTGATCCATTCAATTATTTCCTTGTTGATACCTGCTAATTTTAGTTTGTAAATTAATTTTTAGTGGAGGACCCTGTCGAAAGCTTTCTTGAAGTACTCATAGCATGAATACACATTTATATACTCACTCTTGATCCATATGTGCAGGCTGCAAATCCGTTTACAATCTGTATCCAAAATAATTTTGTAAATCGTAGCTCATTTTTTAAATGTACATTATCTAATTGTTACATTCTATTTACCAGAAAGTATGGTATGAAATCCTGCAGATCAGCAGTTATAATTGTAATAAGTATCTGTCATGACAAAAAAGGTAGTTTTGTGGTAATTCAAAGTTATTTTTTGTGAACTTCTTCAAAATATAGATTTGTCTGAAATGTAATCCAAAATATTTGCTTTTTTCAAAACAATATTTTTATCTTATGGCTATGAACTGCAATGTAATTTAAGTTATCATTAAGATTAAATAATTTGGAATCAAACTGAGATGATCTTGTGGAATGTTGTCTCTATATAGTAGATTTGCTTCAGATTCTCCTAATTAACATTCTAAGATTAGCTCACAGTTCGAATGTCTTTATCTATGATGGAGTATTCTCATAGAGGTAGTTATCTATGCTTGAACCCCTAGTTCATTAATTCTTTCTGTATTTGCAGGTTGCTTTCAGTTTCAAGTAACTCCTTGCATTTTCTGCCAGGAAGTTTGAAGAAACTGCATTTGGAAGCTATTGATATATCTGAGAATCCCCCTTTGAAGACAGAGACAGTGTTACCCAAATTTCTCTGGCCTGAGACAAAATCGCCTGCTTCAGTACTTGGTATTCCAACTCTTGTAGAGATAGCTGCAAGAAGAGTTGTTCAGTTGGGGTGAGTGTAGTTGAATATATGAAACCAGCCTCATGAAATCTAATTACTTGGAATTTTGACATTTTTTCTTTCTCTTGTGCAGCCTTCATCCTACAGCCAGAGACATACCCTACAATCTCGTCACATACCTGTCACAAGTGCGGTTTTGTATTTGCGGTAGACCATGTTTTGAATCCAGCCTAAAAATCCTTATTTCCATGGACCCAAGGAGCTTTGCATATTCTGTAATTAAGTCAGCTGGAGCGCAAAATCCTCCAACATTGGCCTATTTGTGCTCTCTGAGCTGTTTAGAGAACACGAGAACAAATCCTCATTGATGTCAGGAGTTGAGGCATGTTACTTGGCTTAGCATCACGTTTCGATATATGTTGGATCATGGATGGAATGGCATGTTTTTACTGTTAGCGACTGACAGATGAAGCATTGTGAAACTGTGATCCTTTTTGTTTTGAATAAGAACTATGTATTTATTTTTTGTATTCTTCTTTCTTTCCATGTGTTCAAAAACAGACATTGAACCTGTGGCTCTACATTTATAGGTCATCTCTTTCTTCTTTGATGATCATTATAATACTTATGTTCTTCCCATAAAAGTATCACAGTATATAACTATAATTTTTTCTAGATAATTTTATCGTTGGATAAATGTCTGTTCATTTCTTCATCTGCTTACACGTCATGAAGAAGTATCCCAAGCTGTAAACATGAGATACATCCACATGTAATCACAGTAAGTTCCAAATTCTTCCTTAGATATGTTTATTCACTATCATGGTACTCACAGACAAGAATTATAATCCCCCTCTTTATTTCCAGTGTTTTTTGAATGGAATTTTTATGCTTTACGTTGCCAAAAAATGCTACTCTTGATATGAAAGTTCATGGACTTTGTGATTGTTGTAAATATTATTTTAAAATAAATATTATTAAATGTTTAAAAATTTTTACATTATTTTAAATGTATTTATTTATGGCTTATATGCCATGGGCCAAAAACAGGCCATGCACAAATGATTCAGAAAGTGATAGAATTCAATTATCCCTCATCAGTTAGGGAATTCTAAATCTGTACCCAATAATTTTTTTAAGGATTTCTATAGGATTAAGTCTTCTTGTAGAAGATGGCACTAGAGTAAGGTGCTGAAACGTATTGACGTACAAGCAGTGACCCAGCCTACAACCTGAAAGAATTTCCTTCACCTTCTTATTCCCTTACACTTGTTTTTTCCATAGTAAATAAGATTTTAATCATTAATGGATTATTATCTTTGGAATCCCTTGGTGTCAATGTCATCGATCAGACTAGATTCTTGGGAAATCCTAGGGCAGTTAAGGATTCTAAGAATTTGCTGTTGTCAAATTAATAATAGTTAAGATCAGTTTATCATGTTAATACTCACTCAAATTCTGCATTGAAGTCACAATGTGTCCTGCTGCATTGCTATGGCTCCTATATTCAGAACTTTATTTAAAACCCCAAAGGAAATTGCTACCATGCTCTGCATGAAAATGCTTGTGCTTGAAGATAGCATTTAGCATTAAATAAGAGAAGGTGGGTGAAATAAGTGTGTGGAAGGGCAGTGCTAAAACAGATGAAAATAGTTTGAATCAGTTGGGAACATTGAAGCCTGATTGCATTGAAGACTTCCTGGTTCAGTTATCTATCTCATATCTTATTTATTTTTACTCATTCCATTTTAATTATAAAAATGTTATAATTATTGTTAATTGCTGCTCATTCACTCAAAATACACCTCCTGAAGAGTTGCAAACATCTATAGCATTTTTCAAATAATTGTTATGACTTACGCAAATCCTCTAAGGTAGGGTGGGCCTTCCCAAGTTTTCATTTATTTTCCTGTCATGTTCTGCATTTGCTCTTTATATATCTGAAATTATCTTGCTTGCTAATAAGACCTGAAGAGCTATCTGGCTGCAACTTCAGGTAGGGTCACCATTGTCAAATAGGTCAATAGGTAGTGTACTGCAATTACATGATTAGTATTCATAGAAAACCATAAATAACTATCAGAGGTTGCGGCATTCAAACACTTGTGAGATATTGAGGAAAATACAGATGAAACAAGACTGAGAATAGAACAAAGTAGCCAAAATAGCGTGAGAAAATCAATGTAATTCAATTGCATAGTAATAATAACACAGGAACAGCTGTGGTCACAAAGTCTAACAATCACTCAAACATAGGAATAACTCAAATCACTGACAAGGATAGATGTCCCAAAACTAGTTGAATGGGGTTTTAATTCACTTTCCAATGTCTTTGCTAAGTCCATCAACAGATTGGAAGAATACCCTTCAGTTCAGGTTCAACGTTCATGCTCAGACTGCAAACACCAGATATCTGCCCCTTTTACTCCTTATGCCAGTGCCTGTCTCAAATTAAACAGGAGGGAAGAACAGATGGAAATGGGAGGTCACCTGACTTAGAGCAGAAGGGAATCTGTGGGACAATGTTCCAATCGAATAATCTCCCACCATATTGTTCACTCGGTGCACCAGTGTATCCATCTGCATATATAAATGAAGCATCTCCGCTCCAGCAGGATCGCAACTTTGAAAGCGAGAGGAAGTAATGTTTGCCATCATGCTTTTCTCTCTCTGTCTGACTGGGTGGGAAGATTTGAACGTGCCAAGTCTGGCCAACCCGACATACCTGTGATACGGCACAGTAGAGTGATATAAAAGGTACTCCATGCAGCATCTGCATGTTAGTAATATGGCTGAAAAGGTATCTGAATCCCAATGGGATGGCTGTTATTAGTTATAGTATCTTGTCAAAAACACTTAAGAAAGGCATGGGATGCTGCATTGAATAATTATCTGAAAGTATGTGCTAGAAGAATGTTTTTGGTAGGAGATGAAGAAACCTCAGCCCTGTAGGGAGAGTTTGCACCCGGTGGTAGAGGGAGTAATGAAATTTCAGTCATCATTTCACAACAGTATTTCCCAGGAGGGTACTGCTTCCATATCTAGATGAATGAAATATTTGTCTTATGCTATGGGATAAAGAAAAATGTACCTTTTATCTCAGCCTTGTTCGTGGCTGTGATGGTATGCTACAGAGGTATAAGTCATGCTGAGCAATAACAATAATTAATAATTCTCCTTATGCAATGTTACAAAAACTGTTACTCATAGAGTCATTGTGCTTCACTAATGTGGGCTTGTTCTGCTTATATTATTCTGGCTCAGTGAGGAAAGCAAAGGCAAACTACCTCATTCTTCATCTTGCCTGTTAAGCCTCATTTCTCTCTCCTAGCTATTTGTAAGTGATGGTAGAGGGGATGAGCCATTCCAACCAGCCATTCATTGGCTGTATTGCACAATTGTAATGTTCTAAACACTGAAAGGAAATTATTGTTACCTAAGCCATGACTATGTGAAGCTGGGTATGACAGTTAAAACCTCAGTTAATGGTGAAGATAATTGTGTATAAAAAGATTTGATTAATGCAGCATTAGATCATTGTGCAGTAAAGCTATGTAGTCATTGGGCCTCTCAAAATCCATAGCCAAATACCAGACTTGGGCCAAATACCACAGCTGAAGCTTAACTTTGATGCATCTCTAATACTAATTGTAAGATACGCTAAGCACAATGAAAAGATGGGGAAGATTTTAACAGCAGTTCTAGATTTATTTTCACAGAGGAAATATTAGCAGAGGATTTTACATTTCTGTTTGACTAGAGAGTAGTTCAAACTGTAAAAGCCTCTGAGCTAATCAGTGACTGGGTTATCACAGAAGAAGTAAAGGCTGAGTCTGTAAACATTGTGGTTGTTCATGTGTGCTTCCTCAATACTAATCCCAATTAAGATGAGCTTGACGTCATTTATGAATAAATAAAAGAGGAAATTGGAACTTCTCTCCATTTTTATGGAGAATTTTTGTTAGATGACGGTCGGCTAAATAAAGAAAAACAGGAGTGACGAATGAAAAATATCATGTAGTACATACTGTTATTTGTAAATGGCAGTGTCATGGATTTTTGAATTTTCTTTACATAATTAGGCAATCATTTACCTCTAACGGAAAACCTTAAGTAAAAATTTTGAGCGATTAACCAAGTGAGTATTCTTTTAACTCTTCTCCGCGAAAGTTCGTCGAAAAATATGATATGAAACAATTTTGAAGGAGCAACTTCGTATTTCCCGCTACTAAAACCAAATAGCGCTGCTCCTTTGTTCCGAAAACAGCGCGCAGGGATATTTCATGGGGTTCATGCTGGTTCATTTTCGAATGTGAAGAAGGTGAAGAACATTTATAAACATCGCAATTGTTTCTTGAAGGTGAATTTTATTTATTTATATTTGTTTAAAGGTCATCTTGGAGCTCTAGTGGTAGTCGCATATTCTGTCTTTAAGAATCTTTTATAAAACCACAAACTAACTAATATTTGTCACCGGCCAAGTATTGTGACTAGATTAGTTGAATTTTTGAGAGAATTTGCCGATGTTTTAAATGGACGTATACCAATTCTATTAAAATGAAATCCCTCGCATAAAAATGAACTTGTATTGCTAAATGGCTTTATTCAATGAAAATTATTGTTCTGATGATTATTATTTATTTGAAAAACTTTTCCCTGTGCGCCGGATTTCTGTTTCCTTGGTTTCCTTTTATCGAAGCGACANATGTTCTATTATTGCAGTTATGTAATATCATTTAATTTACAAAATATTCTACCTGTATATCTTGAGAGATGGAACATTTGTCTCTTGAAAAAGTATTGAGAAAAATGTAACATTTACCGTTGTACTATTTACCTATAATTCAGAAGCCACCAAAGTTTGAATTATGCTGATTTAATGATATTGCTGCTCTGACGTGACCTTGTTCTCTTATAGCATTCTTATTCAGGATGCGAAATCAAGAGAATAACCAGCCCCCGATTTGTATAATTTACTGTCAAATTCCAAAAAGAAGTAAAATTCTGAACTGCTCAGATCATTCACCGTAGATGAGTGATGAAATTCATTTATATAATTTAAATAACACATTCATGTTAATATGCACATCTGTAAACACTAAATGTTACTGAAAGTCACTAACAGGAAACTTTTGTTTTTGATAGAAGAGATTTTTAGTTTGCATCGAGGAAGAACTGGCCCACTTTTTTGAGGAACTATGTTGCAGCACATTCAAATGCTATTGGAGAGAAAATGAAATCTAATGCAGTCTGGAGATATAAGGGGCAAGTTTTATTTTCTATTTTTTCTAAAACGCTGGTATTCCAAGTTTTTGCCAAATGGCTCAAGTGTCATTACATCTGTAAAGGGTAGGTAGAGTAAAGTTTTCTTTCCTCAGAGTAATCTTCACAGTTGAGAAAGACATCAAATATAATTTCTTTATTTCATCAGGTCATCAATTTTGTCATTATTTTTGAGGTATTTCATTGATTAAACATTTGAGGAAAGCATTCTTGAAATGGACATTTTAGAAGTCCATCGTTTGAAGAAGAGTGTATTTACATAATTTCTTATCAGGATAAGGACATTTGATAATATGTGAACAATATATGGAAATTTGTGTCACAAATGTGAGGCTACTAGAAAATGTACTTTTTATTTGCTCCATGGTAGTCAGTCAATACCTGGATAAGCGATTCAAGAGACCAGCAATTTTTCTTGCTTATTGAGGTTTCTCTCTCACAGAGGTTCAGGAGCAGATTATATCTCTTTTGATGAGATTTTGTTTGGTTGATTCCATAAGCATTTTTGACGTTAGAAAATCGAGGGCTCAGTTCCTCTTACTATTTCAGTGCCCCTCAAAGCATTGTGACTATGGAATTTTTCTTATTTGTGGTCTTATAAAAGGTGGACTCTGACCAGCCAAACACACTCAGTATTTCACTTTGTGTCATTCTACGCTGGAACACATAATTTTTCTCTCAATGAAAACAACTTAATTTTTCAGTTAAACATGCAGAGGACATAAACACCTTTCTTTTATAGATTGACACCTTTTAGGAAAATAATAAAACTGTGTATGACCTATCTAAACATACACAATTAGTCGCATTTTCTAGGAGATCTCTCACTTAGAGGTTAAAGATGAGGTGGTCTCACTTACAGAGGTCCGAATGAGAAAAACAACTCTTTTGTAGAGGTTTTTGGGGGTGAAAATAATGACACCTATTAATCTCATTTACAGTTTTCTCAACCATCCATGTTCGACTGTGTTTTATATCCTCAAACATCATAATCTAACCATCATTATCATCAGGGTTAATCATTCCTAAGATTGGTTTTATGTAGCTCACCAAGCCATCTTATCCCTGCCATTTGCTTCATTCCATCAAAATTCTCAAAAAACCTCTTGTAACCAGCCAGGTGCTCCTCTGTCATTTGTTCCTTCCACTATGCCTTCTATTAATTTAATTTAATTGTGGTATTTGATTTTCATTTATCTTTTTCAGAGAATTTTTATTTACTCTTTGAAGGATTTCAATATTATTTACCTGATCTGTTCTCTTTGTTCTATGGTACCACATTTCCATTGTTTCAAATGCTCCTCTCGTTGCTGCTAGCTCAATTCATGATTCACAGTCATAAAATAATATGTATAGGTTATTACAAACTGGTATACTGCTATGAATATTCTTTTCTATTCTAATTTCAATATGGAATAATTCAAAATGGAATATCAAAATATTCCATTTAAGCATTCTTTTATAGCTTTACTGGAAATCTTTCTCCTTGTTTCATCTACCAACCACCGCATTGGTTTCATTTTTATATTTTGTTATATTTACAATATTTTCCTTTTGGTTGTACTTCCTCATGCTCTTTTCTGTATAGGGCAGAATTCTTGTCATTCTTCTCTTCACCCAGTATCTCTTTGTCATCTGTAAACTACAGAATGGAAATTGTACAGAATAATATTGTTGTAGTAATTGAAGCTGACAAGTGGTTTTGGGTGATCTGGTTTTGATAGTTATTGATATGTTTTTATTTCAGTGGACTCTATTTTTTAAGTGTATATAATTATTTTTTATCTTTTAAATCTCATGAGTCTTCCTTCATTTCTCTAGGGAGAATATTGTATGTTTATTTTAGACTATTATGATGCATAGATTTCTCATTTTGCTAAGATGGAGACTGCTGCATTTATCAATATTTTGTTAAACATAAACATCAAATTAGATTGGTATGTCCAGTCGATCATTGTCAGAAATTCTTTGTAAATCTGATTCCATTATGAGAGAATCAATTCAGCATTGATAGCTAGGACACTTGAGACCTTTTTTGTACAAAACTAGCTAAAAATTGGAAATATTTCTTTCAAGGAGAGTACATATTGCTGGCAATGCAGATTTTGATGAAAGTTGGTTTTCAGGTAGACTTGGAGACAAGAATAATAAATTATCCACCAAATAGTTTTATGAGGAGTAGCTTTCCCAGATAATGGCCTTGAAGTATTACTATAACCTCATAATTGTAAATGTTGAGCAGCAAATAAAGATCCACAGCTTAAAACACTGGCATGGATGAGTTGCTGATTTTTTTGGCATATGGAGTACCTCAATCAGACACCAGAAAAAAATTAATATATGACCCAGCTATCATGGGTTCAAGCCCAGAATATTCAGTACTCTTTGCTTTACCCATAAGAATGCTCTGGATTTATAAAAAAACCTAGGATGAACTTCCTTGAAAGATATAGAATCATAAACTAAGGTATTATTAGAGGACATGATATTTGTAACATTAACAGTGATGTCCTTTCCCAAAAGGGTTCTGGGTTTGATGCTAGCCTGCTATTATTATCTCACACAAGAAATACATTGTAATATTGTACTGTTGCCTTTAAATATTTTCATGCCTTTTCCAAAAGGATACAGCCTGTCACTTGAGCTATAGCTGGAGGATGTGAATTTAAAGAGCATTAAGGATTGTCTAAAGGATCCTGGGTTTGATGCCAAGCTGCTATAAATGAATTTCCCTTTAAAATACACACAAAAATGGTTCCCATGGGTTTTGCCAAAGAGTAATAGTAGGACCATAGAACAACAACATTAACTTTAGCTATTGCTAAAAGCCCCAAAAATGGACCATCACAGCCATAACCAGAGGGCTTTGAAAGGACCCAGAATAGTACATGTGTGTGTATATATATATATAGTATAAATTTTCCATGATGTGTCCACAGAAAAGGACCTCCTAAATTTTTACTGTATTGTCTCAGATGTGTCTTTGAATGTATGTGAGGATCACAGAAGTCATTATATTTTAGCCAAGGTATTTCTTTTGAGAGATACTCATACCAGTCTTGCATCAAACCCAGGATCCTTAAGGGGGATGTCCTTTCTCTGATAATGTTGGTATATCATGGCCTCTAATGATACCTTGGTTTAGGATTCTATATTTTTCCATGAAGTTCATTCCGAGTTTTTAGCAAATCTGCACAATGCATTCTTATGGGAAAAGCCAAGAGATAATGGATTTTCTGGGCTTGAACCCATGATAACTTGGTTATACATTAAATTTTTTATATGTGGTTGGCAGGCTCCATTTGTAAAAAAAATCAACTCATCCAAGTTAGTGTTTTAAGCTGTTGGTCTTTATTTGCTAATCAACGTTTACAATTATGATGTTATGGTAATACTTTGTCATTATCTGGGAAAGCTACAGCTCATAAAACTCTATTTGGGAGTAATTTATTATTCTTGTCTCCAATTCTATCGAACTCCCAATTTTCATGTATCTATCAACTCTCAATCTTCATTGCTGGAATTTACTTTGTTAGTATAAGGATAAGGCAGCAGGCTGATTTTGTTTCTTTTTGTTCAGAAAAATATCTCATACATATCATTCATGTTTTCTACCTACATTCTACCTTGTCATGTGGCTCATTTTTCTTCTCTGAATTTGGTTTACACCAGGCATAATTCAGTTTCTAAAAAAAAAACTTTCAAGTTCAAATTATGCTTTTACAGTATGTGTTTTGATAGCAGATACATGATATTTTTCTTGTTGAAAATTTCTAATTATTGTTTTCTATATTTTAGATTGAAGTCTTCGAAAGTGAATTACCAGCTGTGTGTGTTCCAGAAGAAAAAAAATATTCTAAGTCCCCAAGGTCATTCATAGGTTTAAAAAAATTACTATTGTGAATTTTTGTATTTTTATAAATATTCGGTAATAAAACCATACTTCATTCTTATTTGCATCTATATTTTTGCCCTCTGCACTTATACTCTAAGTGTGCTGTGTTGGCTTTTGGCTGTTTCCAGAACTTGGAAAAAAATTCCAAGTCCTATGTACAGACCTTAAGCTGCACAGCTCACTTAGAGTATAAGTGCAGAGGGCAATTTTTAAACCCTTTAATCAAAGGAGGATTTTACCAAGTCCTAAAGTCTCGAGATAGTCTCTGGCATTCCGTCCACTACTGTATCAAAAAGTTTTAAGGGTGGGAAGGTGAACAGTTTTTGGAATTACAATTCAAAAGGTTTTTAGTTCAAGATTTCTTTATTGAGTGATATAAAATATAGTTTTACAAAATATTTCTATGAGCACTTCGAAGATTTTCTGCAAGTAGAATCTTTAAGTCCTCCACTCAGAAGTTCCCTCACCACTTTTGGTTCCACCTGTGACAATAAATTTGAAAGTAAATTAGAAGTAGTAGTATTGGGTTAATATAAAATCACATTTTTAATCAATAGCAAATGGAAGATAGTCATATTTAAATTGGCTGACATTGCTTCCAAGTCAAAATTAGCTATAAAAGCCAAGTTTTTCTACTCCAAAAAATGTATGGCCATTTAGGAGAATACTTCATTTAATGTACATGCTAGACAGTTAAATTTTCAAATATTTAACCCAATTTTATTTTCTTTGAAGAAATTAGAGTATTCGAGAAGAGTTTTCATATGGTATTCACTCAGAAAAAAATTCTTATCCTGGTTGCAAGACATTTCAGCAATTAGTTCACACAATGAAATTGAAATTTTCCCATAGATTGTGGAAAGTGCACCTCAAGAGAATGCTCTGATTGAAAATTCCTGATAGTAGAGACTTAGTTATTAAAGAATTTTAACTTAAAAAAATAATCTGCTAAAATAATTGAAATTATGTCAACTATTGATTAAACTTTATATGGACAATAATTCAAACAAAATTGGTACCACTCATTCTATATTTTAGTGATAAAAGTAACATTTTACCCAAAGCAAAAGAAACTTTCCATGTAAAAATTCAACATTATTCTAAAGTATTCTTTCCTTAAAATATTCTTCCCCCGATTTTAGTGGAAAATAATGCAATTAATACACCGAAATTCCGATTTTGTTTACCGAGTAAGCCTCACTTAATATAACATGTTCCTACTTTGATAACTATTTAATCACTTTTCGACTGCTTCGTAAAACTCATGTTAGATCCATCGGTAGTAGCAAATCTGACTATTGTTAGAGTCAATTCGTATTATTTATGATGAATCCATGGGGCCTACTCCTTCAAAAAGCTGTTGAAAATTTAAAACTCAGCCCCCCTCCCTTCCTAGTGAAGATCACGATCACACTACAGTTTACAAAATTACTACAATCGGGTCCGAATCGAGAGCGAAAATTCCGAGAAAACAGAGCATTTTAAATATTTTAATGAAAGTATGTACTCGTACATAAATGAGTTTACCTCCAAATATATGTATAACGTGAACGGAAAGCAGAGAATCTAAACCAGAGCAGACACTGAGGAGGAATCTTACAGGATGTACGTAATGCCAAAGATAGCTCTTTAGGAAGAACCAGCAGCACGTAGTTACGTGTAATCTTTTACGTAACAAACAGTAAATTTCGGAATACATATCAATCTCTGATATAGGAATTGCGTCATTTAGACTTCAGGGAGCAAATTATCAGTTCTTCACAGTGATAGCTCGTTAAAAAGAAAAAATTAAATACGTGGGAACACATTGAAAATGAAAGGTACCAGTAACTGAAAAGGTTAAGCACCAGTAACTCTCAAATTTGAATGAATTGTTTAAAATCATACGAAGCACATTAGTACACCAATCGTCTATAAATCCACAAAAGTTTAAGATAATGAACTTTCAAGATAGCAGTTTCAATTGGGTTTACGGAATCAAATTAAGCTTTCTAATCTCAAAATAAATTTACAACGCACGAATAATACGATAACCCTTTGATTCATTTTGAATCCCCCTACTATGACCGAGCATATTAAAGTAAATTAAATGACGCGATGTCATCAGACAGTCGACCTATCGGGATATCTCCCGGTGATATGACATTCATCCCTACTCTAAGGCAAAGCAACGATACAATTAGAAAGGTACGCTCTACATTCCTGACAAGGTTACGTTTAATCTCCTTCGCGTACTATTTTGACCAGTGATGAGCAAACTACGATCCGAGTGCCAGATGCGGCCCGCCGCCTACTTTCATCCGGCATGCATTAATGACATAAGCGTGACATTTGAGTGATTGTTTTTACAGATTAAGGATTTTTAATTCGTATTATAGCCCATGATACTTTCATATCCTTCTCTTAATTCGATCAAAGGTAATAATTCAGATTAAACAAAGAATTCGAGAAATGCAAGATTTTCCGAAAAATTATCAATTTTCTTGAAAAGCACAAACGTTACTGCGTCCCGTCGATCCCAAGTAATGAATACCACCAAGTAAAAAGTTGGAGCACCACTGATTTAAACCTCACTTGGGCAGAGAAAAAAAAAATAAGAACATTCAACTCTAGTTCACTTTCCTTAAACACTTCGAGACACTGAAATTCAGCTTTAACTGGAACTGAAACAATCTCTAATGGAATTCATTCGAACATCGACAAATAGACTGTGAAAAGTAACGAGAGTAGCCTTAACCTCGTTAACCCTCAGGAAGTGAGAATTCTAAAGAAGCAATCCAAATAAAATGCCCTAATCAGATAGACTGCATTTCCATGAGCAAGTCCTCTTGAGCATTAACTAACAGAACAATTAAAGTAAAACTGCTCTTGAATTGAAATAAACTGCACGATGTACTTAAAAAAAACAGGCAAAATTACCTTTACCTTCAACGTACCAAAGACTTCCTCGTGGCTGTCCAGAAGTTATCTTAGCTTGCCGTCTCCAATGACGTCTTCCTTCTAATGCTGCAGTCCTATTGAAAAGAGGTTCTTCCTTCAACTTGCTCGACTTTATAAGGGAGGCGAACACGTGACCCTGCAGTTGAAAATATAAGGATAATGTAATCTAAAGCAATTATTACTTAAATTTTAATGAGTTTTTCTTAAGGTACCTAATTGTTAACAAAAGCGATAAGCAATCGACATTTTAGCTTAAATAATGTCATGATAAATTCAACGTACAAAAATGGAATATGCCATGCTAAAAACATTAACCTAGTTTCATTCTCCTAAAACGTTTCCGTGGGCTTAAAAAAAATTATTTTGCTTTTCAAAAATTTTTACTCGATTCGAAAACTGACGATAAATTTAAAAGTAATTTTGGACTTTCATTTCAGAAATGATTTAACGAGGAAACATGCCAAATTTTTCGACGAAACTTGCGTGCTTCGATGGCCTTGTGGTTACAGCAAGTACTGCATTGCATTAGAATATCGGTTGCATTGGGACTGCGGTTCCATCCTAGGGCATGGATTACAGTGCATTTTTTTATAAATGATTTTTGCAGAAGCAAAAGACAAATTTTCAAGACATTAGATAATACATTTTGCAATTAATGCATTCCCAGATTAATTTGAAAATAAATATTTTTAACTCCTTTCGAAAAACTTGAGATTGAACCTTTACGAAAGAAAAATATTACGAAGATAAAATATTATCGATGTATATTTCTAATATAGAATAGCAAACACCTGTGTCAACAGGTTCTTTTTACCTGGACTCGGGGTAATTTATCTTCTTTTAGGAGGTGCAACAAGCAGTTCAGTAGAATTATGAGTGAATAAGGAGTTTTTGCACTACAATAATCTCGATTTTCCAAACTGTGGATTCCACCCCTTGATGAACACCAAAGAACATAAAAATGCGCAACATCAGCGAAGGAAGGCGTCAAAGTCTTTCTTACCTATTTAAAGAGCTGTATAATGATACGTGGAATCCAATGAAGAGAATCNCCACCCCTTGATGAACACCAAAGAACATAAAAATGCGCAACATCAGCGAAGGAAGGCGTCAAAGTCCTATTCAAAGAGCTGTATAATGATACGTGGAATCCAATGAAGAGAATCAAAAAGTTTTCATATTAATTTAACAAAAATTAAATAAATAAGAAGAGAGTAATAGAAATTTACCCACAAATATAACAATCTAATTTACTAACAGATGTTTGAAAAAGTTGAGGTTAGAAGCGGAATAAGGTTGTTGTAGACAGGGTCAAAACTCGGCGATTCATTCTTATTGAGGTGATTCGATATACACGCAATTTTAAAATTATATTGAATTTTACTATGCGCAGGTTGCCTCAATAATCCACCACACAGACCTACTCTAACTGAAGTATAAGATGTATTATGAAATTATGATCATCAAGTTAATTTATACGTAATATCTTTATTATTTCTGCTAACTCATCGAACAAGTCGACCATGAATTCAAAAAGTTCCCTAATTAAATTATATTTATGCCTAAATAAACAAGCACAAGATGTAGAAGCTGTATCACAGTTACCACACAATTTAAAAGATCACGATTGCGGTGGTTTGTACATCTTTCGATGATCTTGATGAAGTATACTTGTCCCAAGAATTAATAAATTAATCTATTATCATGATATTAGATTCCAGGCCCCATATCTTAATGAACTGAAAAATTTTCAAGTATCTGTCGGTATGGGATAGAGGAAAATGTATCTTTCATTTACTTTCGCCTCAGTTTTGATCATGATTATATAAAAGCTAGTGACATGTGAGTGATGCTGAATAATGGCATTAACTTGGTCACTCCAAATGAAATACTTTAAAAGTAATATCCATGGAGTCATTATTTGCTTACGTGGACTTTATCTCTTATGGCATCTTGCTTGGAGAAATGACGAAAGACAAACTACATTACTTCTCTTGCTGGCTAGTCTCCTCAACCTCATGCCCGAAAAACATTCGAGTCTCAGATTTGGAAAAGTTGTTCTTAAGAGTATGTACATCACTGCACATCCTCTGCAATTCATCCATCAGGCGGGTAGCAGAATTAGGGGCTTACTACTAGTATAGTAGTAGTAGGCCTAATCACCTCGTCCCCTTTTCAAAGCTTTAACTAGCTAATCTTGGAGGGGACGAGGATCTAGCTAGCTTTCGAGTAGAAAGCTGTGCAGGTAGGAAGATCTGATGTAGATTCCAATGGACTCAAAGAAACAATAATTGTTCTCAATTTTTTTAGATTCTAACGCACTTCTCAAAGTTTCCCTTGTAAAATGTTCATCAATTGTTTCCCTCATTTCTTATAGCGTCTATCGCGTCTATTACAATATGCCTCTTTCGTCGAAAACTCAAACTGCAAACTTATCGAATAAACAAGTGGAAGAGAAGATTTTGGTTGGCAATCTTGTTTAGCAATCGTTGTCTGTAAATCACTGCAGTTTAGGAATTCGTTATTCATCCCCTATTATCAAGATGGTAAATAAACAGCTTCATCATATAGTGAAATATGACCAAATAAAGTAACAAAGAAAGGCGCTCCGAGAAAGGCTTCGTCCAAAAGATGACAAAAAATCGAGAAGGCACCCAGTCTTACGAAGCTTCCCATCTCCAACGCAACGATCGCGGGCCGCTCCGTGTAATGCGTTACAACCGTAATAAAATTTGTTTTTTTTAATGTTATTCCTTTACTTAGTGGTTTTGTATTTGCATAGAATATTAATTAAATTATAAAAGGGTTAGATGTAAGAAGAGACTACTACTTGTTTAGTCTCAATCTCGCCCGTAAATAAAGACGATTTATTATTATTATTATTATAAATTCACTGTCTTCTCAGATACTTTTCCCAGAGTTCTCAGAGAATTTTCCAGAGCAAATAAAACGAAAAAAGGTGATGTCTACTTTCTTTAATGCATTTTATCAAAAATTCTCGTACTTCCCAAAACTGTCTATTAAATATTTACCTCAAAAACGTTTGTATGCCAAATTAATAATACGAATGGAAAGAGAATACATAACTTAAAGCAGAATTTGATGTTAAAAACTCCATGTTTCTTAAATTAGAGAGCTAAAGGCACCTGTTCAAACAAAACCGGGACAAAATAAAGAATTTCTTTGAATTGTAATATTTTTATTTTTCTACGATTATGTTTTAATTTAGCATTATTTTCTCTCAATATTGAAAAATTTAATCTTCTTCTTGACAAAATTTATATTTTTAACTAATGTTGCAACAGAGCAAATTTCTATCATAGGAAATGCACGCTCTCGATAACGGGAGGCGGTCCTTCGTACTATTCTCTATTGACTCCCTTAAAAAGTGAGAGATACAAAACGCCATCTTCGCTCTCACTCCAACCCGCAAACAATCGGTGAGCAGATAATGGATTAATGTAAGCGTAATGCATCGTTCACACTGAGGTGAATCACAATTAGTTATATATCGTTAGTGAGGTTCATCGGTGAGGTTCATAGAGAAAGGATATGATTTGGGCGATGAGTAGGTAGTAGCGATGATAGTAATGACAAATTCTTGTTTAATGACAACTTCCTGTTGGACAGGAAGAAAAATTTATGACATTTTACCGTAACATTCCAGAAACTTTCATGTTACTCAAGATCCTAAATTCACTATCCCTGGAAATATCAGTGTTAATTCCTTTGACAATACAGGGTCCACAGATTAGAGATCTGTATGGGCCGGGCCTGTAGACCAGATAAAGCAGACAGTTTATTGGGATAAAATTCTACTATAAGGTTAGCCCTCTTTAAGATTACTCTATGATATAAAAAAGAGCCTTTTCATCCAGTTACCGAATAGGACCTACCAAAGTCTGTTAAATCTTGTTTCCAATGCGTCCACCACAACTTCTGCAAATAAATGAACAAAATAAAACACGTTAAGACACGATTGACCGTGCGCTAGCCCAAATTCCCCATTCCCCACTGTATCCATATTTCCTATTCCCCCCCTCTTCATTATCCTTCACTGTTACCTTATCTTGTACCTCCTTGTCAACATTCTAGACTTAAAGGAATAACATGACTTGGACTCGAACCAAGGTCTCCCACTTTCCGGGCAGTTATTCTAACCACTGCCATGCCGCGTCTCTTCCACACTGTTTAGGGATTGCTCTCGATTTGCAATAAAACCTGGCTACTAAAAAAAAAAGTAGATGGCATTTTTTGAGTTTCCTAGATTTAGCAAGCAGAAATGCATAGGATTCTGAGAAAAATTTCCATGCAGATTTTTAGTCGCAAACCTGTATAATTGGACTTAGAGGGGATGCTTGGCAATAAAGTATCATCAAAGTAATGCCAGAAGTTATAATTAGATAGTTGTAGGAAGGAGTGCGAGTATGGGCTTGGTTTCCGTCGGTTTCCGCGTATTTCCCTCACTACGTCCTCTTCCTCTCAGGTTGGGTATGAACCAGAGGAAAGTTAGACGCCACAAAATATTCCATTTATTGCCATGTCTTTCATTCATATCACCGAAATAAATATTAAAACTCCTTCTTGATGAATCGGTGATTGGTTTCGGCCTTAATATTGTGGTTATCCAAAATCAGAAAAACATTAGATAGTTATTCAATTCACTTACACCATAGGAAATACACTAATTGTAAGATATCATGGTTTCGATGCGTAACATCATTATCAAGCAATGAGTGGATTGTTTAGTATGTTTCCTGTGGTGCAATAAATTAAACCATTTTTGTTTCTTTGAAAAATTAAATATTTAGTAATTGATAGTACGGGAAGCATTTGTTTATGAGAGCAATTGCCTTCTTGCCATCAAAGTTTTACCATAATACTAATTTATTTGAGCTGCGTCGGTGAGGGAATTCCAACTTTATATTAAAATTCCTATTTATGTTCTAACTTCAAGAATAAGGCCATGGCTTTCTTAATTATTCCCTAAGAATCGCGTACCATTTCATTAAAAATATGTCTGGTGAACAACAAATTTTTAACTGAAATTTAGGTTTAGCTAAATTATAGGTATAATGCAGAGCAATTTTTTGTAAGTATGTAAATTCTCCTCAAAAACTTCAGAGGCCAAGCAATCCACCCTTTGAGATGCGAATTGGTGTAAGAATATACAGCACTCTTATCCTCGTTATCACTAATATTACAGTCCTATTTGACAAACAAGAGGGAAACCGAATAAAGAATTTTACTTGAATCATAGGACAGCGACATCTGGGTGGATAGGGTCCTTGAACTTTATCCACTTCCGAGCTCAGCATTCCACTCCATAGCAAAGGAAAAATCATCGGCGCAGAATATCCTGAGTATTTTCCTCGACTTATGGAGTTCCAGACTGGTGAAGATGTGCGTAGAATTTCCACACAGCAACTTCCACGATTTCAATTTAAACCTCTTTGATGACAACGCATAAAAATAATAACAAATATTAGCCGAAATTGGTAGACTTAGGTTTCTTATATATTATTCATTTCCAGTCGCTAGCAGACGAAGACCAGGTGACGACAACTTGTTATTAATCTTTGCAAGAGAAACTGTGTGTATAAAGGAAATAAAACAAAGAAAACACGAATTAATAAAAAATTAGCCAATAAATATAAACATTTGAAGAGGGAGAACTTCTTTAATCCTCCTTTCCTTCTCTGTGTAGTTAATCTGCAAAGATCTGCAAAAGCCATTAAGAATCTGTGAAGAATCAATTGAAGTTGTAAACAATAAAATAGGCCATTATAAATAGGAATAATCCTTTGACTTGAATTAAGGTCACAACCATTAATTAAGGATTGCTACGAATATTTGTATTTATGTGCCTGGTTCTTGGGAGATATTGCTTAATCTTATTAATTTATGTTATTGCCACCGTCTTCAAATTTTCCATAGCAAAAGACTAATAGACAAAATCTTGACGAACGGAGTCATAGATTTTCAGTGCCTTCGAGGTCTAGCGTATCCGTTTTGACTAGAGATTCGAAACACTTTACGCCGCACGCATATTCCGAGTACTTTTCCTCCTTTAACAAGCAGTTTAAGAATAAATAACCCCCGTCTCCTTCCCATTTATCTGGAGATGACCTCAAATGATTACCGATTATAAAGTATTTCCAGTAAGATTTTAGATAGTAAAAGGTATAGTGTGTTCGCTTTTTATGTCAAAGATTCAATGAGGACAGAATTCAAGGGAGGAGAGTCAACCAACAAGATAGGAGAGAATGAGTTGAATTTGAAGCCTTTCCGGAGTATCAGAATATGAAAGGAGGAAAAGATCCTTTCCTCCTTCCCTATTCTGATACTCAAGACACATCCGGACATCGTGGTTTGGTTTTTCGAATGCTATGATCTCCACGATGACCTGTCTTTCTTGGATTTAGCGCAACATTCAATGAATTTTCCATTTTTTCAATTATTTTTAATTTTCAATTAGTCGTTGAAACATATAGATATATCTGGGAAAGACCAAAGGTATTTTGGCGCCGGATGCGGGGGCCCTGCTGGGAAAATTTTTATAATATTGCTACCGAAAAAGCAAAATCGTAGCTCGTATCGTATTGTAAAAGGAATATCGTATTGTATCCGAAGGAATTTTTAACTTGGTTTAATAATTCGGTTATTGCTTTTCTTTTTAGGGCGATGTCTTCAAAGTGTCGATAAGAAAAAATACTACAAATCACCTGGTAAATCAGATATCATCCCTGCTTCTTTTAAACTGCCAGTGAAATGATAATAATGATATTTTCTTGCAAATCTAGACCTTCGTCCAAAAGATTTTGATGCTCCAAGCAATGTTTGGAGTTGGTTCATTTTTATTGTCTGGACGGTTATGACGATAGCCAACTTACAAAATTTATGATAAAGTTCTAATGGCTCAATTGTACACGTAGTTTAACCCCGTTTGATGATATAACAACAGGTGGTAAAATTTCGAAGTTTCCAGGAAACCTCTGTCAGGGTAATGATATACAAATATTTCTCTCTATTAAGGATACCGTAGCACTGCAGTAACAGTCGATGCAAAAAAAATAATTTGGACTGTTTTAGACATTAAATTCAATTGGAGAGAGATGCTGCTTTCTGGACTTGAGAGAAAAATGATAAATGCTTTCTGTTTTCTTAGAACTTAAAATTAAGTCCACAAATCTCATAAAAACTATAAGAGACATTCAAAATTAGGCACAAAGAAGTAATACCTGTAGCAAAGTATTTTGTATTTCTTAATTATATTACATCGTACATTTAGATTATATAGTTTTTATAGTTTATCTACTAGCTTTATAAAATTACCATCTACTATCATAGGCACTATAATTTATAACACTAATAATATCATTTTGGAATTGATTAATGTCTTAACTTTCAGCACTTCACCAATCTGTTAATGTACAGGCATTACCAAGGCCTCAATGAGCAGGAGGGTGACTGCAGCAATTCATGGCCTCACATTGGCAAGGATTTTTCAACGAACAAATTATTCTGGAAATGGAAGAAAAATACTAGATATGGAAGTGGCAAAGAAATAACAGGGATAATAAATAAGAATGGTAGTGCAATGCAGAATGACTGAAAGGACAGAAAATGTTGGAAAGGTATCTTTCCCGCAATAATAAAGTTGATTCCCATTAGGTTATGTGAAAATGTGAGAAAAATTGTGTAAATAGGATAGACATAACTAACGAATAGAATTGCAGATGAAATGGTTTTGAAGAAATTAAGAGTGGGATTTTTTATTTACTCTTTTGTTATCAGCCAGATCATGGCTTTATATAGATAAAGAATGGTGTAGTTTAGTTCTGAGTGTTTTAAGGTCAGTATTTAAAAAAATTCAGTTCTTTTCTAACTATTATCTGCAAAACATGAAGAGCTGTTTACTCAATTCAATAAAGCAAAAAATAACAACATCCTTTCCGTTTTTAATAGGAACATGAAAGCTTAGTAGTACTAAGGGCTTAACAGAATGAATATTTTCTTCAACTTGCATTTGAGTTCAGTCTTGACATCAAACTAAGTTTAGATTGACAAGTGAGAGGGTTGACTCCATTACAGAAGATAACTCCCCTAGCATATAACTTTCAATTGGCAATACTACTATTTTTGTTCCTGTGTTAGAAGAATATTGCTGATAAGTAATTTATGAAAGCCACACTAAAAGTTGCAGAAGAAAAAGCTTACAGAATGAACCAGGAGAATGCTTTTGTCAATTGCTGATTAAAATTAGTGGTAAGAAAAGAAGTGTGTAATTTATGTCACATAAATCAAGTTTTCACTCATTATGTTTATGGATGTGGGAATGAATTTGCAAAAGTAAAATAAAAAGATAAAGTCTTGCTGACTATACAAAATATAAATTGTTATTTAACTCTTCCCCAGTGGTTTAGCTTCAATACCTTATGCTCCAGTATGTGGTGAAAATAAGGGCTGCAGAAATCCCTTGTGGAGCCAGTCTCAAAAGCATATTTATAGTAGTCTGAAAAACACTGCCTTGGATGTTCTAATAACAGCTTAAGAATGATACATTTAGTGTGTGTAGGGGTAATCAAAAGCAACCACACAAGGAAGGATGCAGATTGCTTAAATCTTGGTTTTGTGAGGAGATACTTATGTGTAAACTGACAGCAGATGAAATAAATTGTAGTATTTTTTATACTTTATGGTACAAAAAAGTGTAAATTTCATAAAGTGTTAAAGTTCTCTTATTATTAGATAGCAAAGACATCAAGTAAATAATAGTCAGAGCCATTATTTTAGAACAGATCCACCTACCCCTGGAGCACTTAGATCTCTTTTCAACTCTTATGAATAGATCTCATGCAGTACGTTGTCTTCATTCAATCTAGAAATTTCTTGGAATGCTCCTTCTGACGTCCACATAAATACCTTGCAAACCACCTTTTGGCATGCGGCAGACGACAAGGACCCAATATAAAATTATCCAACTCTTAATGGATTTGCTTTCAGCATTCATCATTATTAAATACTAAAATCTCCAGCCATCATCAGTTCCTGATGATGGCTGGAGCGTATGCAGCCAAAACGTCGACAACATGGAGAGACGCGACCCGGTGGGAAACCCGAGAATATTTCCTATCATTGAGAGGGTTTTGACTGCTGACTTATTAAAAATAATTTAAAACCTGAATGTTTAAATTCTAAAGCCACTTCCCTGAGCATACAGAAAATATCCTTTTTGAATGCTTCTTCCAATTTTTACAGAGGATCTTTCGGAATTCATTGGAAATAAGCCTTAGTAATTAAAGGTTTTATTTCTTTATACCTGCTCAATAAAGAAATGGATATTTGAGTTCAGTAATATCGTCTGTCATACTTTCTCATCTATAACTGTAAAAAAATTGTAGTAGGAAATAATGTTGAGATTAAAGCAAAAATAAGAGAAAATGGAATATAGCATGTGAGTAAGCTATGCAGACTTCAACTAAGATTTTTGGGAGAATTTTGAGAAATATTTTGGAGTTAGAGAAACAGTTGACAAAGCTTAGAAATATTGATGTCATATTTACAAAACAATTATATGAAAAAAATTGCTCTTCTCTGAATTAAACCTTAGCTATGATGGAAGGGTTTGCACTATGATATTGAGAGCTTAAGTTGCTAGAACTGGTTCCTGGTTGGTAACCTACACCAGAAAGGCCAAGAGGTAGGGGTTGTACTAAAGGTAGTCCATATAAAGTATGTATCTTGGTGTGGCTGCTGCAAAGGCATCTGTACTCAAGTTAGGCAGCCATTATGCAGCCAAGTGATGCTGTCATGATCAAAATGAAGTATATGAAGGAAGCAGAAGGTCTTATAGATAAATTTTAGCAAGTTATATGATGTAACAGAAATATGTAATTGTTCATGGCACATATCTGGTGATTCATGGGAGAGTGTTGTGCCAAGCAATAATGGAAGTGAAGTCATCTCAGTCCTCATTCAAGGAATCCTTCCCCAGCAAACAAAAAGGAAAGAAGATGGCCAGGGAAGCTAGAGTGGGGACTTAGAAATGTTAGGATGAAGGGAATTTAAAGAATGGAAAAGGGTGTTTAAAGAATGTACAGCTAGAAATGAGATCTTATGTCAGTGTAATAGAATCATATGAAGTACAATTAAAAGACAGGAGATATTTATGGGAAGACAATGTTATAATTATTTTCTGTGTGAGAAACTGTGGTTTCATTAGTGTTGCATTGTATTGCTGCTGTTTGGTGAGATTGGGATGGGAAGGAAGTGAGAGTTTAGATTACGGAAGATAGGACTTCAGTTGATTGACATCTGTAAGAGGAATAATAACCTCTGTATCACTAACATCCTCTTTCAGCACAATACCAGATGAAGCAAAAGAAGACAAAGTAGGGGGTATGCATAAATATTGAATTGATTAGATTATAGTTAGTAAGAGATTTTTTTTATGTAAAAGCTCACAAAGTCATTGTGGTACTGATGAAAATACAGTTTAAATTTTACCATGGTGATCCCAATTCTTCTAAATCCTGAAAGTAAAATAATAATGCTACATTCATTATGATGTGGCTATTTCACTATCAGTTTTACAGCTCATGCAACAGATGCATCTAAATAAACAGTAAATCTAAGGGTCCAACTTAGATATAGAACTTAGGGGTAAAAATAAGGGGTATATTTGTGAATATCAGTTTTCAAAGATGCAGATAGACAAGGAATGTATCAAGGGTGCATAAAGGTAATAATACAAAATCCTAAAATTTAAGAATAATTTCCATTTTGTTGAACTTTGAAAAGGCTTCCGATGGTATACATCAGCCTGAATCAATGAGGGAGAAAAAAAATGTACTATTAATGAATAGTATATATATTAATGAATAATATAGTGTTAATATTAATGAATAATATTATTATATTAAAAGGATGTCAATTATGCTAAATTTGTACTTAAAATCAGTAGGATAGCTGATGGGGAATCAGAATAGGTTAAGTCAGGAGCAAGAGTGAGTGAGGACTGTCTTTTGTCTTTAGCACTCTAACTCCAAATAGCAGTTGTTTGTTTGTCAAACAACAGCTATTTGGAGCTTTTATCTAAC
Organism: Ladona fulva; assembly: GCA_000376725.2. NCBI lineage: Eukaryota > Metazoa > Arthropoda > Insecta > Odonata > Libellulidae > Ladona > Ladona fulva. The sequence goes on along the minus strand of KZ308498.1, from coordinate 298,462 downwards.
TCTAACGTCTAATGGATTAGCTATCTGTGGTAAAGGAAAGGGCAATAAGTGGTAATTTTATGATGAACATGGACCAAAACTGTATGACTTGGGATTTTTATTTAAAGAAATTTGAAAGCTCTTTTACATACCTAACTTAGAAATTATATGGAAAGTAGATTAATTTTGGTCCAAAATTCAAAGTAGAAAAACCAACAACCTACTGGGAAACAAGTGATAAGTAAATTGCTCATAGAATAACACAGAAAATAAACTGTGATAGAGAAAAGAAAGTGTAAAGATTAGAAGGAAATAAAAAAGCAAAGTAGTAAAAGACCTGTAGTTGAAAGAGGGATGGAATAGTCAAGAGAGGCATCTCAAAAAGAAGAGAGCTTTTGCAATATACCCAGATGAAAGGATTTGCCAGAAGGATATTAACAAAAAACTTATTCAGTATTTCAGACAATTTTTCTGTAAATCATCAAAGTTGATGAAAGTAGGAAAAAAAATTTGCAATTTTCTTAAACAAAATAGTATTCACAGAGCTGACACCTTATCTAACTAGATTAACTAACTAGGTACCTTGGTATAAAATCAAATCATAAAAGGAATTACTCATAATAAGGGTGCAGGTACTTTTCTACTGATTTCATATTGTTTGGGATCATGTATTCTTAAGCCTCAAGCTCATCAGAAACTTAATAAAAGTTTTGAAGAAAAATATAAAATGGGTCCCACCTTATGCTGGGGACCTCTCAATGGCTCTCAATAAATAAGTTTGTACCTGCTGAAATAGGAGAGGAAGTGACTGGTGCAGTGAGTGTGAAGAATATAGAGTTTGGGCTCTTCATCTCTTGCCTATGCTGCAAATTATTACAGCTGAGATAAACTGTATAAATATATTGAATACTTGCAAAAAGAAGGTATGACTTAGAAATAAAGTGTATAAAAGATGAAGGAAATACAAGTTTTTGTTTCTTGTACATTTCATACAAGTTCACCCTTGCATATTGGATTCCTTGAATGCTGCCTTGCTGCTAAGTTATAGAATAAATTATGCCCACAAGAATGTCTGTACATGGGAAGATTTTATCATATATTAAAAATTTCTTTCTATTCTTTGCTTAAGGAAATAATTCCTTCTCAACTGAAAATTTAATACTGTGGAAAACTTATCTCATTCCATATCTGTTAATGTTCATTAACTGGCTGTAATAACCTACAGATTTACAATTTATTAGATCAAGAAATTGAAAGTAGAATTTGCCTCAGATGTATAATGGATGTAAATTTAAAAATAAATGGGTTTCAAGTAGGCTCCCGGTTAGCCTATTAGGTAAGCTTCAGTGTAAGCGGTCCCGGGTTCGACTCCCGTAGGGGGCCCAAGGGCATATGACTTCAGATGTCGAAGCCCATTCATAAGGAACAGATTACCAAGAGCAGAGTAATGATAGTAATAAAATGGGAAATCTAAATTGCAAAGGACATTTAATTAAATAAAAGAGAACAATTGACAGTGAAGGAATGTACAAAACTTGACCGGCGAAAGAAATTTCTTTACGTTGTTATGGGATGCAAAAATATATATAAAATCCTCGAAAGGAAGAAAATATGTTCTTCTGCTGGAAAACACCCACAAAGAAAAGGGCGTGAAAAACCTGCAAAATTCCCTGATACTATCATGATAGCGAATCCTTAAAATTATTACCGCATACGTTAATGTAATAGGCTGGTCTGCACGTACTTAAGTCTACAGCCTTAGCGTTCTTCCGATATTTCCACACGGCCGGCGGAAGGGCGTCTCTTCCCCCACCACAACATCTCCCCTTCCCTACGCCGATGGGTGCCCGTCGACGTGTGTGGTCTCTGCCATTACACCGCCATTCGCGGCGATTAGGCGGAGCTAATTCGGAGGGGTAGAGCCCGCGGTATTACCCCAAGGAGAAGGAGGTCTCTCGCAAAACTGTTACGTGGAGAAATATTTTCCCTCAGCTTTCTTTCAATTCCGTCAGCACCTTGCAACATTTCCCCACTAAATCTTTGGTTCTCGTGAGAGTTGCTTTCTGCAGAGGCGTTATTCATTTACTGTTTCTGAGTTACGAGACGTTCACAAGTTTAAGGTTTGCTAAATGCGTGAGAAACGAGCAGATCGTTTGCGAATCCTTTCATTTAAAGGATATAAAGAAGCTGTACTATCAAAGATTGCCATCTTCCTGAATCACATTCCGTTCATGAAAATCGGAATAAAAATATTCTTAAATCACTCCGTTCTGCTCTTTAACCATGGGTTCCTCATACCTTGCGTACTTCCATTTCTAACGTCATATGGTGATTGGACCAAAGACCTTAAAAACTTATATTTTTAAGGCAGATGGAGTTACATTTGTCTTTATCTTACCTTCAATGGTAAGCAATATTAGTCAAAACTTCGTGATTTTGCTATACTTCCAAAGATTTTGCAAATTGCTTCCTTTGACCTCTACTTTTTTAACAGAAGTCTTAAGACTTTTGGGAGCATTAGAGTAAGCATGGGTAGTCCTATTCCGCATCATAGGTAATATAATTGAACATTAAAAAATTAATACGTTAACATAAACGAAGGTCTAACCTTATCACCATCCATCCTTGTTCCTAACGTAAATTGTGAAATATCTTTTTAAAATAGCTCATTATGAAGTGGAGTGTAAATAAATCTTAACAAAAAACTTACTTCCATACTTTCAATTAATTACTAGACACAAATAAGGAACATTGGACGATGCTGTGGAATGAAAATGAAATTTTGAAAAATGAAAACTGAACTCCCCGGTAAGTTTGCACACAAAGCACGTTTGCCTTGGATGAAAGCGGTCCCGGGTTCGATCCCCTGTGGTAGCCCATGTGTGCGAAATTACCCCAGCTGTCGAAGCATTTTTAACAATACTACTACAACTACTAAATTTATACTAGGTAACACAAAATGGTTATATTTAACAGAAAAAGTGCATATGACGATGGCTTACGAGAAAAATGTCACTTATTAGCAAAATAGTCGTATAGTAATAGAAATAATCGAGGAAACTACTAACTTTTTATAGACTTCGTCCATGAGATAAAAGACATTTAGTCGATTGTTTGTAAAATCATCGATTAGGTACAACTGTATAAAATGATAAATATTATCTCCTTTCAAATTAGTTTCACCAATAATATGTATGCAATCTCTGCATCACTGTTCTATAGCTCCCATTTTTTACTTTGTGACCTACAACTGCCATTCTAAGCAGGAAAAATGAAATGATATAAAACAAAATACATAAAAACTATTTCATCTTCATTACCATAGAATCTGACGTTAGTCGCTTCGAAATATCACGAAAGAATTGTTAACGATAGTAAAAAATTACAACAGACAAGGAAGAATAAAGAAAGATAAGAATTTTCTTAGAAATCGGGCAAAAATGTTGGTCATAAGATGCGAGCTACCTATTTTATAAGCAAAGACTTAAATTTTGAAATGGGAGAAAAAAACTAGATTTGAGCTTCAAAAAAACTTGAGTCGATAACGACTAGGATGTTTTAAAGACAGTAAGCCATTGATACAATCACCTCAGTAAGGCGTTCCTTCATTTATATTAAAAAAGAGGATATGAGGTTGTTTTATTGATGAACATACTAGTAGAGTATTTAGTGAAGCACGTGGGATAAATTTCAGCAAATTAGCTCACTGTAATTAATATTATTATTTTATCGAATTCTTAAGCAAAAATATTTTTGCCACGTTCTGCCTGTATATTATTATATATATATAGTCCATAGCTCAGTTTGGACCTCAAACCATCCACCTTTTGAAACTAAAAGTTCTGGACGAGTTAACAAGACTGAGAAAGCAGTAAATTAAAGGTGTATTTTCTCATTACAGTTTTTCTAATTGAACCCTTAAATCCTAATTGAACTTGGATTTAAGGGAATAGACAGAGGGGTTCCTGGATAGTCAATTGGACATTCATCCTAGGTAAAAGTGGTCTTAGGCTTGATTTCTGGTGGGATGCATTATGTGTGAAATGACCTCAGCCATCAATTTTAACAATTTTTCTAAAGGCACAGAAGAAATCAAGGGCAAAAGTTGTTGAATTATGTACAGAGTAGAAGATTAGCTACCTGTGGTAAAGGAAAGGGCAATAAGTGGCAATTTTAGGATGAACATGGACCAAAGCAGTATGACTTGGGTATTTAACGAAATTTGAAAGCTTTTTCGTTTGTCTTTTAGCTCATTACTGAGCTAAATATATTACAGCTGATTCGAACGTTGACCAAATCCCATTTGGAACCGAATATGGAAACAATTAAGGGCGGGTATTTATGGGTATGTGGCGGGTATTTAACCCCGACTCCGTAAATATTTCTCCTTACAGAATGGAAAAGATATCGCTCTGGAAGGGTATGAACGTCACCTGACGGATGCAGAAGAATCGCCGACTCTGCTCCTCCTTCCCGCAATATGCTACGCCTCCACATTTCCCCTCCAACTCCCTTCTGTCTTCTCCCCCCGCCTACGCTAAGCTCCTTCACTGGAAGAAAGGCCTCCGACATTTCCTTTCCTAATTGATTACACCGCCACCTAGGTGGTCCCATATGCATCGCGTTGAAAGAAATTGAATGGATCCTCTCTTTTGTTTCCGGTTCTACTCGAGCGAGCCTCCAGGCCCAACTTTTCTTTCCCTCGAACGTAGTGAGTTACAGGCGTACGTTTTTTTTACCCAGCGATGCGGATTTTATCTCGGTATTGAATCCGATGGGCTATAGGCTGCGGAAGATTTTTACTCGACGTACGGATTTAATCGATTCAGCTTTCCTGTTACGCCTCGAAGAGTTGAGGTAAAATTGAATTATGATAAATTGGATGGGACTCGAATCAATGACTCTTATTGAACCGAATTCTACGTTTCAGCGTTATATTTGAACAATGATTTTTCACTTGGTTGTGTAGTGTTGTATACTATTTTTTCGCGATAGACCAATTTATTTTTACACTTGAGAAATTTATGTTGCATTATAAAAGTCAACATTTGATAGATTATTCACTATCTATATTTCGTCGTGTGTAGAAATAATACTAAAAGAGCACGCTCAAATATAAAGTATTTGGAGAAGAGTGAAAATAAATCACAAAGATTCAGGAACCAAATTAATTTTTCGAATGTATAATCTCATTCCAAACCCAGATTTAGAATGATATAGTCCTAGAAAAATTTTGACAATATTGATAGAATTAAATAAAGGAAATAACTTTTTCAAGAAACTGGATATCGTATTCAAGAATATAAATGTAAGGTTACTGATATGGAATAATAATAGGGATATTCAGTAATGGGTTAAAATTTAGTAGAATATCAATACCATTGACAAAATGCTTTTGAGACATTATCTAAGAAGAGAAGTTCTTCACTGTATTTACGCGATGAGATTAATCTCTTAAAGAGTAAAAGGTTTTTGAAAGTAGATCGATTACATTGTCTATTTTATCGTCTCCTATTAAAAATTCTATTATTCCAGCCAAGAATCTTGACAAATTGAATTTGAGATAATCTTTAAAAATTTAATGGTTTTTTATAGCTTCAAAACCGTCATACCTCTTCAGACACTTTGGTCTATGCTGGTTTTTCAATCAGTAGACCTCGAGTTAAGTATGACCAAAGGGAAGATAGCTTATTCCTCCGACAACAGGCATCTCTTGAATTACGTTTTAGTTTCCTTTCTTAGATTAATGATTTCAAATCTCCTACACTTACTGTAGCCTAGCATTTATTGTAACCAATTCTTCTTCGACGAAAACGTAGTCTTTATTTCTAAAGTTATTAAACGCACCTCTTTTCGTGAAATATAATATATAAAAGGGAGATAGGCTCACTTTATTCTTTCCGCGACTCAAAAGCTCTTACAATGGAGAATTTTCAGCAGAAAATCATTCTTATGCCCAATGTTGTAGGATGTTATCTGCTTGCAGTGTCTGATCAAACTCTTAAAGATTACGTTTCCTTTCCTAATAGGAATCTTACATATCAAATTCTGAAAATGTGTCAGCGAGTTACAAGAATGGAATCTTGTGTATTTGTACATTTAAAAAATATATATAACGAAAGAATTTTTGATAGAGATAATTTTCGGAGAAAAATACTCATGAAAAATAATTTTTTGTTTATATTAGGTACGCAAACCTTAAAATCAGCCACCAGCTGCTTTTGCCTACGTTACTCATGCTCAGAGCAGACACTGGTCTCTTGATTTGAATATTCTGCCTCCGTATTCTTGGTACCATTAACATTTAAATGATGTTTTCAGTTGTTAATGAGTATGTAAGCTGATGTAATAATATGGCATAAATATGTGGAAACGTATTCTCAATTTGAAGATCTCGTTGAATTTTTTTTTCTTTGATACGAATGTGAATATTATCGGTATTAGGAGCCATTTGTGAAAGAACATCTGGATTTTCATAGCACTAACTAAAAGTAACGAGTTTTAAGCTGAGAGCCAATTAGAGATGGCACTTCCGTATTCTGAGAGAGACGGCAGAATATTTTAAAACTGTATAGTGAAAAATTTAGAGGAAGACTGCTCTACTGGTCGCACCGGAGATAATAGATTGTTATCAGAATCACGACTTCATTTTATAGCTCGAAGAACCTTAAATCGCCTGGCACCGAACATTTTGAAAGAAAAGCGCTGAGATTTTGTGCCTATTAAAATAATCTAGGCCCATTCAAATTTCCATAATTTTTATTTTGTGGGAAAAGTTGCCTTAGATAGCGTTCTAAGGTCTCTGTGTTGCTCCTTAATTCTCAAATAATTTACCCATATCATTTCTGTCCGATGTAACACGACTTTAAATTTATTTATATTTGCAAATTAACCATCATTAAAGTAGGAGAAATTGAAGTCTCTTACTCACTTGCAGAAAATTATATTTAATTAAATCGGGATGTATTTCATTAAAGTTTATTTTTTCAAGTTATTATGATGGCATCTGACTGCATAAGAATGTCAAAATACCGTGAAAATTTTATTCCTAATATATTTAATGAGTAAAATCTATAAAAATAGTATAATAACTTCACTCAAATAGGTCTTGAGTAATATTGCAATTGCAAAAATTAGGCATTATAGAAAAGTGTTTTTGGAGATGTACAATCTTATAGCGCTAAAGAATATTCATACCATTCAAATCAAGATATGGTTCTGAGGTTTATTCCCTGCTGTTAGGTACCATACCGATGAAATATCTACTTATTATTTGATATTCTTTTTATACCAGAGAATAATATGAATTGAAAGCCATGCCAATGTTCGTGTCGATTGTTTACAAAATATTAGTTTTGTATGTACCAGAACTATTCTAGGGTCCCTTGCTTTCGGATGCAAGAGGACTCCATGGCGGTAGACCATTAAGCTTACATTTAATTATTTAAATGAAACCCGTAAATAGCAGAAGGCCTTTACAATGGATTGAAAACAATTAACCATGTATCGTCCCAGAATTTTTAGATTTTCTCTCACTTTCCTTTCACAGTCATTTACAAATAAACACTCGAGACTACAAGGCAGACGTATAAATTGAATTGTTTTAGAACAAAAATGTTTCAACATTCAATAATTATTATTTATCTACTAATTAATAAAAAATCGCAACGATATAAGCTGACAGATTACAATGTGGAAAATTCGCGGATCACGTAAATGTTTTATTTTATTCCGAATCTATCTGATTTATATGTAACACAATAGATTTATAACAATATCTATTCCATCTTCTGAGAAGGTATTATCTTCAAATCTACTAGCAAGTTAAATCTTAAACTCCCTTCATCTCTCCCAAGTAAACAACGAACAAGGGACCGCTCAATAGCGGAATTTTATCGTTTCTCAATAAAACGCACGCACTTGACCTTTTCTCGCAAGCCTTTTCTAAAAGGCCTGCGAGAAATACGGAGTAGATACTTTATATCAGTGTTTCCCTAACTACGGCCCGCCTCGTCCTTTAATCCGGTCCACAAAGACATTTTTGGGGTAAATCATAGGCGATAATTTAACGAATAGAAATTTTAGATGTTCTTTCATACCCCAAGACGATCAGCTATTCTGCAAATCCACATTCAAAGATATGATTTCCAAATAGATGAAAATAATGAAGTCGAAGAACGAAATTGTGTTCGAAAAATATATACTATATTATATACTGCTGATATATATTCACGGGATATTATTGCTTGTGATATGTATTCGCGACTGTGCCGACCCCAGAGTAAAGTGTTGTCTAGCCTGCCGTACAAGTTTGGGTGCCACTACTCTACATAAAGCCTCACTAACGCTAAATATCAGTAAAGTTTTTTTACAACATCATTCACGGACTCTTTCGTCGCTCCCAACTATTTCCCAGAATAAATCGTGGTTTTCATTGAAATCATTGATTATTAAAATATACAATGCGAGGCAAAATTTATACTTCTCGAGTAAACGCCTTCGAATATTGAGTACACAATACGAGATGTTCAATCATCGTCATAATTCAATAACAATAAATAACATGTCACTTCGACTTAAGGACAACCCTGATAACCAACCTTTTAGTTAGCGAAGACTCCTTTGCTTATTTAGGTATTCCGTTGGTGGGCGTTTTGGCTGGTGTACGCGAATGAGCTCGAGCGCTTAAAAATCGAAAATCACCAGAATATTGTATGCTGCTCATCCTAGCTTACAGGTGAAAGAGTGTTATCGCTTTTATGGATTTGAGTGGAGTTTTGAGAATCGTGATTCCATGGGATATCATATTCGGCTTAAAAATACGATTCAGCAACAAATTATCTACAATATGTCGACACAAAATTCAGCCTGGAAGCCAGCCAGTTAGAACCTCAAACCCTCCACTATTTGATACCATAAGTTCTAGAGAGGGATTGGAACTTATTAGGAATGATGAAGAGCGAAGCAGTTTGCCTTTGTTTCATCTCTGAGTCAGAATGATTCAAGTGGAAAATGTTTTCGTTGGTGCAGCCCATGGACCTTATGAATAAAACTTTTCATAGCCTTCAATGAGGAGTGACCAAAGAATGCCATTATTCAGCAAATGCATCCATATCTACATTAATACACCGCAAGCCGCCTTTCGGTGTGTGTCAGGGGGGTCGCTCATACCCTTCATATCTCAGCGTCTTTCACATTATCTCAGCCATGAAAAAGTTTAAGGCAAAATTAAATGAAAGGCTACTTAAATCAGCGCTTATTTTTGTGAAATATATTCCGCTAATCAAGATATGTTTGCGGGACCAATAACTTCGACAGTAGGTATTGTTGTATTTAGTCAAAAGAATAAGCCCTGCTACCTATCTGAAGGATGAGTTGAAGAGGGTGTACACAGATGTAGATGTTACGTAGAATACGCTTCCCAAAATTGAGGTCCGAACGTTTCCTGGACATTCCTCAAATAGAGCCATTTTCCGCCTTTCTTCCCATTTCCAACATCTTCTACGACCCACCTATTCTCTCACCTTTCCTATGGCTCCTTTCTCTGCCCATCCCTACTCCAGCTCTGCCCATCCTCACGACAGCAGAGTGACTCGACTTTTAACGGCCTGGAGAGTTTAGAGAACGAACCCGATATTATCATTTTACGAGGAAGGACCAAGTCTCGGGCATAACTCGCCCACCCAGGCGCTGTACAACCTCTTCCCCTCCCTCCCGCCGTGCCCGTCCTCTTCTCGCAAATCCTCGGCCATATATCCTTCCAGCCGAGAAAGCGGTGAAGGGGTGGTCCGCGGATCTCCGTAGAGTGTCGCTGGAAGAACGGTCACGGAAGGACCGAGGAATTTCCACGCTACTTTCAGACTCTCGAAAAGTCGAGCGGTGTATTCCTTCAAGGATGGCATGGGATACGAAACCGAGACCTCTAAGATGGCAGTATATTTCCCGAATGTAAGCCTCGCTCCGACTTACTCCGCCTCCCCGTTGCGAAAAGTTAAGCCCGAATAAGAAGAAGAGGAGGCGCATGCTCGTGTATAAGACGATCCTGTACACAGGTGTACTTTCTTTCAAATCCTTTTTAATTCTTTTCGTTTTTCGTGACATTTCATTCGTGATTGGAATTTTTTTTACTTTCGTGGTTTGGTTAGATTTGAAGCAAAAACTCTGGATTGCGGAAAATTTAAGAGGACAAATATCCGTATACTTTGTTGGAGACTGGGGTGGATTTAGAGAATAGTCGAGAATGGGAGGGCTGTTTATGGTAAACATCTATTTTAAAATAGTGCTTTTATTCCCTCCAATTTACTGAAAATGTCACATAGGAGTGTAAAATCCAACAGATAAATAATCGTGGAAGCTATTCGAGTTTTAGTTTGAGCTCTTCTTACCTAACCACATTTCACTGTAAATTCATTAATGGAGGGCGATGACCCCATCCGCTAATAGGGAGGCCTAAGCTCAAAAAGCAAAAATAAGCAAAAATTGATGAAAAACGCCAAAATTTCCGTCGGATTTATCACTCAAAAATCGTAGCGACGACCTAATCCATCGCTGAAATCGAGTTTTTTTTATTTTTTGCCCTTCTAGAATATTAAATGGGAAAATAAGGCTATAAATAACCAAAAATGATATATGAGTGGATTTTTCGTCACTTAATTCACATAAATAATTTTCCTGTTTATTTCTTTCCCACAAACGATAAGATGCCAACATTCACATCGAATTTAAAGGCCTCCATCCTCAGGTGATAAGATGGCAATTAACTATCTGTTGATACTGATTTCATTTTCTTTGAAGTAATAAGTTTGGAATATAAGCCATGGGCCTAAATAAGTCTAGATTTTCATGTCAGAACAAAGTTTTTCTAAACGTGTGTGTACGTTTTACTTTTCGCCCAAGAAACAATTTGTCTATACTTTCATGAACATTTTAACACCAGAATTATTTTTGCAAATTCTTTAATTCCAGAACTAAGCCATCAATATTGATTTAGCAGAGATTTTGAAAAAAAAAGAGAAAGGGGTGAGGGGAAACTTCAGTTGGTACAGAAATGCTGGAATATTTGAAACGAAGTAGAAAGATTGAAAGCTTTAGAATTCTTGCCATCCACGCCGGACCAGTGAGTTCATATTCAGAAGTTATTCAATCGAAAGGAGAAAATCTGAATGAATGATTAGCCTTTTCTATGGCATGTTTAAAAATTTTGATAAAAAATTCTGAGAACTATTTAGAAAAGTAAACGTTGTCAGATATGAAGATGTAAACGCCCTTGTTCTAAACTCATCAACATACGGAAGTTACAGACATCGATGCACGACAAGATTTGATGGCGAAGTATGGATGGATCTGAAATAATATAATTAAAAAAACCGAGTTGTGTAGCGTGAGGGGACTACAAAGAAAAGTAGAAATTAAGCAAGCAAAATACTTATGCGGTTTTCTCGTTTATATCGTTTGTTAAAAGAGGAGTAAAATTAAAAAAACGCGTTTCTTGAGAAACGTACTCTTGAGAGCCCAAAATAAAGGAACTTGGGAGAGGGGTCCAGGAGGATTTTGTGACCATGTGAATTTATTGTAAATTTAACAAAGAAATAATGGCAAATTATAAGTCACCGGCCGTGGTGGTTCAGTGGTTAGCATGCTCGCGCTCCAATCCCAAGGTCCTGGGTTCGAGTAATCGGACTTTTCCGGTTAGAGAATGGTTGTGTGTGTTCGTCCATTATTATTGTTAACTCTTCTCTAATTATTGTCTATAAATGGATCTTTGTGAGGGCACCGGAAAATAAATAAATAATATGCTACGTAAGTTATGAGATTGTGATGTAGGTAATTTAAACTTTTGACTACGTACTCAATTATATAGAACTATCTGAAAAGATATATGCAATAGATTTCATTTAATGTATATTATGGAAGAAATTAGCGATGTTTCACTAGTTGATGGCATGGTTCTTAAAGAAATATAATAGGGATAATGGGATGGTCAAGCCAACCTATGAGTTAACGATCTAATATCTGTCATACAGCGGCAAAGTTAAAAGAAATAAATACACGAATAGGAAAATTATGTATGAATGTACTCATGCGGTGACCTCCATTGAAAATTATGCTGATTTCTCGCTATACGCACTGTCAACTCCGTATCGATGTATTAGTTTCTTTAGGACATGGTTTAACCATTTACTGAAAAATTTGACGGCGCTAGCACGTGCAGCTCCGGTTCATAACATATAATGCAACAATATATTGTAATGTTTGTAATCTTGCCAGTAAGCAATATTTTAATGAAGACAATGCACGGCCAGGTCCAAGGAAAACAAATGAAGACAAAGAGGGAAAAGTTGCCAATTTTTTTCGGAACGATCGCAGTGTTTCAGTGAGACTCGTTATCGATCTCTTGCATATCCCAAAAACTGTTGTCCATCGATTTTTAGCAGAATAATTAAAGAAGCGAAGGGTTAGCGCGCTCTCACTTGTTGTCAAACAGCCAAAAAGACACTAGAGTGGGAAACTGGCGTAACAGGCCATACATTGGGACTACAAATCCATAATTCATGTTAAGGGCCTAAATGGGTGATAAGATGTAGCACTCAACCAAGCATCGGAAGGAAATGAAGGTCACCAGACAAAAAGAAGCAGATCCCAATCAAAAGATTTTTGATTCCAAAGAAAGTTGAAAAAGTCGACTGAAACTATTGTTTTAAATTTAACGGAATTGGAAGTAACTTTATGGTATTTCATAGTAGGAGAAATAAGACAGAAGTCAATTTTTCAACTAAATTCTATTTCTTTAATAAACAAGTAAAAATATTACAGCATCAGAAAAAGTAGTCGTTCTTTTCTTGCACTGTGGTAATTTTGCGAAAACTAAGGATCTAGTTTCCTTATCAAAAATTTACTCCTGTCATGGTGTTCCAGCTATAGACATATTTTCTATATAAAATACTTTACCTTTCTATTTTCAATAGCATCGCACTCGCGGAAAGCGAAATTTGAGAAAGAAAAAATTCCGATTTTATTCCATGGACCTGAAATGGGCATTTGAAATGGCCAAGGCATCGCGTTGCTCGAACAATATGCTCGCCTTAGTTAAAATTTGGAAAGATCTCTTCGAGGAAATTGGTTGAGAAATAGCTATCAATTTCCGTTCGAGTTTTCATCTCTAATGAAGTTTGTTTTTTCTGGAGGAAGATGAGGTAAGATTGTTAAGACAAGAAATAAAAGTTTCTAAAGAAACGAATAAATCCGCCTCGAGCTGAATTACAATTTTGTAAAATACCACAGAGAACTGCAGTAACATTTGACGAAAAAAGTCCCAATAGCTTCGTATGGCTTGGCTATCAATGTAATATACAGTAGTCAACGTCTATCCAATTTCTAAGGTTACCAACTCTCCCGGAATTGAACAATGATTTGCAAAATCTCCCGCCTCTCGGATTGAGTCGTTTTCACTCATTTTTACTCAGCTAGGTTCACTGTACAGTTCGTGCACCAATTGGCCGACTTTCGCAATTTTTGGCGACTTATTTTCTTTTATATTTCTACGCTAGCAGTCCTCTCGCATAACCTAAATAATGTTTCGCCTCAACATGTTTGGAAACATTTTCTTTGAACAATGGTACTATCCGCTAATTTCTAGTGATATTTCGCGGAAATCGCGTTAAATCGTCCAAATGCCGGTTCAATAGTGATGAGATCATAGACGAAGAATACATATTCTATGTTAGTTAAGTGATTTTTTAAATAGCCTCCCAGAATATCCTGGAATTTACTGCTCTTGCAATGGACAACTCCCGGAATCAACTATGTGGGAGTTGGCAACCGTAGTAATATCCCCGTTTTGATACTTAAAATGAATTATTTGCAAATCCTTTTGGAATTTTCCGAACTTATCGTGTCGCGTTTTCACCTCCAGAGCGCCTAAATGGTTCGACATGAAGAAAGAATAAGTTAGCAAACCTAATACGATTTCCTGGGGCAATTGTCGACTGCTTAGATCACAGCCAACGCGCATTTACAAAGATTTTTAATTCAATTTTCATTTCAAAAGGCGTCAACCTAATTGCCTCTTCAGGACGGATATTTCGTCATACGAGGAAAGGAATGGTAAATGTTGGAAATGTTTTCGGGACGAGTTGTTAATCGATTCGGCGTATTTTCTGAATCAGGCTGAGAGAGAAAGGAAACAGAATAACTCTCCTAACGAGAGGAAGCTGTAGGGTTAATTCTCTAGAAAACGATCACATTTAAATAGAATTCTACGTATCGTAAACTTTAATCCAAATGGACCCACGTCCTCCATTCAACAGTAGTTTACGCCGTTGGAATAAATCGGGGTATCCCAATCAAATTCGGAAGCAAGGCCAGTATTTCCTCGTTTTTCTCCGACATATGGGCAATGCTGAAATCTGAAACATTCCGTAAGGGATTTGTGCATCGATAAAATAATAAAGAACAGCGATTGAATTGCCTTAAATTATTTACCAAATCCATCCAGACTTCTGGAAAAGGTATCTACGGGTCTCTTAGTTAGTGTTGATCACCGTAAGATACAAGCTCATTCTTATTGAAGAGTCGGAGGCTTATATTATTTGGGTTAGACTGTGGAAAGGCTGGGTGGGCACCCCTATATATCTCGTCTTTACAACATTGGGGAAATACGAGGGGGCCCGCACTAAACGAAGAAGCCTGCCTCTGAAGAAGTTTCACCACTCGTCCAAATAAACTGTCTGGACGTGGTAATGTCTTTCGGTTCCAAACGCAGCCATTAGGGATCATTAAACATTCCACGGATAGTGGTCAAAGACCTTTTCGGTTTTAAGGCGACGAGGTTCAGAGAAGGCCAATTGAGTAGAAACTTTCGGAAGTCTAAATAGGCTGGCCTCAGAACGATCCCAGAATCCACTCATTATATCAAAAGGAAGAGGATGAATTCTTTGATTCAATTCGTTACTTATGACTAAGTGATACGCGAAAATGATGAAATAATTTTCGCACTTAGTCTTTTAAGTGTTGGTATAATTGAAGAATGCTAGAGTGAAGTTAACATGGAATTAATCCCAGAATAAAGTTAAATAGATAATTTTAGTAATTATGATAAATCGAACTCATTTCGAAAATTCAGAAAATAAAAATTATCCATTCAAAAAATTTCATCACCCTCCTGTTTCAACTACTCCTTGCCCAATTTCCAGTACAAGTTATTCATTAGTTTTTCATGGGAATAGACTTAACGGAAGGGACGAAAAATTTACAACTGATTCTGCCAATTTAGCGCATCTGAATGGTTCGCGATTACTTTTAGGTTTGGTTTCGATCATTTATTTTTTAAACTTTAGTCGAACCTTAGGTAGTTTTCGAAACCACCAATAAGTTTATCACATCCTCTTCCTGTGGGTGCTTTTCGGCTGAAGAGTACTTTTTTCCAAAAGCAAAGTAAATTTATTTTAAATCACACTCTTTTTCTTTGCTCTTTATTCCCAATAGCTGTCCTTCCCCTTCCAAATCTTCGAAGTTGATGGGTAATTTGTTAGAAGAGACTTATTAGTCTCAATCTCGCACTAATAAGGAGTATTATAATTATAACTTAAAAAACCGTCATCCACTGCTTGCCGATTTTGAGTGAAGTGTTGAAGGTAACCTAATAATATGGAAACCGAATCGGAATTTCGTTTCTTTTGGAGATGCTCCGGAAGATGGCGGCAATTTATAGATAAAAATATTTCTATTTTCTATGACTATTATTTTTGAGTTATTCTCCTCGAAATAATATCTTGAAATCGTGATTCCCGTGTTATTTCTCGTTCTCTCACTCATATTTAGGCGTCAGTTGAACATAATCCATTATACGTAAATACCTAACATATCAATCATGTTAAAATGGGACTAAATTCCGTCGCAACAGCATCTTACAAGCCGAAAATATAACCATTAAAAATAAAAAGAGGAGTCATTATAATAATCAAAAAGTCGATTAAATAGAAATTAAATCCATTAATATTTTTATTAAGCATCAGTTTCATTTGTAACATCTTCTATGTACACTAAATAAACGAATAACAATGGAATTTAAATCCATCTTGCCATAAGATTAATTTCTAAATCTCGGTTCTCGTCGCTCAATGTTAACGGCTAACCAAAAATTTTCACGTTGATTTAGAAAATATATTCAGAGTTATTTACCTCACGTACATACATACATTTACGCTATCCACCTTCATTTGGCAAGCTCATTTCCTCATCATATTCTTCGGCACTTTCTCTTCTCGTTTCTTTAACGGCAATGAACGCGTATAAACATAATAGTTAAAGTCAGCGCTTAAAAATCCTCAGCGACTTTTCTCTAATTCACGACCCATTCCTCTCCTCTTTCGAAACCATTCCGGATAAAACTTCCACGTCTTAAAAATCGCCTCGGCACACTGAAAAAGATTGCGCACTTCTTTCCCTCTGCCGCGCTAAAAAGTAATTCTTTTTCTTCGCTATCAACGTTTTTCCCAGGGGTCGTGTTGCGTGCAGAAGTATTCCAGATGAACTTGGGAGGAAATGATTGTAAATAAAATGATGCACGCCAGTGCACACCAGTGGAGTGGATGTTTATTCCTTATTCTCAACTCCCCCCTCTCCCCCTCACGGTCTTCCCCCACCCTCCGCTCCCCCTTCCTTCTTTCTTCAGCTGCCCCCGCGGTGGGGTGGGGAACGAGGCGACGTAGCGCTCTGGGTGGTCTTCACTCAACAATGCACCCGACCTGCAGCGGCGGGCGGCCCCACCCCACTCTTTGGGTAGGGCGAAAAGACGGAGTGGGAAGGTCCTCAAGAGCCCCACGAGAGGGCGCCAGCGCCGGGGAGGGTGGCAGAGGGTGACGTACTCGTAGGGCACCTAAGTTTTTTCAGCGGGAGGCCTCATCGTTAATTAAGAGCAGGGCGTAGGGTCGCGGTTACCCCGCCTGCCTTTTCTGCGGAAGGTTTCCCGGAATGGGGGTAAATGCACCCTTTGGGAGAATCATTTGACAAGCCGCAGAGGGCAATTGGAGACTTTTTGATGATATGGGTTTAATGATATGGGGTTTTGGGCGTTTATAGTAAGAAGTGGGCATTTCTTTCGTTTGAGGGCAGGACGGAAGAGGAACCACCACGTAGAGGGAAAACGTTTCCTGGAAAATGCATTTTGGACTCTCTTTAATGAGTCCATTAAGAGATACGAGGAATTTATGCTCGCAGTCTGTGTCAAATACACTTCAGCTGGTATGAATGAGTCACCTTCGTCGAGTACATTGTATCCTCCAAGAATGAATCTTTTTGACCGACGATCGTTTACTACCACAAAATGAATATCGCCTTTAAGTGACACTGCATTTATCTCTTTACTAAGTCAGTCTTAGGGAGAAAAAAATGGATAAGTTTTCTATAAAATGTTGACATTAACGGCCGGATAATAAAGTTTTGATAAAATTAAAGGCTTCTCTTAAGATATTTATGAGCAGTTTTCGAATTACATAGAATCTGCAAGAATATTTTGATGTAGTAAGCATACGAATATTCCTGAAATTTGAAATATAAAAACCGAGGCTGTACGGAATTCGCTTCATTACTAAATTTGCGTAAAAATAAATATTTAAAAAAATAAAAATCAAACATTCGGTTATGAAACAAAAATTTTGTGTACGTGGGTATACATATGTAAATACATGTAATTGCGTGTAGGTATGTGCGCGTATTATAGGTTTATTGCAAGAAACTTTTAACAAGTGTAACTAACTACACGACGATTGAAATATAAAAAAAATTATTGCTTGCATATGAAAAGTATGCTGACTTAGCAGAGAAAGCCGGGTAGGAAAAGCGGAATGGAAAGGCCAAGTAATAAAAGAAGGCCGCGGTGGATGCTGTGTAGTAATAATATTTTAAAGAGGTAGGTAAGGTAATACTCTTTTCACTTTTATTCAAAATTTTCTTTGCCGCTCCAACCTTTTAACAGCTGCAACGTTTAACAGCTGCAGAATTAATCAATAAAATGTTTTCCTTCCCTAATTGATCTAAGAGAACGAAAGATGGTATCAATTCTACAAACTAAGGGCAAAATTAATTATTTTTTATTACTATTGTTGCCATGACTCGATAAAATACAGAAGAAAAAGGTTCTTTTGTGATATTTAATGACGATTTATTAATGAGAATCTAAGAAAGGACAGTGTTACTCAAGATATTTAAGGTAGACAAATCTATACGAATTCAAAACAAAAGCAGCTCAAAGGTAATCTTTGTAAAGAGTGATGATTGAACGGAACAAAATTTTCGTATACATTAGCATATAGAAGACATCGATGGGTATTTGCTATCTAATCCATTCTTATGCGTCTAAACGAAGATAAAATTTCAACCATTATCGGAAAATAATTAGAAAATGAGTCCTCCAATAAAATGGTGCAAATGGAGATTTTACATGAAAAAATGAAGTCATGCAACTGTAGAAACTTAGCTTAAAATAGTTGTGTATAAAAATAGAAGGATAGGCCAAATCCACACCACGAAACTGTATGTAGGGTGAATAACAAGTGAAAGAATTGGAGATTTGTTAATGATAAAATGTCTCATGAAATAAGGCTCCGCTAATAGTTACAACCCATAGCTCTTAAACTAATCAACCGAGAGTTAAAACTGCGAATCGTCGGTAGATTAGGGAAATCGAAGCCGTTGTTTGAAAAATAGTATGGAATGCTGAGTTTCAGAGGTAATTAATCGAATTTTTTAATATACTGTCACCGATACGTGATGCGCATAGACAATTCGAGCTTTTGAGGTATTTTATTGAATATACCATTGAAAAAAATAACAGATATCACCCACCTTTTTCCGCCATAGTTGAATAAAGGAGCTGGATTATCTCGCACCAAAAAGGAACTTTCATTTTTTCTAAATGAATTGGAGAGCAGCTCATCAAACTTTTTACGCCTAGTGAATCAGTCAGGTGAATGAAAATTTAAAGGTTTGGAAAGAAAAGTGGGACAAGATACATAAGTGACCTCCTTAAAAAACCACATCTTATTTCCATTGGGTTTTACGACCAGCGCCAACATATCATAAGGTTTCACCAGATTGATGTTAAAGAGGTGAAAGAAACCTGTTGTTCCGTTGCGGTTTTGGTCGGAAAATTGAAATTGATGTAGAATATGGGCAGAAACCAGTAAGGTGTCAGAGAAAATTAATGTACTTTCCCCTTGTATTTCCCATTCTAAATAAAAAATTTCCCTGAATGGACATGATTAAATCACGAGGAAAGGAATCTTTAACCAGAAAAGGAAGTGTATATGAACTGAGGACAAATGAATCGCGGTTGTGGGAGCAGCAGTAAATCACGTTAATAAAAACGTTATTTTTTAACAGTAAAAATGAAATTTCACAGACATTCACACTTTCTAGGCCTTTTATATGGCGAATAATAATAATTTCATAATACCAATCTCTTCAAGCAATGCTCGTCAAGAATTTTGCCTCATCTCAGTTTAAGATTCCAATTCTTGAAGAATTCGATGTAAACTAATTATATATTATAGACAAATAAACCTTTTAAAAATTTTTTCATGGTTCTATCGTGAAAGCTACAGTATTTATGTATTTTTACATGATCGTGTATTTACCCGTAGATCTGCGATTACATGTAGTATAGTTAAGGAGTCTCATTCCTGAGTTATAGAGTTCGCCAATAGGAGAAAAGATAATGATCAACGCTGAAAAAATCGCAGAACAATCAAATGCAATTATAATTGCATCGGCAGCCATTTTTAACTGTCTGTCATGAATAACGAGGCAAACTAACCAAATGATTTATTGTCGAGAAGTGCAATAAAATGAAAGGAAAGTAGAAGGTCAACTGGTAAAGGAAATGCAACCTTGCAGGATGTATCTCATTCACTTATTTTATGGCTTACGCTGACCATTTAACCCAAAATATCTTCCCTATTTATTAAGTCCTTCTCTTTTACAGGCAAATTTGAATTAAAATTATCAATACTCATTTTGCATTAGAGTTATAGTGACATAGTATAAACTATATCTTATTGACATAATATAAACTGTATTTAATTCTACACTAAGGGCGTATTAAGTACTTGAGATTTTTTATTTTGGCAGAATACTCTTACAAGATAGCTATGAGGATCGTTTTAAAAGTTGTCGGTCTGACTAAGAATACGTAACGTTTTAGGGATAATGTATTTTGTGTCTCGACATAATCACTTTGTAAATCAATACAATTATTCCAACGAATTTCCAACTTTTTAATACCCTCAGTAAAATAAGATCTGTCCAACCGTGCAAAACAAGCGTTCGTCCTAACTTTAACCTCATCATTTGAAGTGTGTCTTCGTTCACCCAGCCATTCTTCATGTTTAAGCCCAAAAAGTAATCTCTGAGAAACAAATACGGAGGAAATGGAAGCACTTAGATCATGCAGTTTTGTTGCAAAAGTTCAAGGCATGGGTGAAGGCGCATTACCGTGATGAAAGGGTACTTTCTACATTAAAAGAAATGGACGATTAGACTGAAGAGCATCCTTTAAATATATCATACCATGAGAATCCAAGAACACCGTAGCAATGATTTTTCCTGCAGATTGAGCCGTGTTTGCTATCTTAGATGCATTTTCACCATTTAGTAGTAGTAGTAATGTTAAAAGTGCTTCGACAGCTTAGGTCATTTTGCACGTGAGCTCCCCGTGAACAGGGAATCGAACCCGGGACCGCTTTTCCCGGGAACCGGGACCGAAGTTGAACGCGTTGCCCACTTGGCTATCCGGGAGCCCTTTTCACCATTTCCCACCATTTTCACCCTTTTCTCTAGCGAGTAATGATGAATCCATATTTCATCTACTGCAATGAAACGAAGGAGATACTCAATGGAATTGCGTTAAAACAAGACTAAACATTCTTGATTGCAGGGACGTAGCCGAGATTTGTCCAGGGGGGGATTTAGAGCCACGAATTAAACACTGCTTTGCCTACAACCCCCAAAAAAAGTATATCTTCATAGCTCGTAACTCAATTTCATTCAGTGTTGAGAAAATATTAACATTCCCTTATTTACGAATGCCGTAACGAAGTAACGAAAATTATGTGTCTGAATTCTCATATCGCGCCACCTAAGTAATTGCACTTGACAAATATTATAGTAGTTTGGCTACTATCATGCTATTTCTATGTCAGGCCCAGAACTTTCAGAAAGACTCGCCTAAGTCCTTAGTCTTTAAATTAATAATTGATATATTGATTGCAAAATTAATTACTTTCGTNCGTCGCTCCCAACTATTTCCCAGAATAAATCGTGGTTTTCATTGAAATCATTGATTATTAAAATATACAATGCGAGGCAAAATTTATACTTCTCGAGTAAACGCCTTCGAATATTGAGTACACAATACGAGATGTTCAATCATCGTCATAATTCAATAACAATAAATAACATGTCACTTCGACTTAAGGACAACCCTGATAACCAACCTTTTAGTTAGCGAAGACTCCTTTGCTTATTTAGGTATTCCGTTGGTGGGCGTTTTGGCTGGTGTACGCGAATGAGCTCGAGCGCTTAAAAATCGAAAATCACCAGAATATTGTATGCTGCTCATCCTAGCTTACAGGTGAAAGAGTGTTATCGCTTTTATGGATTTGAGTGGAGTTTTGAGAATCGTGATTCCATGGGATATCATATTCGGCTTAAAAATACGATTCAGCAACAAATTATCTACATTATGTCGACACAAAATTCAGCCTGGAAGCCAGCCAGTTAGAACCTCAAACCCTCCACTATTTGATACCATAAGTTCTGGAGAGGGATTGGAACTTATTAGGAATGATGAAGAGCGAAGCAGTTTGCCTTTGTTTCATCTCTGAGTCAGAATGATTCAAGTGGAAAATGTTTTCGTTGGTGCAGCCCATGGACCTTATGAATAAAACTTTTCATAGCCTTCAATGAGGAGTGACCAAAGAATGCCATTATTCAGCAAATGCATCCATATCTACATTAATACACCGCAAGCCGCCTTTCGGTGTGTGTCAGGGGGGTCGCTCATACCCTTCATATCTCAGCGTCTTTCACATTATCTCAGCCATGAAAAAGTTTAAGGCAAAATTAAATGAAAGGCTACTTAAATCAGCGCTTATTTTTGTGAAATATATTCCGCTAATCAAGATATGTTTGCGGGACCAATAACTTCGACAGTAGGTATTGTTGTATTTAGTCAAAAGAATAAGCCCTGCTACCTATCTGAAGGATGAGTTGAAGAGGGTGTACACAGATGTAGATGTTACGTAGAATACGCTTCCCAAAATTGAGGTCCGAACGTTTCCTGGACATTCCTCAAATAGAGCCATTTTCCGCCTTTCTTCCCATTTCCAACATCTTCTACGACCCACCTATTCTCTCACCTTTCCTATGGCTCCTTTCTCTGCCCATCCCTACTCCAGCTCTGCCCATCCTCACGACAGCAGAGTGACTCGACTTTTAACGGCCTGGAGAGTTTAGAGAACGAACCCGATATTATCATTTTACGAGGAAGGACCAAGTCTCGGGCATAACTCGCCCACCCAGGCGCTGTACAACCTCTTCCCCTCCCTCCCGCCGTGCCCGTCCTCTTCTCGCAAATCCTCGGCCATATATCCTTCCAGCCGAGAAAGCGGTGAAGGGGTGGTCCGCGGATCTCCGTAGAGTGTCGCTGGAAGAACGGTCACGGAAGGACCGAGGAATTTCCACGCTACTTTCAGACTCTCGAAAAGTCGAGCGGTGTATTCCTTCAAGGATGGCATGGGATACGAAACCGAGACCTCTAAGATGGCAGTATATTTCCCGAATGTAAGCCTCGCTCCGACTTACTCCGCCTCCCCGTTGCGAAAAGTTAAGCCCGAATAAGAAGAAGAGGAGGCGCATGCTCGTGTATAAGACGATCCTGTACACAGGTGTACTTTCTTTCAAATCCTTTTTAATTCTTTTCGTTTTTCGTGACATTTCATTCGTGATTGGAATTTTTTTTACTTTCGTGGTTTGGTTAGATTTGAAGCAAAAACTCTGGATTGCGGAAAATTTAAGAGGACAAATATCCGTATACTTTGTTGGAGACTGGGGTGGATTTAGAGAATAGTCGAGAATGGGAGGGCTGTTTATGGTAAACATCTATTTTAAAATAGTGCTTTTATTCCCTCCAATTTACTGAAAATGTCACATAGGAGTGTAAAATCCAACAGATAAATAATCGTGGAAGCTATTCGAGTTTTAGTTTGAGCTCTTCTTACCTAACCACATTTCACTGTAAATTCATTAATGGAGGGCGATGACCCCATCCGCTAATAGGGAGGCCTAAGCTCAAAAAGCAAAAATAAGCAAAAATTGATGAAAAACGCCAAAATTTCCGTCGGATTTATCACTCAAAAATCGTAGCGACGACCTAATCCATCGCTGAAATCGAGTTTTTTTTATTTTTTGCCCTTCTAGAATATTAAATGGGAAAATAAGGCTATAAATAACCAAAAATGATATATGAGTGGATTTTTCGTCACTTAATTCACATAAATAATTTTCCTGTTTATTTCTTTCCCACAAACGATAAGATGCCAACATTCACATCGAATTTAAAGGCCTCCATCCTCAGGTGATAAGATGGCAATTAACTATCTGTTGATACTGATTTCATTTTCTTTGAAGTAATAAGTTTGGAATATAAGCCATGGGCCTAAATAAGTCTAGATTTTCATGTCAGAACAAAGTTTTTCTAAACGTGTGTGTACGTTTTACTTTTCGCCCAAGAAACAATTTGTCTATACTTTCATGAACATTTTAACGCCAGAATTATTTTTGCAAATTCTTTAATTCCAGAACTAAGCCATCAATATTGATTTAGCAGAGATTTTGAAAAAAAAAGAGAAAGGGGTGAGGGGAAACTTCAGTTGGTACAGAAATGCTGGAATATTTGAAACGAAGTAGAAAGATTGAAAGCTTTAGAATTCTTGCCATCCACGCCGGACCAGTGAGTTCATATTCAGAAGTTATTCAATCGAAAGGAGAAAATCTGAATGAATGATTAGCCTTTTCTATGGCATGTTTAAAAATTTTGATAAAAAATTCTGAGAACTATTTAGAAAAGTAAACGTTGTCAGATATGAAGATGTAAACGCCCTTGTTCTAAACTCATCAACATACGGAAGTTACAGACATCGATGCACGACAAGATTTGATGGCGAAGTATGGATGGATCTGAAATAATATAATTAAAAAAACCGAGTTGTGTAGCGTGAGGGGACTACAAAGAAAAGTAGAAATTAAGCAAGCAAAATACTTATGCGGTTTTCTCGTTTATATCGTTTGTTAAAAGAGGAGTAAAATTAAAAAAACGCGTTTCTTGAGAAACGTACTCTTGAGAGCCCAAAATAAAGGAACTTGGGAGAGGGGTCCAGGAGGATTTTGTGACCATGTGAATTTATTGTAAATTTAACAAAGAAATAATGGCAAATTATAAGTCACCGGCCGTGGTGGTTCAGTGGTTAGCATGCTCGCGCTCCAATCCCAAGGTCCTGGGTTCGAGTAATCGGACTTTTCCGGTTAGAGAATGGTTGTGTGTGTTCGTCCATTATTATTGTTAACTCTTCTCTAATTATTGTCTATAAATGGATCTTTGTGAGGGCACCGGAAAATAAATAAATATTTCACGGTCATATACCAAAGAACACCAAAATCATGCAAAACAAGTATTAAAAGTAAATAACAAAGAAAATTCACTGAACAAGAGTAAATAATTTATCGAAGTATAAGCGGTATTTTTAACAATTTTAATGTGGAATGTATACTACCTTAGCTACATTAAAATAGACATACATTTAAAATATGCACCGTAAAGAAACCTAATTTTATGGTACATATTAAGTTAGAAATTACGTTACATCTTTACTCAGCATATATAAAGTTTTTTAAGTCAAAAACAAGAACCAGTAAAAGATCTGTGCCTCTTAAAAAATCGAAAATAAATTGTATTAAGAGTTCCTAAGTGTAATCTCGCCGACACTCAGATATGGATGATGCACTCATAAGTGCTTACTGCGCCTTATTGAAAATCCGCCCCTGCATAAGGTTCGGAGGAATACCAGTACCCTCCCCTATGATTCACCATCCATTCATCTCTAGAATCTGTAGTTACTCTAAATAATTTTTCCAGGCTTCTTTTTGCAATTGACAGCTGGGGTGAAGAGAATCAAATGTTGCTCAGAATTTACCTGCAAATTTATCAAAACTCTTTGATAAAAAACCCAACTATCTATGTGAAACAAAACATCACTCACTGGTTGCAGCAGGATATAAATAGTTTGTAACGAACACCTTATTTCGCCTGATGTTTTTATGTTTCCTCTCTTTGCCAGAGCATGAGGGACGCCACATATACATATTATCGTGTATAGACTTTCTATGGTTCATTGTAGAATGTTTTTAATGAGTAGGGTAGAGACAAGTTAAACTACCATAAAAGAAAAACGGGCAATTACTGTCAATACTTGGTTTTAATTTGGCGTGAAGAATCAAGTACCTATTTAGTGTACAATTAATTAATTATATAACGTTTTTCGACTAATTATGCACCTATAATACACATATCTACACACTATACGCTGCTCACAATGAATCATCTCGTTCCAATGGCCTATGCTGTCATGTTCTGAAAAGTCTTAAGATTTAGAAAAGGTTTAGATGGCCATTGCTTTTCAAACTTAAATAAATAAATGAAACCCAGAACTCATGGAAAATGAGATCTAAAATACACATTCTGTCTATACAGTTTGTGTACTCGCCCCGAAGGATTGCTGAATCCTCATTCCCCCTACAATAACTGCAATAAGCTTCGAAGAGAAAATGGGGCTTATTTAGGAATATAAGGAATGAAGTAACTTGCACTTGATTTCTCAGAGAGCTAAAATGTTACTAACGGAGAAATTCTATGTGAATTAAGCACAGTAACCCTAATAACAACTTTTCGCAGCATTCGATAAGGAGAGAATGCCATCAATCAGCAGCATTCATATATCAGTAGCTTTCAAATTATCTCATCAAAATGAAAAACAGACAAAAGAAGATGAAAGTCACATTTTCCTTTTGCACCGAAAGAAAAATGGAAAATATTCCACTCATTAAAATATGATAGCAGGGACGCTACAAGGACTACATATACGTATGAATAGTTCTAGGAAAAATGTAAAATAGGTTTTCTGCGCCCAAAAAATATTTCCAAATGCCGACGAGTGGCTAGGAGCTTTGACATTCCTGGTATAGGAGGTATGAGGTTGGTATGTTCCCATCCCCAAGATGGATTGTGGAACACATTAGATCCCGCTGCAGTTTCCAGCGCTGATGAGTTCTTAAAGTGCCGAGAACTTTAAAAGCGCAACCTCCGCAGCACTCCACGATGCACAATGGTGAACGGAGCATAAAACCTCAAGTTTATAATCTATTGCCCGTAGTAACTTTGAGCGCAATTTGTCGTTAATGCAGACGGCGTTATGGCCCGTTTCGCAATGGCGCTGCTTCGTGGAACCAAGGCATCGACGACAGTAATCGCGTTCTAACTTTTACGGTCGGCGAGGCATTTTAACAGGAAGCTGCTTTATATCCCTCCCCGTCCCTTTTCTTCCATCCAAAGCCCCTGTTTCCTTCCCTCTCCCCTTGACGAACATGTATTGAGGTGGGAGAACGGACAGAGATTCTACGTTGGGGGTCCGCCTTTGAGCAGTGATTGCTCTCACCATTATCGTTTGTCTTCTGTCCCTGTTATGGAACAGATAAGCGCACGTGAAAATAAAAAGTTTGGGAGTGAAGGAAGGGTGGGTTTCGCGTCCATCTTCTCAACCCCCTGACGCGCGACTTTTGAAAGATTAGCCGTCGAATTTTTTTCCGTGATATTTTTTTGCCATCACGGATTCCATCTAATCTTCTTAATTAGTGTGACCTCCGATCCTCCATACATGGAGTGCATTCATTCTTTCTCTCCGATGAAGTCACTTCCGCTCTTTATCTTGCCCGATACGTTTTTTGGACGATGTTCCCTCTTGGGGAGGGGATTCAAGAGTGGCATTTTTTCCAGTGCGTCATTCCCGTCAGACCGTTAATAATATCTGTTTAGGTAGTGATGGAGCAGCTGTACGCAGCCGACAGGCAGCTTGCACCCCGACGTGGTGGTTCTTGTGGCCAGCCTTCGGTAAATTATCTCAAATTCAAAATTACCGGAGATTACTTTTGAAAATATCCGAGAAAAGCATTGTCCGCATGAAGTTACGCCCACAGAGATGGTTTTTCCTCAGATAGAATCAGGATTAGGTGCCACTTTACATAATCTACATAATGTCAAACTTTCCTTTTCGCACGAGTTTTCAAGAGTTTTAACAGCAAAGGAATCAAAGCCGGAAATGTCCACTAGGTAGCAATATGAATGGGGTTTCGTAAAAAGGTATGTAAATATGAAACAGAATGTAAATTATGAATATCTTAGAATGCGAATAACTTACATCAATTGGCAGTTCTCAAAAGGACAAATTTGACTTGTCAAACGCGACGTAATTTATCAATGCTTTCTCGATGAATTCATTCATAATGAAACGGTGCCGTAGGACTTATCAAAGATATTTTATTTAGTATGTATGTCTTATTTATATTTGTTATTTGTCCAATGTAATTTGTCAACTATGGCTGTTGTTGGATGCCTTACAAATAAATAAATATTTCACGGTCATATACCAAAGAACACCAAAATCATGCAAAACAAGTATTTATTCTGAACATATATTAGGATATCGAACAATTTCCCCCAATGAGACTATTAAGAAACATGCTATGGAAACAACTTTCCTTAAATAACGAGAACTATAAAATTCTGTCGAAGTTCCAACCCCTTCCAATGATAGGTAAATTGAGGCCAGAAATCCCGTTAACCTAAAAAATTGTCGAATTCGTTTGTAAATAACATTTGAAAACACTCAAGCTATTCATTTTTCGAATAGAAAACGTTTCTTTCAACAACTTATTCTAGCTCAACAAGGAGAGAATCTGAATTAGTTATCATGAAAGGAACTGAAAAAGAATGGTTTTTCAACAAATAACCATCGGCCTAAGTTTGTCTTCATTTTGGAATAAGAGGTGAAAAAGTTTTCTTCCTCATCTATATTTGAATTGACCACTATTTTACAGCTTCCAAACCAAGCGTGACATAGAATGGTGTAGTATAGAGTTTATACTTGTATACATTTCTGTACAAGAAAAATAATCAATGTGCGTTGGCCGGACATCGTGGAAAATCATGACAGAGTTTTAAATAAAACTAAAAAGTCCCTCGCAGCTTCCACGACATTTTTTTCACAATGACCGGTTTCATTCGTTTCTTATATATAAAAATATTACCACAAAATGCATATAAAATGCTGACCATTCCTTATGAATTTGAAGTATTAATGAATATTATAAACATAATAACTGCTAAAGTTTGCAAGGCGTTTGTTAAGCTTTTATACATTGAAAGAGAGCACAATCGTAATATTTTTATGGCTAATGCCAGAACGATGCAAGTCTCAGACCCGGATGTAATTAAACTGATAATCTCCCAAAGAGAACTGTAGCATGCCTCCATGACGAGGCTTTAAGTACTCCCTTTGCTAAACAGAAAGTCGTTCCGAATTATCGTTATCTTTGCCAACGAGAGAGCAGTACTGCAGCCGAAGGATAACCAATAAAGGGCACATTTTATAGTATCTTCTCAATTTCTTTTAATGGCAATGGCTTTTTGAGTCTGGAAAACACCATGAAATCTATCCTTTACGTTGCAACTCGCATTTTCAAGGTAATTGAATTTAATTCCATTCACAATCGTAAAATTTTTGAGTGGATATAGAGTTTATTTTACTATTTGTATCCATTTATTGAAGAAAAGAATAATTGACGTCTTAGCTCACCATAAAACTAAGAGTTTATACTTTTCTTGGCTGGAAAATGCGGGAACTTCCTTCAACTAATTCATCATCTTATTCCCTACAAAATAAGAACTCAGGTAAGTGAAAACAAAGACAATCTCACGAAATCTCTCACTTACAGCCTAAATTTGTGAATTTCCGAATATAATATTTATCATTCACGTTTTCCGATGTTTTCTTTTATTGATGTACAGAAATGTAGTAAAGAGATCCTTCCTCAAGGAATTGCCAAGGCTTTGTTTCCCTAATATTTTCCAATTGGAATACTTGAGAAAAAGGCCGAAAAAATCAATTGCTTTGAGTATGTATTAAATCTTCAAGTACTTCCGACATTCCAACATTAATTTTATTTTCAATACCTTGAATATTTAAAAAGCTACTACGCATAGATTTATGTCCTTACCTCCGTGGAATAGGAATTTATTAATCCTGAAACGCAACAAAGCATAAAGCATATTGCTTGTATGTAGTCGCATGGTAACAGATCTACGTAGAACAATTCAAAGAAATGAAAGATCAAAATTAACTCATCGGCATGTCAAGTAGTAGAGACTTGATTTGACAAAGTACAATTTATTGAAATTTCAATTCAAACATGAGGATTTTGTGGAGAGAATGGAATGGATATTCCTCTAGGTACTGCATTTATTTTTGCCATTCAATTACCTAGGTTTTCATTAACTGCAACTTGCTCTTTTCAATTTCGTGCATTCAGAACTATAGGAATATTTCGTAGAGCATTCGCCAAAGAGCAGTCAATAAACATAATAAATTTAGAAGAATATACGCGGCTAAATCCACATCTTTTTATCCATAGCTCTGATGACACTATTTAATTTAATAAAATTATTCGCGGTGTCATTCTCTTGAGACCTTACCAATGAAGCTATTTAAAAGGAAGCTGTATCATACGATGATATGCCATTATTTATTAAAATTTACCCTATTATAATTTTACAAAGAATCCTGCCATAATTTCATATCCTCGTTTCCACTCTTAAATCATTTAAATTAATATAATACTCTACGAGTAGAATGTAAACAGTGGAGACCCTTTATTTATTTCGAAACAAATACAGCCAGCCAAACTTCTTTATTTGATGTAAGTTAGTTCTAGCTTTAGCGCTATCGGGGAAGAGAGAACGTTTTAAATAGCTTATGAAGGGAGTATTCTCCTTATCCTACACGATTCATCCATTTCCTCCCACACCATTTCCGCCAACACCTCTCAAGGAATTCCCTTCCCATTCTCGCCGTGTCGAGTGGCAAAAATCCTCTTCACGACCCACGCACAAAAAAGAGGAACACCGACGGAGTTCATCTGGGCGTGCGGGAGCAGGTTAATTGGCCGGAGTTGTTTGGTCACTTGTCAGCCTTTGGAGGACCGGAAAAATAAAACGGACGCGTACGGAAGGAATCCTGGGAGCCCCTCGGACAGGAAGGATTAAGGCGAACCGGCTGTATCTTGCGGTACGCGTGAGTAATAAACGCCACAACTTGCTCTTCCTTTTTGTTCTCTCATCGGATGTCTCGCAGGAAATTTTAAGGGAGCTCGACAGGGAGCGAATGACGCGATTTTAAGTAAAATTAGTCGATATTAGTTGTTATACGAAATGGATGCAACCTATATATTAAGCCGGTGTCAAAAACTGTTAAACGTGCCCTTAGCGGAATCGCAAGGTGCAGTAAAATTTTCCGAGATTGGCAAGTTTCCGCTGTATACACGGTTTCCACAGTATTATTGTATCCACAGTATTGAATTTAACTCAAATTTAAAATAACTTNTGAGTTGCATTTTGCACATTGCAACTGCTTATAATTGTGAGTATCCATATTTCAGCGTAGGAGAATATCTTTTAGATGCTATGTTGATGTTGGATACGTCAATAACTGTAATTACAGCGCTCGTTAAGAAGATGCTGATGTTTATTTTTTTGCTTTGGTTTCATTGCTTTGCATTGTTATATCCACATGCGTTTATGTCTCTTATGGTCCAACCTTACCGGGTGAGAGGAAACATTAGGTATTTCATGAATCACCATCAAAAGGCACCTCAAATTAAATCTTCTTTTGTGCGACTATTTCATATTGAACTCAACTATAATAAATGTATTTTTTAATTTGATAATTTAACTATTAATGTTTTATTCTGTAAGTAAGTAAAAACTATTATTTCAATAAAAATAAAAGGTGTAATCTCCTGATATTAGCCCTTAGACATCTGTAATATAAGCATAATTTATGAAATTAACGAAATGTGATTTAATGAATAGTTAAGTTAGGTCACTTATTATTGCAGCCCTCTCGTTAGATCTCGTTAGATTTCGTTAGATCTCGTTAGATCTGCCCTCGGCCTTCGCCTGATGTGACCGATCGTAAATCCCGTATTTATGGCAAATATTATTTAACATTGATCAACATTAAAATGTGTCAGAGACTTTAATTTTTAGCACTAGCACCTGATCAAAAGTTAATCGTGCCAAAAATTAGAGGGGTTTTATTTATTATGACTCTAATTGTGATAAAAATCATGTTTTTTCGAGGTAAAAAGATAGGTTCGATATACAATACAAATACTTGTATTTATCACCGAGTTTTGTTACCGTATAATTCTGTTTGCTTTTAGGAATGGCCGTCGTTTATTTCAGTTTCAAATGGTTCTAATATCGAAAATGACCATGTTATGCAATTGATATTTATTATTAAACGATGATTAGACTGAACTTTGACGGATGGTATGAGCTGGTTCTGATTTCTTACCCAATGGTTTCGAGATTTCTAAGACTCAACGAGCCAAATGAATTGAACGTAAGTATGCGCGAATCTCCAACAATCAATTTTCATTTCACTAAAACAAACAAGATACACGAGTATAGGATATGAAAATAAAAGTCTCATCTCGATGTCGATAGATATCGCTGAAAGCTTAAATGTAAGATCACGACGCTCTTCGCGCAATACGAGATTGTCGGTAAATAGGACGAAAATTGCGGAAGTTGAATATGAAATAGGCTCATGTTTTCTTATTTTATTTTTATTTACCTTCCAGTGTCCTCACAGACATCCCTTTATTCGACTATCGCAGAAGAGGCGTGAACAGTAAATATATACGAACACGCACGACCATTCCCTAACAAAATAAAACCTATTAGCGGAGACCTGAACCCGGGACCTTGGGGGATGGAACGCTAGAATGCTAACCACTCCGCCACAGCGGTCTTTCAAAATATACTGCATTTGATAGGGGTGGATGGTTGGATTCTTCATCGATGAGAAAAATG
Source organism: Ladona fulva (assembly GCA_000376725.2). Taxonomy (NCBI): domain Eukaryota; kingdom Metazoa; phylum Arthropoda; class Insecta; order Odonata; family Libellulidae; genus Ladona; species Ladona fulva. The sequence continues at coordinate 266,223 of KZ308498.1, read as the reverse complement.
CTCATTCAATACCTTTTTCTGCATGATATATTGTAAAATAAATCCTTTCCATCATATCTAGGAGGCTATTCCCAACGTTCGTCAAAACGTTAATTCCGTGCATCGATTACCGATCTCTCAATCAAATAATTGTTCAATTTACGTTTCCGTAGTATGTATCGACGGTGTAAGTTTCGCTTATCAATATTTTGTCATTTATAAAATGATCAAGAGTGAAAAAAGACTATTTTAACAACGCATTCCCGCCCCTTGAACCCTGTCGTATAAAATGCAAAAGGCGGAGGAGAACGTGCAAGTAAAAGCCTCAAAAATTTCCGTCACAAAACATGCCGCCTGAACTTTGTAAGATGTAAGGATTAACGGCTCTTCCGTGCTCAGTAATTTACATTTCCTTAATTCTTTTGTAAGATGTTATATCTCGCGTCATTCCGTTCATTTGTTTTCGCTGTGCTCACCCATTGGAGTATCGACTCCATAAACGATGCCTTAAAGAGGCAATACAGCCCTGGAAGCGTCTATTCATTGTCTTTTAATGCTCTCACACTTTCCCCTCCCCGTGTCTCTTTTGTCTTCCACCTCCTGACATGTTTTAGAGCTCGTCGTTACCCTCCCACGCTCCTCCGTGTGTGGCTCTTCTCTCCTGTCAATTCTTTCTCCTTCCATACCTCTTTCTGCGCCCCCACTTTCCCATACATCCCCTTCCATTCTCCCTTTCCACACCCTTCTTTTTCCATTAAACCTCCCCTTTCTCTCCTCTTACCCATCGTTCCCATTTTCCTTCGCAATTCTCTTTCGCTAAAAAACCCTTATTCTACACTCAATCCTCCAAAACAATTCTCTCCCTCCGCTGTCTTCCACTTTGTCTATCTTTCACTTTTAACTCTTGTCTTTTCCACATTCATATTCTTGTCCTTTTTCCACAATAGAGTCCCTTTTACCTGGTTTAGCCTCAAATGGCCGTTTCTCGTCAGGGTATTTTTTCCACGAATCAAACTTCTCCGGAGAGACCCAGGAAAAGTTCTGTGAATTATACGGAGACGAGGTATCGTGTCGTGCAGAAACCCAAGCGCATACAAGGCATGTTGGACGGTTAGGAATCAATCTGTCATTCGTATTTGCTGGATTCCTACTTTTACCTTCACAGATTAACGCGACATTTTCAAAGGTACAAAAAATGGAAGCCATCGGTCTATCCGATATAAATATAAGGCTAGTCATAGAGATAAGCGTACATTGTAGATTTAATTCACCCCCAATAAATCTCATAGTAAATGTATTTTCTGATCTTTCATCCTATGGAAGCAGGGTCTTTTGATCGGAATGAAAAAAACTCAATCGGGAGGTAAAGTTGCGAAATCACGATTTATATCGAAATTCACGAACAACGTAATGCCATGTCACCACTTGTTAATGAAACGTATGAGCTATTGAGTTGCATTTTGCACATTGCAACTGCTTATAATTGTGAGTATCCATATTTCAGCGTAGGAGAATATCTTTTAGATGCTATGTTGATGTTGGATACGTCAATAACTGTAATTACAGCGCTCGTTAAGAAGATGCTGATGTTTATTTTTTTGCTTTGGTTTCATTGCTTTGCATTGTTATATCCACATGCGTTTATGTCTCTTATGGTCCAACCTTACCGGGTGAGAGGAAACATTAGGTATTTCATGAATCACCATCAAAAGGCACCTCAAATTAAATCTTCTTTTGTGCGACTATTTCATATTTTCGCAAAATCATTTTAATCCAGAACGCTAACGCCAACCAGCATTTATACGCAAATGAATAGGTAGTATACATCGGTATAATGCAAACAAATTACCAAGATTGAATTTTATTGGAGAATTGTATAACATTGGGCTAATTACTTTCCAACATGTCTAGATTTTTAACTTTAACTCGAATCTCTTTGATACACCATGAATATTATAGAAAAGTTCTCCGCGTATCAAAAGAATTTATTAAATTGGCAAACTATCATATCAATACGATAATGTTAGTTTTTCATTGATAAAGGTTGTATCTGGAGCAATAAAGCCCCAACTGTTTCCATGGGGATCATGCTTTTGCAGATTAATGTTACGCTATTGAAAACTATCATTGCATAAGACTACGTAATGCAGAACAGTATTGAGAGTGTAAAGAAATGACGTACTATTCTTAAATGTATTCGGCTACAGACTATTTCTTGCGCAACTCACCAACTTTTACAGGTCTTTCTTGTTCCATCTCTTCTTCCACGCTTTTTCACCGCCTTTCTCCGTCTCGCGCCATTTCTCTCGCCTCGTCTTTGTTTTTCTCGTTACGGTCGCCTGTCGACTTCGGACAGAACGTTGACGCTTTATTTGCCCAATGGTAGGCGAGCATCTGCGAATCGCGCTCTGTAAAAATACCCCGAAGGAGAAAAAACTGTAAAAATAGTCGAGAAGATCTCAAGAGCTAAAATCAATTATGAATTAATCACTTGGGGTTTAAATAAGCGCTGGTAATTCGAGAATGGAAATTGAGATTTTGAAAGGAAATAAGTAAAGCCAACAAAGTTGTTACTTACTGGAAAAGTATTACGAAGGATTTGAAACCGAAGGTTCTGAACCGAAGCGAATAACTTCTCCTCGCTTCTGCTCCAATGATTACTGTCCTCTGTATTTTTCTGTCTTCGTCAACAAAAATATTCTTCGAGAGAATGAAGTGCATTTCTTACTCTCTTCCTCCGAAGATATTCAAAGTAGAAGGATGTTTATAAACACAGAATCGACGAAATCGAGTTTTTATCTTATTGAAATCAAACTAAATATAAAAAAAGGTTGAAGCTCAATCGATAAACATTTTACCGTCTAGGTTTTTGCACTGTATCATCCATTAGGGCTCCAAGTGGACTACACATTCTACTCTTGTGAAAGCGGTCCCGGGTTCGATTCCCTATTAACGGGGAGCACACGTGCGAAATGACCTTAGCTGTCGAAGCACTTTTAACAGTACACTATTATTATATTCCCTTATTTGTGATATGTGAAATAACCACATTCGGAAGAAGTATTCTACAAGTATATCGTATTTATTCAGCTCAAACTTAGTTGAATCGAAAGTTAGTACCCGATCCTAGGTTACGTATGTACCGTGTGTACGTTAAACTCATTTTCTTAGATCTTATAATCATCTAAAAAAATCACAAAACAAATTCTCTAACTGAAAACATTTAAATTCATAACTTCTGAGAACAACAACGCTTTGTCCTAAAATAAATATTTATACGCTTCACATATCAAGCTTATAAAGAGGCAATTGTGCAATTATTTCTTATGATCACATATATTAAGGTAATCTTGTTTATTACAACAGTCTACTGTCAATCAATGAAACTATAAGATTATGTAATTAGAATTTCCATCGCCATTCATAGGCTTTCTAAAATTCAAGGGATTGTGACTTCTAAATTTCATTAACATTTTTATTGGGTTAAATTTCTAGGATGGCCGTTGATGGTAGTTTACAAATTTTGCAAAAATAAAATGTTTATTTAAAGATTTTAGATCAAAACTATTAATAATTATTATGATTTATATCAGTTGTAAATAAGTATAATTTTAAATGCTCAGCTTTCTCATAAGATATTAATTTCTCGAATGTTTTTGCAGAATAGAGGGATTATTAATATGGAGCTTTCTTCTTTGTAGGCATTACCTCGCTTCACTAACCGCATGTTACTCATAATAGCTTACAGTCATTATGCAGACAAACTCTCATCAGCGTCCGCAGTTCGGATTTCCCAGCAGTCGAAGAGTAATCTCCTCCCGTGCGCAATCACGTCAGTTAAAATCATTTGGATAATGGTTTCATACGGCGCGGGTGGGCACCTAAAGACTGCAGTAAATTATCGTCGAACAATTACATTATCATTAATAAGTACTTTATCATAATGCGTTATATATCCAAAGGTAATTTAGCCCCCGGAAAGCAATCAATCAAACATTTTCTTTCTCTGGTCGCCCTTCGATTTTCCCTTTAAGTGTACATATTTTGTCTGGGTAAATCGACATGTGCTCATTTGTCAGGAGAGATTCATTAACGACCTTTAACGTATTTCGCTCGGTTTTCAAATTGCTTTGGAATTGCATTCAAGACTTCGCTAAACGCGTTTCCATTAACTGCGTTGCATTACATTAAAACTCTTTCATGGACATCGGAAGTTCCGTAATGTTGACGTTGACATACTGAAAGCTGAACAGCAAGGAAACCGAAGTAAAGCGGAATCCTGCCTCTACTAAGGAAGTAAAAAATCATTCAATGTTTATTATAATGATAATAAATAGTGATACACCTTGACATTAGAATGTAGTTCAGGAGGTAAGGTTGATCAATACTTACACACATAAATAAAAAATCAACTCACAAATACATCACAAGCTACAATGATAAATTCAGTCACCTTTCGTCATACACGATAGAGAAACGCTCACCATCAGTGCATACTATCGTACATACATACATACATCGTAACATATATCATTATTTAGAAGCGCAAATTTCTATTGAATGCCCAGCAATACAGTATGATTTGTTATCACATGTAACGATCCAGCCAGGAACAAACATGGCATAGTGAAGCCAATGCAAGTGTAAAGTTGAACAAACACACGGTTTCACAAAACGCAATAGAATTCGAGTACATAGCCTGCATTAGTACACTGAAATCAAAATCAAACAAAAATATTGTGCTATCTGTATAATGAAAATATTTATATGCTACCACAATGCAACCACAAAAGCAACAGAAATTTTGAAAAAATCAATCATAAAACTCAAAAAATTAACATTCAAAGCAAAAATATGGAAGAAAAAACTATCGATGTACCTAATGTAATGTTATGATGCTAAGACCTAAGGTAATGCTAAGACCTAATGGCTTACCAGAAGGCTCATTGTTTAAATGAAATAAAAAGCTGAAACATCTTGATCCTTCTTTTTAACGACACAGCTGAAAAGATAATCAATCTGTCTGATGGTAGGAATCATATGTCTACATCTACATATATTTTTCCCTACCTTATGCCCTATTTACTCAGCTGAGCGGGAATTCTGTCATATTTTCTTTTTTGTCTGAATTTTTTTATTTGTTTGAACTAGAGAAACCGAAGCTTCTGGCTCCGTTAGCATCGGAACAGATCTCGGGGCCGAAGATTTCTATCAATATATGCCATCGTCGCATTCAAAGTATTAAAGTTACTTGGAAAAAAATTATGAAAGGTCAGAGGAAGGATATTTTATGTCTCAAACAAGAATTGGATGAAAGGGCACATGTGGATTCGGATTTGGAGACCCCCAGAAAAATCCGTATTCTCATGAGCTACTAGTCTCCTTGTGCACCTTCTTTCTCTGTTTCCCAATACAGGCTGTTCACTTGCATTTTTACAATAGCAGTAATAGGAAGTTTGTACGTTGTGTATAAAAATTTTACCGGATCTTAACAGAGATAAGGATAAATCGTGCTACTGTTCGAAGTGAAACTTTGGATAGAATTGAAACTGTTAAACGGCGGTTTCATTCGCCTAAATTCGAGGGATTTGCTCCAATCACCACTCTCTGCTGCTCAGATTGCCCAACCCGTTCATTGTGGCTGACCTCGGCGCTTTCATTCAGCTCCCCTCAGCTGAAAACGTGATCAGAGAAAGGGATCGCCCTATAAACGACAAAGTGATCGGTCTTTAAGGAGATTTCCCATTCAATTTTCCCACTAGGCGCAGCCTCATTCGCCACCTTCATTAAATATTCATCCCCTCTCAATCTCAATTTTTCATCTCCTCTAATTCATTCCCTTGATCAATTTCCATAACTCCTCCCATCCTCTCTTTCTCTTTTTCTCTCTTCTCTCGCTCTACATATTTTTGTCCCACGATCCAATTTTTCTTCCCCCACCTTCTCCTTTTATCGTGCACACATTCGTCTTTATCATCGTCTCCAATTCATAACCATTCTTCTATTCCACCCTCAGCTACTCTTTCTGTCTCACGTTGACACATGCGTCATAGCTTTTTTGAGACGTTTCCTCTTCAGTGCATTGGTATCCGTTACTCTAAGCCACGTTGTTACGACAAATTCAAACCAACGATGTGATCAGTTGCTTCGGATAGAGATGCTGATTTTCGGTTTCAGAATTAAAATACAGAGATACCTCGGCTGAAAAAGATAATCAATTCTGGAATTTCCTGTAAATTCCAGTTGTTCTGGCTTAATATTGTGGAACGCCATCTAAAACAAATCAGAAACAAATGTAGGTACTTCGTATTTTCCACAAAATTTATTTAACACGAACGGTTTGAATCATGACTGTCAATCTCAGATACACTTAATACGGAAATGAGAGAATTTATTTAAGCGTTTGCAGTCGTGTCGCGTTAAATAAATTTTGTGGAAAATACGAAGTGCGCGTCTGAATTTTCCGGAATTATCAGCGATTTCTGTAAGCCGAAATGTATTAACCCTCATTCAAAATACAGTATTCAGCCAGAATATAAATTTAATCCTTAACCCAACCATAATTAGTCACAAAAAGCTTTGGAGAGGGAATGAGGCTTTCCTCGCAAGTTGAGGAATAAGGTTGTTTACCCTTCTTTTCCTGATTAATTGAGCCAAAATTCAGCGATTACTACATGACATACACAATTCATAGAATTCAGTAAGGAGTGCCCGAAATGAACGTAATAACTCAGGATCTTTCATACCTTAGTAGCCTCTGTATTCCACAACCGTGGAAAACCACAAACATGGACAAAAAATTAGAGATACACTTCCTCTACCTCAAGTCAAAAAATACGAAAAACACTTTATTCATTAGGATATGGCAGAAGGAAAACCGGGGAATTACAAAGTACTTTCACAGCTTGGGTGTGCAGCGTCCCATATTTTGGTAATTCCCATTTCACCTTTCACGCTTCCTTGTTTGTTTGTTTGGCTTAATTTAAAAGCATCTTCAGTAGATTCTTGACTTTATTATACATCTACATCTACATAAGTACCCTGCAAGCCGCCTTCCGGCGTGTGGCAGGGGGTGTAAACACCAAGAGTATAATTACTTTTTTAATTTATTATTATCGCGTATCGTTCGCGGAAAAAAAGAGTCTCTAAAACGACTTGTCCTCGCGTCTATTTCTCTTATTTTGCGCTCACTGTCGGATCGGGCAAAGTAGCAGGGGGGTCGCATAATATCAATTACGTCATCCGAAAATGTATTTCCTCTGAATTTATCTAACAATCGCAGCCTAGCTTCTAATCTCCTTTCTTTCAAGGATTCCCAACCTGCGTCTGTGAGCATTTGCGTTACACTTGCTTCTCTATCGTAGCACTTTTTAACAAAACGTATCGCCTTACGCTGCACTTTCTCGAGTTCGCGAGAGTTCGTTTCATCCGCTGGGTCCCATATACTCGCCGCATATTCCAGATGGGGCCTAACTAACGTGAAATAGCATCGCTCTCTAACTTTTTCATCGCATATACCTACAATACGCTTTATAAAACCGAGCTTTTTAGTTGCTTTACCGCATATTTTTCGAATGTGTGTGCTCCTGTTTAAGTTATTGGTTAGGGTGATTCCAAGATATTCTACTGAGTCGACTACATTTAAATTCGTTCCACTAATTTTGTACGGGCGGTTCTGACTCAATTGTTTCCTTTCGAAGAAATTTACTACAGAGCATTTATCTACATTAAGATCTAGCTGCCATTTTTCGCACCACATTTGTATATGAGCTAAGTCGTTTGAGAGTGAAGCACTATCTTCGTCACTTGATATTTCTCTATATATTACCGAATCATCCGCAAAATTAAAATTATACCAGATTATAGCCGATTATATATGTTGAAATATGGTAGCTCTATACTTATAAAATGATCATGTAGTTATTAGAGCACTCAACTAATATGGAAGATATTTTCGCCTGCCTAGGAAACAAACGCGAATAATTTCTTTTGAAAAATACGTCCGAATCTTAGAGTTACCCATCCAGGTTTCGTTCCAATGCGCCCCGACTCGCCTTTATCTCATTAACTCTTACGATCAATCTTTGCTGAAATCATGTCGGTCACACTTGCTGAAATCTAGTCTGAAAACCTATCCGTCATACACTTCTACTCATGTATCTATTATCTCCTTCTCCACTACCTTCTTGTTTTACTGTTCCTCCCTCCCTCTAGTCTCCATAGCATAAACCAATTGCATGTTTGTTCGAAGTTTACAATTGCCAGACAGAAGCAATACGAATGCGGAAAGTTGTGTTTAAAAGTTATGCTTCTTTCTAATTTGCAAGTATTTTCCCGAAATGATGGCTAATAGGAGTGTTTCTTTCTAATGCTAACATTGGCTTCAGAACAGCTTAACATCACAGTATTAATCTTCTTCTTCTTCTTTCCAGTATCAGCTCCGGCTTCATCTCACCATCTCAACCTCGGTCTTTCAATACTTTTCTTGCCTAATGGTTTACATTCCAACGCCCGCTTAGGAAACCTCTCAATAGGCATTCGCAGTGCATTCTCTTTCCACCTGTTTTTGTAATCTAGTAATGTATCTGATATCGCCCTAGCACCTATCTCCTTTCTTAGAGATGCATTTCTGAATTTTTCTATTCTTCTACAGCCTTTCACTGCTCAAAGAAATTTAATTTCAGATTACTCTATTTGTTTTAGATCTTTTTGTTTTGCTGTACAACATTCTGACCAATACAACATAGTAGGGACTGACATCATCTTATAGAACTTAATTTGGAATTCTTTTCTTGTTCTTCTTATTGCCCCACTCATCCTCTGGAAAATGTTTGTTTTATTTGTGATGTGTTTATCATCTTCATACATTATGACACATCCTCAATATTGGAAGTGGGATAACAATGCAGAATAATTATTCTAAAGAAAATGCCAAAGTACTTCTTAGAAAAATCCCATATTTCTATTTTTAATGTTGTCAATATTTTCTCTTAATTGAATCCTATAAAGCTATATAGAAAGGTTTCCTTATTTAGATAAAATTAATACAGATCAAGAACTTTATGAATATAGAAAGAATTTCTGCGAACTTTCTCTCTAAATGTTTCCAATGGATTTTCAAGAGGTTTCCAGAAAAATCCGAATCTGATGACGCTAGTGATAGGGAGAAAGATATGGATTTTTCACAATCATTAACATTGCAATATAAAACTCATATCCCGAAATATTTTAAGCTAATCTGAGAGAGAGAAGGGTGTAAGATGCACGAAAAACTCTTCTTCATGACACAAGAAACAAATTTTGTTATGTATATACCTTTCATTGATCTTATAATCGAAAATGTACTATTTTTATGTATTGTATATTTTACTGTATTACTGTATAGGGTAGTACTGGAATAATTGTGGAATAGTAATCAGTTGCCGCTGGACTATTAGTCCATCTGTAACGTATGTAGTAATAATTATAATAATAGTAAGGAAACGATTCCCATTTTCATATTCTGCTTGGATTGATTTTGATCATAAATCTCTGTTAAGCGTCATCTCCATCATTGACAAAATGGAGTTTTTTCGCTGAATCTCACGTCATATTAAGGAAAAAGTATAGTTAACCTTGAACGCAATTTCGCACAAACAGGTTGGTGTTACTTTTATAGCAAGTTAGAACTGCATCTGTACAATAAATATTGCTGTGAAAAAGAGAAAAAGCCTCGTCAAACGGCTATAGTTGTTTGGACCGAGCAGCCGCCCGTCTTTCGCCACATTGCTAACTCGCAGTTACAGCCTCCCTCTGTTCCTTGCTTATCTCTGTCCTTCCGTGGGCCATCACCTCCCCCTCCACCCACCTCCACCCCACCTCATAGCCATTCTGACTCGCACGTTATACCCTTAACCCAGTCGCTGCCCGACGTGGACCACCCAAGATGTTTCCTGCTCCCCCATCCCCCCGCCTTCCCACGCCTCTCCACCATTCCCTCGGCGTTTTCTTATTCCTCTCCCATCCCATCTCCTCCTCCGCTGATGGATAAAGTTACGCGTAACGTAACGAAATAACAATAAGAAAATGGTAATTGAATGGATTAGCGAAAGATGTTAGCGGAATTCTCAATGTTGCGGGTTTTAAAGACGTAAAAGCGAGGAGAAGAAGACGAAGATGCTTCAGCAGGAAGAATTTCATTCATGCGATTATGCATTTGGGCCTCACACTACTTGCACTAAACGAAGACTAGCATCACTGCTATGGGAAAAGGGGAGCCAAAACCCTTGTCTTAGAGCACCGTCAAAAAGAGCAATAATAAATGATTTATTTATGTATTTATACGAAAATCCCTTTATAAAACAGCTTTTAATGTGGATCGTTAACGAAGATATAAACAGCAAACAACTGAAAACAAATAATGAACGAAATAATAAGAAAACGATGGCATTAATCATACTATAAAAATATCAGAAATAAAAATAAAACTATAATAATAAATAAAGAAAAATAATACTATAAAACTATCATAAATAAGAATAAAAACCGATACAATAAAAAGACATAACCCAAAGAAATACAACAAAAACAAAGGATATTAATTACAGAAATTAATAACAATTCAAATAAAATTAGGCAAGTCACACAGATGTCATAAATGTATCAGAGGAGGAAACACATAAAAAACGCCTTCTTAAAAATGTTAAGCGGTTGATAAGGTGTATGATTATGACCAATGACGTTTTAAGTTTTTATTAACGCCTCCCTAGCACCTCATCCGTAAAGTCTTCAATGGTGACAAACAGAAATGATTGATGATTCAATAGAAATAATAAATTGAAGACTACATAGTTGTACAAATGACTAATTTATTCTTTAAACAGCTTCCACTTTTAATGTAATAGGAAACTTTGTTTACTTGGACTTGAAATCGAATACTAAGAAAGAACTATGCCCGCGCATTTAAGTTTTGATGATTTACATTCTGCTGGACAGATGTCGCCATTCAGTGAACCGCGACACAGCCGTTTTTTGTGAGAGATCTTTTCGCGTACCGCATAATTTAAGAGTTTCTAATGTTTGTGACGTTAAACTACACTTTCTACTTTACCAATACCTTTAATAATCTGTCTTTGGTCTGTTTTATTCTCAAATTTTTAATTCTAAATGACGAAATACACAGAATGTCCTTCTTATTCTCATGAATTAACTTTCTAATGCCGTTTTTCGAATTGCCGTTCATCGTCTTTGTGAATTCATTTCGAAATCCTCCTTCATTTTCAGGAATATAAGGCCACAGGGGGATATGGGACGCAGTGAACGCACAGCATGACTTGTATCTTTTACTATTCATGGAGAAAGCGCAGAGAATCAGTACTATCTCTTTGCGATCTACATTCATTTTCACAACCAATGTGGGGAAGACATCCCTCGATATTTCATCCCATGTAATATAAATTGTGGATAAATAAATGTATGGAAGAAAGTACAGGCTAACTTGCCACAGAAACGTATTTCAATTTAATAATTTAATAAATTAGTAATTTCCGTATATTAACTATAAATCCACGTTTACTTTTCCTGTGCCTTCCCGAGAAGATTCTATTGCAATACAGCTTTCCATCGCTACATGATCTTTCATCTACCTCATGTACGAAGCAGTATTCTATCCCTTATTCCTCCTTCAGATCAATGTATCTAATTTGATTTAACTGTAGTTCGTATTATTTTCTTTTGTGTTATTATTTAATTTTATAGTTTTATAATTTTGTTTTATTCCTCACTTTTTTTGTCTTTTTAATGTTATTAATTTTTTGTTTTGATTTTTATGTTGTTATGCACTATTTCTGTTTTAATCCATTGTTGAGACTTTGAATGAATATACCTATGTTTAATGGAATGAATTGAATTGTTTGTTTATGAATATATGCTGAATGAAGTATATTACATATATTATAGTTAACACATTTTTTATGGCACAGTAAATATTAGCCTATTTTTCATCTGTAATCGAGTTTTACCTCAAAATCACATCCCAAATAGCTGATTAAAAGAGTTTAAATCAAGTAAAAAGGGATACGTTGCATCTTGGATAACAAATGATTCGGCCTAAGAGTACGATTCCGGTACGAATAACTATTGTAAATTAATGAATGGATATTCATGGAAAATATAACATGTTTCCGTTCATTCTTTTACTTTTGTGAAATACCTGCATGTTCATTTCCATCATGTTTGTACCTGTCCCAGTCTTTCAATCGACCGTCTCTTTTTCGATGCATTCCGCGTTGCACGGGCCTCCACTTCGACACCAGTCTTCTTTCGTAGCGATCATTTCCCCGCTCGAGTCGAGTAAGGTATGGGATGTAATCGATGGTTTCGGTGTGAGTGATTCCGCGGAGAGATATGTTCTCCATTGTGGGATGATTAATGGAGTGCTCTCACCGAAGAGTGGGGCCGGGATTGCCTAGTGGTTTTGTGACTAGCTGAATGAACTAATTCCGCCTGAATCTACATACGACTACCCCGCAACGATGTTTAACGATCAGCTTCTCGAAAAGAGTACTTTTCAAGTTTGAGCGGCGTTTAGGTTGGACGCTAGTAGTTGCTGCTCTTACTCAAGAATTACTGGGTGAGGCAGGATGAAGGAGAGATGGGGTAGTTGTTTAAAGGTGATGTCATTTTTCGTGATTCACGTCACTTTCGTAGATTCTCCTTCGAACTCCCTAGATAAGTTCGTGGGCGTGTTTTGAATAAACACGTGGAGGTTTCGAGCGTTAGTTAAATTATTTATACTCTTATGGCGAAATTATTCCATGATTTCAGTATTTCGGCTTCCTTAAAGTCGAAATGAACTATATTGGACTTAATATATGAAAAAAAAGCACAATGCAATTCTCTCAATACTTGTTGTGGAAATTATAACGCAGTATATAATTATAGTACATAGCACTATAATAGATTACAAGATATAATTACATAGTATTCTGGAAAATACAAAGTGAGCTTCTTTTCATATCATGGCTTTCCACAAAATTACTCTTTCCAGCATCGATAAATAGATCAATCACATCAAAACACATATATGATCGGTTAAAAGTTGTGTTGAGCTGTGTGTGCCTGGGGAACCACGGAAAAGTTCGTCTATTGTTATAGGTAATAATGTTCATGTTTCTTCGTTTATGTACTATATGTTTTATTTTGAGAGTTTGATTGATGCTGCTCCGAAAGATTGTGAAAATTTTCATTAGTTTTCTTTCTAACGAAAGTCATTTATAATTAATGGGTTTGACGTAATGTATATAGACGTGCATTTGGCATTGACGTTGCCGGATCGCTGGTCCGCCTGTAACATGATTCATCCAATGAGATGGCGTTTGAAAATTTCACCTCTTGATTGAGGTATATCAACTTTATTGATATAGGATGACTATGACTATTAAAAAAAGACGTAGAGGAATGTCATACAACACTAAACCAGAAGTTTGGAAGGCGTTGTTTCAATCTGCCAGAGATCCACTTTTTCCAAATCTATCATTTTTGGCATCGCGAATGGAATATTCTTCAGAAACATTTTAAAAAAGGCTATTCTAAGTTTCCACCAAGAGAAAAAAATAGTTAATTTATGTTCTAGGAAACATATTTATTCTCTCACTAAGTAACTATAATTGTACTTGTCATCGTCTCCAATTCATAACCATTCTTCTATTCCACCCTCAGCTACTCTTTCTGTCTCACGTTGACACATGCGTCATAGCTTTTTTGAGACGTTTCCTCTTCAGTGCATTGGTGTCCGTTACTGTAAGCCACGTTACGACAAATTCAAACCAACGATGTGATCAGTTGCTTCGGATAGAGATGCTGATTTTCGGTTTCGGAATTAAAATACAGAGATATCTCGGCTGAAAAAGATAATCAATTCTGGAATTTCCTGTANACATAAATTATAATTTAAAATTATAATTTTATGTATCGCAGTGCATATGGAGTTTTAGATATGGGCTTGGATTTCAGCAAGGACGGCGACATTAAGCAAGTGAGGCAACCCCTTCCAAGTCCAGCAATACGTTGGGGTCAATAGTTGAACATCAGAAAATTGATTGACGCCAAAGACAAAGAAATATAACACATTGGAACTATTATGATACATAACAGCTACAGACAGAAAATTAAAAGTAATGATGATACTAAATTGCGGACTTGAGAAAACGAATAGTAAATGGTTGGTATATTTCATGCATTGTTACGTTGAATAACAAAGGACTTGTCTGTTTAAAGTGCGCCAAAAGAAAAAAAATCCAAAATCAAGGATATTTTGTAACAAATATAGCGTGAAAAACTATATTTCACCCCAAAATAGGCTGAAATTCTATTTGAAAGAGAAAAATTTGAGTTTGCCAGAGGTAATTTTTGCCATATCGGCCCTGTCGGCATTTGATTGTAAAGCCAATACTGGGTTTTAGGTACCAAACGTAGAGTAAGCTCTACCGCACCCTGAATTTATTCCCCTACAATTCTAAATTACCTTTTAAAGTGACCATATTTTGTCATAGTAACTGGTTCCCAGATTTACTAGGTAGTATTCATCGCTAGAATTGAAATTTGGAACATGATTTGACTTTCGAAGCCTTTTACATAGTAGATGGTATGATTACGGAAATAGCGTTTCATTAAAGACTGATTTATTTTATTTACTACTACTTCACTGAAATCCTACTAGTATAGACTCAAACCCCTAGCAGCTGTTATTTATTCAAATGTGTCGAAATTGTACCCTTTGGCCTTAAGAAAACTGTCACTTCTCTGAGAACTGCCCCTCCTCAGATAAATTTATTGATACTTCCAAGTCTCATTCCACTGTAATTGAGGCTTCTGAATACATCCAGCAGACCACCAGATAAATCATCCAAAGCGTATATTTCTAGCGGTCCTCCGCGTGGTCTATGTTGATACAACGAGATCCTCATCCTATCCATCATCAAACTAAGGCTTTCTCTATGACCAGTTTCTTATAATAAACATCACCTCTTAGCGATGAAGTTTATCATTGCCAAATTCGACACCTGCCTCATAAGGACTTGTCACATACTCGAATATTTCAACTTCTAAAAACAGTTAGAAACATATCTCTTTTATTGTTTCGTAACTGCTTTGGCTTATTTTAGGGGTGGGGAAGTATTTTCCATCATTTTCAAGACTGCGTCTGAAATCAATAGTTCGCAAGTGAAACCAACCGTTCATGAAGTGCTCTTTCCCTATATTCAAGTAGTCTGACATCGAAATTGTACTTAGGAAAAGGAATTTGTGCTAAATGATAATGCTGAACATTTTGAAAAGTACAAGATTGTTTTCTTATTCTATACTGAACACTTTGATTTCACTTGGAAACATTAATGTGAATATGAAACAGAACTGCATATGTCTGAGTTTATATAAAGAAGCAGAAAAACAGACTTATTGAACGTCAGGAAAGGCCGCAGGTTCCATGCCTCTGGCTCTCTCATGCCAGTTCTTCCTCGAAACTGTAACATCCATGCAATGTTGACATCATCAGGAAATTTCAGGAAAATTCCTTCAGTAAACCAATGGGAAACAGTATTGCATGAAAAATTCCTTAAGCATTTCGTAGAAACTTTATCTCATTCACGGGAAATTGTCTCAAAGCCTCTTAGTTAAACATTAATAACTCAGTAAAAGCTTGACTAAATCCATCACAAAGAAAGTAAGAATTATCTAGAATCATTACAAACGACATTTATTACAAGTAAACAATCATCTCAAAGAGCAAATATTATAAGATATCGAGATGATTGTTAAACGAAAATAGTTTTTGTAGTGGTTTTATATTATTTTGAACATTATAAATTAGCGGAGTTTGCTAACTATTGTTGTTAATGGAGGATGTGGTCAAATACAAATTTTCTGTAGTTCTGTATGTAGAACTTTGTAATGTAGTTTTTGTTAGCTGTGAATTGTAGTGTAAGTTAGCGTCGCCACCCGACTTTGCGTCTAACTGCGGCGGTGCTGTGCAACAAATAAATAAAAAACATTCGAGAGACACCAAGCAAATAGCAATAAACGCAGAGCGTATTTTTCTTATTTATGCTAGATCATTCATTTGTACTAATGAATTTCAAATAATGTCTTGCACCTAAAACTCCAATTATCTTACTTAATCCCACATTTTTACGAAAAACATATCAAACATGATTCTGCTAGTTCGAGTGACGCTTTCCTCTTCGATTATAATACGTGTTAATTCGTTGATATTTATGAATTTATTTAAAATATTTTTGTCCTTTATCGATATTGTCGCAAACAACAAAGGCCCCATAAATTCAAGCTGATTATATTAATTTAATATTAGTTGGACAGTTTTCTTTTCACATTTCCGTAGTTATTATTCGAGCGAGAAAAGAAACGTATTCTCGCATAAAGATGAATTAATGCTTCGCAGCTGAGCTTTAATTGACTCTCCAAGAGATGAAAGGAAGAAGTTTTTCTGCGGCCCTCCGCTATGAAATTCAATTTGGTCACTTAAGCGGCAGAAAATAAGCAAGTGATATATTTGACCCTGGAGTTAATAATAATCAGAAATTTATGGAAATAAGTTCTTCGAATATACATGTTTTTTATAGCCTAATGGGCTGTTAATCTTGTTTACTAGGGTTTTATATTTATCGTTATTGTTGGATAGAAAAATCGCCCGAAAGGTAGTTATATACGTATACATTCTACGTTTCTGTTGCTTAGAATTTATCTGCGAAGAGAACTGAGCAACTACCACATCAACTTGTTGAAAATTCTTCTTCTGATTTCCTCTATTAACGTTTATTACATAGCTCTCCAGTTGAAAGTATACATACATTATGGATAATTTTCATAAAGCATTACTTCATGGCTTTCTGCTCTTAATGGTCCCAGCAGCACTCCGCAAAGCCATATTTACCGGAGAGAGATATATCATTCATAATAAGACGCGATTTCATGGGATGCATAGGCCTGGAGTGCTTTCCATGAGCTCATATCGCTCTCTTCAATGCGCTGTAGCAGAAAGTGATATTTACGTTCAAACTCTACCAGTCAACAAGAGTGTAGTAATCGATTCATTAGAAACGAACCTGCTAGGAGGCACTTCCTCTTCCCAACCGCTCGCATTCGTTTAGGCACTGCGTATCCATTTCTCTTCTCCCTCTGAGCTCGCTGCTTGTCTCCTTTAGCAAATTTTCTTATTTCCTCCGCCAATTCTCCATTTTGTCCTTTTGGAGCGCGTCCTTACTCCCCGAACCCAATCCATAAATTATTTCGCTTTCCGAACTTCTCTTTTTTACCACTCTTTCACGATCGCCGCTGAATCGAGTTACGATAAATGCAAGAAGTGTGCGCGTCCCCTCGACCCTTTCCCTCATACTTTCTTGTTCCTCCTCTCTTTTCCCCCTGTCATTACATCCCCATGAATCTCCATCTTTCCATTCCTCAACTTCTCCTCCTTCCTCCGCTTTATCCCTCTTCTCATTCTGGCGTGGACAAAGAGAGGAAAAAATCGCCTCCTTTGAATACCTTTGACAATGGCGAATCACGCAGAAGTTCATCTCTTACTGAAGAATAGTTGCACGTTATTAAGATAAATAGATTTAATAGCACGATAATCAGAAACCTAATAGCGATCAAAATGTGCAATGCCTTAGCATCCTTACGCTTTGTGCTAAGGATTGTTATTTTTCCCTTTTCCTCGGAATTCTAGCTTCATTTGTGATAATCCTTCTTTACCCTCACTGTACTCATTAATACATTTTAATTTCATCTTTAGCTCATGCCTTAGCAGTCCAATTTCTCTCGTGCTTTCTCTATCGCTTATGCATTTCTAAATTTTCTTTTCTTTATTACTTCTTCCACATGTTATTAATATACACNTCGCTGATCATATATTCTAGGGTGCTGGGTTTGCGGGTATCGTAGTGCCGTCAATAATGGTCTTTCGATGTTTCGCCGAATTTGCTGCCGGCGTTTTCAGGAGTCAACCGAGACTTGATGAGATGCTGCTACCGAGATATGAGCGATTTTGAATAATGGCATGTATCCTGGTTACTTGTCATGCAATGCTTTGTAAACTGTTATTCAAAAGATCATTAAGTTTCTTTAACGTGGATTTAAATTACGCCTTTCGGCCCGGTGTATTTATTTAAACATGCTTCAGTTCCATCATAATTCTAAAATGCTTTTTTTACAATTATGATCCCAGGAACCTAGGCCGTGAGTGTAGTATTTTATAAATTATTGTATTGTATAAATTATTACTGTGGTATTATATAAATTAAAATGTAAGTTCTATTATTATTATTTCATTCTGTTATGGCATACCACCATTCTTATGTTAAACATCAGCGGAACCTTTAGTGTTCATTTCCGATCAAAAACTAAAATCTCTCGTTTGTCTTTCTCTTTGCATACCCCTTTCACATATTTCCTCCTTTCCTTGTTTGTCCTAATATTTTAACGAAGTCATTATGTTAATGTAACACGAGAATTTCATGTTAGCGTAATAAATTCATTAACGGTTTCTGCTCTAATTACCTTTCAAGTCTAATACCGCCTCAAATTCTGGTCTTCTTCTCAAGCAAGATTCTGTAGCTAAATTTCAATTGAAGGTTGCATATTTATACCGGGAGACAGTTACGACTCGGTATAGCCAAGTTATGCTTCAAATTAGCTTCAAAGATATGGGTGTTCTACGTAGGGAACCCAAGGGTTAGTAGATGAACAGTGGTCAAGGAAGCAAAAGGAAGTGATAAAAAGGGTTGCAAAGAAGATAAAAGCAAAAGTTGGTAACTTCATATCCTGCAGTGACTCGCTACTTTGATGTGAAACGTGGACCTTTTAGGATGTCTCGCTTCTTTGATGTGAAACATGGATAGATGTTGAAAGACTGCGAGCCTTTGAGATTGAGTTGCTTGGACTAAAAACCTAAGTTGGTTTAATAGATAAAGAAGCGAGAAAATGGATACATTAGTGAAAAGGATTACATCAAAGGAATACAGGAGAGGAAATGATTTTGGTAGATAGTTACTGAGAATGAATGACGCAAAAGACTGAAGGTAGAATGCAATGAAAAGGAGAGCGAAGGATTTCTGCTATTTTTTCTCATAGCTTTTTTTTATATTTTTTCCAATCTATTTAGATAGAACACAACGTAAAAGTGACAAGGCGAGAATCCATTTATAATTTCTTGTTCTTTTTCTTCAGTTTAACTTTGGCGACCTTCCTTTATTTAAGTGTCAAACCTACGATTAATTTCTAAAGAACAATTACTTCAATTTTTCAAACGATTTTTCCTAATTTGAATTGAAATTGCTTTCTAGTAGGACACATGATCAATCTTATTGTTAGTATCAAGGTGCTGATAGAGAAGTTAAATTTCTACTATACGGTACATACTATCTTCGTTCTTCGAAATTTCAGGTATTTTACACATATTTGCGTTTCTTGAAATGTAAGCTGAACTGACTTTAATTTTCGTGAATGGAATAAAGTTCATAACGACAGAAACAGCATCTGGTGCTACATGCTGAGCGTGCGAGGAATTCTTATAGAACACTTATGTGGGCCATTGAAAGCTTGCTACCCCTAAACAAATAAATAAGGCTAAATAATGCGGATTTGGACTGTATTACATCGAATTTAAATTCCAGTTCCTGTTGCGCTGGTTTTGACATTTTAAAATTACTTCAAGGACTACAGAAAATTCTTGCATTACGAAAAAAGTAACTTCTCAGAGCTGAATTCCGTACGATCTTCTTCACCCCCTCTCGTTCACGAAGACTCAACATTCCCCAGGAAGCTCAAGTCAGTCTTTCCCTCCGTTCCTCCGCCTGTCTTTACTCCTAAACCCTCCACGTCCCTTCCATCACTCTCTCATCCTTCGCCTTACCTCCCCGTCAGCCCATTATTGCCCTTCTCCTGGTAGCCGCGTTTGCAATGATACTTATGAGGGCGGTGTCTCCGATGATACCTTCCCCTTTCGTACTTTATGGTTCATGAGCTGCAGTTGACGTGTATTAATCGTCCGAGCGGCTGTGTTATTAGGGATGACGGCGGGCGAACCAGAAGGTGGAGAGACACGAAGAAAGACTGGTGGCGGAGGAGCAGGGGAAGAATGAACGTGGTGGTATAGTCCTGGTGTTGAGGTGGATGGATGGCAAAGGGGTGGTTTCTCAATTTTTTTGATACTTTTTTTCCGTTCGAAAGGGAGAAGGGTTTTTAAGCGATGGATGGACAAGGAGGTTTGGCCGTTTATTAATATAAATGGCTTCGAAGGAGCGAAGGGAAGAGGGATTTTAGGAAGGAGGGAAGTGAATGTGTGGGCCACCTATGAAGATCTGCCGTGCGGCACTCGTCTCTTGAGGGGAGGGGAAACGGGAAGAAGAGATTGCGTGGTGTGAGAGCTCTGGATATACGATAGGGAGGATTTTTTGTCGATGTAACGATCGAACTTTCCCAAACGTACATTTTTTTTGGATGTTAAAATTTTGTGGGTGTTACGATCGGTTCGATGTTTACCCTCCAACGATCCTTTCCCCTGATTAGAGTTTCTTTATTGATTCGTGCGCAGGTCGAACACGTTGGAAGGAGTGAAAAGCCGCCCTTATTTTCGCAAAAGCGGATTTTCGGTATTTTGAGTGCTAAGTCGTAACAATACAATGAATTGTGAATTAAATGGAACGCAGTTTTTAGACTGTGATTACCCACGGTTTTTACGATAGGATAAAATTATAATAGCTCGTCCTCTTGTCTTGCTTTAACGGCTGAAATATTATGTTAGGTATTGCAGAGGAATAAGGGGGGAAAATAATTATATTTTTATCACATTGATAAGAACTGGAAACGTACACAATGTCACTCCAATATTTAAAATCGGCTTAAAGGCGGATCCAGCGAATTGTATTCTTTTCTCTTTAACGTCGTCGGGTGGTAAAATAATGGAGCTTATGATTGCTAGTTCTTTAATGGACTTTCTTGACCCGTCCAAACTGTTCGTAAGGAATCGATATGGTTACCGTAAGACACGATGTTACGAGTCTCAGCTGGCAATATTAATACACGATGTCCTGAAATCTGCCAAAAATAAAAGGCAAGTCGACGCGGTATTTTTAGATTTTCGGAAAGCATTTGATAAAGTACCACATAATAAATTACTATACAAATTAAAAGTAGTGGGTATCAACGGAGAAGTATTAAACTGGACTAAGAACTTTCTTTCCAGAACAGACTCTACAGAGAACAACGAGTAGTACTGGTTGGTATTACTTCCAACATGGTTAAGATGAACTCGGATGTCCCGCAAGGCAGAGTTATCGAACCGTCACCATTTTAGTAAGCATATGCGACCTCAGTAATAACATTGATAATAAAGTTAGAATATTTGCAGACGAAACGGTAAGACTTGGTAAGAAATGGTTTATAAGAAAATAGAAAGCAGAGAGGGTAGATGAACCCTGTCGAATGATTCAAAGACAAATATAAAAAGGTGCGATGAATGGGAATAGGAGCACAGTATAGCCAAACGTTCAGTAGTTAACTTCTTCGGAAGGAAATCTACAGCCAATATTAATTGGTAAAGCCTCCGAGAGAAAACTTGTTAAGAGTAGAATTGATGAAAATTTGGCGAAACTCTCACGAATAACTGGACACGGGGTACCTATATCCCAGGAACCTAGGCCGTGAGTGTAGTATTTTATAAATTATTGTATTGTATAAATTATTACTGTGGTATTATATAAATTAAAATGTAAGTTCTATTATTATTATTTCATTCTGTTATGGCATACCACCAAGTAAAGACCGAACCATGAACCGTAATTTTCATCCTGGATATCAACACCTTTCTGGGGGCAGCATTAGGAAACTCTTCAAAATTAAGCGAATAGGAAACTCATCTAAGTACTTCCAAGATCAAAAAAAATTGTCAGATTGTCTGTGTTAAGTGAATTTTTTCACTATTACTTTAGATTCTTGAGCTTGCTCTTTGCGTGCAACATACAATACATTGTATCCTCTCAAATGAACGATAGCGAGAAGTATATAAATGGTTTCTCTTCGAACCTCGTGCGTTTTTCATAAGTTATCTCCATCCTTTATTTACTTTTGAAGAGTTCATGGGGATTCATGCCAAGCAGAGCATATTACACATTCATAAAATATTCAAACACCGAAATTTTTAAAATTTTTTTATTTATTCTTAAATACTACAAGTAGGCACCAGGCCAGGTGGTAGTATCAAGGGGAAAAGAAAATAAAATAAAATACCCTGCCCGGTATTCACCCTAGTCGGGAGGAAAAACCCCCAAAACCTCCCGAAGGCAGTACATCATCATACAATAGCAAATGTAAAAACTTTTTCTATAACTAAATTGATATTACACAGATATCCGTTTCATCTGTAAAGGAACTCCGATTGTCAAACGCTGGCGTAACAAAAGGCTGGAAAGGCTGAAAAGGCTTTCCTTGAATAGTAAATCCGCAGGAAAAATCGGAATAATTTGAAATGCCTCCATCTGGACGGGTTTAAACACTGAGGAACTCTCCAAAATTGAAAATCAAATTTATGTCTCAGGAGATCTAGTTCTAGAATGTATCCAAATTCATGGGACATTCAGGAACATTTGTAATACCAACATCCCGATTAATTAAAACGCAGCAGAACTCTCCCAGGGTTGAAAATCGGACTAATATCCCGGAAAATCTCATTCCAGGCTTCATCCGTGTATCCGAGTAAAAGCCCAGCTAATATCGGGCGGAAAAAACTCGGCGGTAAGCGACGTCTTCTAACTGTCGGTCTTCGAAAAGGGAAGCGACGCGCGTGAAAAATCTCTTCAGAATCTTCCAAATTAATCCCTAATTCTTGTCGCAGATTCTCCACGCCCTCGCCTCAAAACCCCTTTCCGAAGTAGGAAGGTAAAAGAACCACGAAACCGTACTGCATCGATTCAACCTCCAATTTCCTTACGAAAAATAAAAAAATTACTGTCGACTCCGTCAATAGTGGCTCTCACAATCGGGCGATTTCCCATTGGCTGTCACGGTAACAGCGCCTTCCTCCGGTGGTCTTCCATTTCAAAGGAATGGGGTATAATGGGAAGAGTGAGTGAGCCTAAGAAGTGTCTGATTGGTCAGACGTCCTCCCTTCTTCTGATTGAAATTCAACAGTATGACAAATAACTCGGTGGCGTGGTGGGGAGATCTTCCCGTGGGTGGCCCTGGGCAGTCGGTGCAATTTATGAAGAGGAAATGCGCGGAGACCTTTCTATGAACTGCCCCCTTGTGGTGTATTAGCTCCACAGTATGCCACCCAACTTCTTTCGGTGAGCCATTTATGGGACCGTCACCGTTTGGGACATAATTAAAAGGGAGATGTGGGCCTTCGGAGGAAGTCTCCGCGGCGGTATATCACAGAGTGCGACTACCGTAAATCGCTCTCAGATTTATATGGGGTTTTCAGAAAGATTACTTCCGTAAGGTATCGCATTATGATGCCTTTAGAGATATATGGCATTTCCATTCGTAAGAACGTGGGAAACTAATCGTACTCGTAGGTTTTGGATACAAAGTAGTTCTTCTGAAAGGTGAAGATGTGCTTGGAACGTACGGAAGGGCGGATGAACGAAAGGTTTCAAAGAATTTACATTCATAATCTTCCAGATTCTAATACTTAGAAGGAAATAATATCAGAAATATGCGGAAATGATATCGGAAATAGTATCAGTTATATGAAGATGAAGGCCTTCCGTCGATTCCACTCTTAAAGTTGTACTATACGGCTAAAGAGTGAATAATTTACTAACATTAATCTTCTCTAGAAAACATAATAATCTTCTATAACGAAATTTGATGGAATTCCATATTATCAATAAAGAAATAAATGCTAATAAATAAATAACTTTTACTGTTACACAGAAAATTCCGCAACTTAGTGGAATGGTACAAGTTAGAACAATTCATTACTACATCAATATAATTTACTCCATAAATATAATGTATGCATCAATATACATTACTACATCAATATAGTTTATTCTTTACTTGTTAATATTGATCTAATTCTCATTTTCTTGGTCTCCCTTGGTCAAACTTACCTTATGTTTTCGAATTCAATATAATTTGGACTTTAAAAGAGTAGGTTAAAAATAACGCGGTATTATTCGTCAACAAATAGTTATTTTTATACTATTAAACTGCTGAAGGCTTGAGCGCGCGGAGATTTGTCTCAAAACACATTAGATACAGTTGGAAACACAATTTCTTTTTGGAAATACATTTTGCGAGTCTAACCATGTTGATACACCATTTTATGATTAAAAACATTTCATCTTATGGTTAAAAACTAAATTATAATATTAATTATTACTACGATACTACTGTTAAATTTAAAAGTAAAATAATATCTTAAGATTATGCGTCATTTCAAAAATGAAACGCCGCTCAGAATAACACCTCGAGTATTCTTTTGACTCATTCTTTCTTTCTCTCAGTGATTTAAGAAGTACTGAATAATAATTGGTTTGGAATGAGAAACTGAACACATTGAACTGCGTTAATGATTATATAAGATTTGATGAAGTAATCTTATCTAAAAGATATAATTTGATGAGAGATCAGATAAAAGTGAAGACGAATAAAGAATCAAAAGCAAAACAAATCGGGAAAATATATAATTGTCAAAGGAAACATGAAATATTTAAACCGGACACTGAATTTTAGTTATAAATAGACTGATAGCTCATAGATTACTAAAATATGGAATCCATGAACTCCTAAGTGGAAGATAGTAAAATAATTTTGAAGAGGAGAGGATAATTTATTTGTCACATCTTTTCCTATAGCTTTTAGAGGAAAATATTTGACATATTTGAGGAGACGAAAGAAATAGACACAGAGAGTAAACTCACTCCCTTTCAAAAAGCTACTTAAAGATGTAATGTCGGTATAAATATGATTCATAGAAAAATTTATATCGCTTAATTTTTTTGACTCCTGTTTGTAAACTTGGTTGAAATTTATTTATTTTTTGCGTAAATGTCTCCCAATAATTTGCTTCCTTTTCTTGAGCTGCATCTTGGTGTCAAATCCATACATTTACCCAACATGCTTCAGTTCCATCATAATTCTAAAATGCTTTTTTTACAATTATGCCACCAAGGTGATATTTTTAAATTCTTTGCTTTAAAGAAACCATTTATGAATCTCACATTTCAGATTACAGAAAACCTTTAAATTAATATTTCTGGCCGTAGTTAATTTACAATCGAAATTTTCCATATAAAACTCGCTAATTTTAATTCAACCTAAGTTACACATATATTGTTGAACCACCAAGTATTTTCCAGTTGTAACGCCCAAACTGCGAAATTTCCATCTCAACTGCTTCTAAGCGTTACAACGGGTGTGTTCCTCTCAATTTATCTCGCAAACGCTTACAAATATTTTACTATGATTGCAATAGCTTTACTATTGATGTCATATTAAGTAGCTTTACCTTACGAAGTTATTGATGAAGATTTATTTACCGGCAGATAACTAGAGAGATGGCTAAAAGAGAACAGTACAAACATTTTAAAGAGTTTGATGAATATCGACGAAGAAAAACCCGACTTAGGTAGGACGTTAAATTTGAAGATTTTCGGGGATGATCATTTAAAACTTAGGTTTTCGTAAATACAGTATCATTTTCAGTGGTAATTTTTAAAAATTTCATATCATAAATTTAATAAATTTTTTATATAATTACATAATATCTTCAGATAAAAATCTGAATTGCGTATAGTCCATATTTATTAAATTGTTAATATTTATTCAGCCAAAATTTTCACGTGAAAATGTTGTGGAGATATGAAAGAAGAATGAATTATGATATAGTGACTCAGCAAGAATGCATTCGAAGTAAAATAAACCCATGTGGTCAGGAAAGGATTTTAGGGGATTATATCCTTCAATGTCAACAAAAATTTTCACGAACTAAATATTGTTCAGAGTAAAAAACGTGTTTACCTGGGCACGGAATGGAATGGGGCAAGGAATGCGCCCTCGAGAAATGAAACAACGAAACGAAAAATCATCAAACAATTTTTCATGGAGAATGTTGACCAACTCCGTACTGAAAAAACAGGATACGTACACACATTTCTGCAAATATCATAGCGACCATGAATAAACAAACGATGGAATGAGAAATGAATGTGAGATGAATTATTCATATAAATGCATCTAACTAAACGCGATACGTGGATAAAAAGGTCTTCCTTGACTAAGGGTGGATATGAAGGAGGTTAAAGCTGCTTGTTTCCCACCCTTCTTAATTCTTATACATTCATCCTTCGTGTATTTTTTATTATTATGACACTGATGAATATTTTCACCGATTTATTGGCGAAGTTTAGAAACGTATCAGAGAAAATGTCTTACGTAAGCATTCCGGTACCCTTTGCTCCCTCTATATAGTGTTAAGGCCGAAGTACCATTTGAGGTTTAAACCCTCCACAATTAGCTTTGGAGAGGGAAGGATGTTTAATAGGCAAGACCAGGAGTGGGTCTTGCACCCCTCGCTGAGCCTTATTACTGTGAATGGAAGATGTCAACGTAAGTGCATAATAATGACTCGATAAATGAAACTACCCGTATATCAATTAAAAGAGGACAATACAATCTTTCGACAGCATTCATCACTCAATGGTTTTTATATTATTCCAGCAACACAAACGTAAATGTTAGGAACATTTTCTCTAACCTGCACCGAAACATATATCATAAATATCCCATTCATGATATGGTCATAGGAACCGTAACAACGGTGGGAATACTATTCTTCAACATGAAAGCAAACCGAATCATAGGCTTCTTTAAAGTCTGTGATAAAAGTAAACGGTTTTAAGTAGCAAAATTAAGTGGTCACAAACTATTCTAGAGGAAAACGCAGGAGACAAACGAAGAAATTTGCATCACTTTCGTCGAATAACCTACAGTTAACATACTCTCTTACGGAAATCGCAAGAAAAACTTCATTTCTGAAATTAAATGATACAAAATTAATGGGAAGTGCAGCTGTTAACTTGAGTCGATGCTTCGATGGGTACCTTTTTGCAGATCAATTATCGAAACGATGAGAAATCCCGTTTTTAAAAACTAACCTTTAATCGATTCGCTCTCCATATTTATGACGATTCTCCTTACAAATGCTTTTCCCCAAGTTATGCGGAAATTTCAGATCGCCGTCCTTCAATTACCTCAAACTCTGACCATAATTATACGCATTTTTTCCGCAGAGAGATTTCGATCTGAAGAAATTCTGTTTCCGTTGGAAATGGGCATATGACTGAATTGCCAAATATAAAGAGTCTTTGAAATGGATTAATTTTTATTTCCTTTTGAATCGTGAAGATAATTGCCCGTCATTTCCTGTATAATCAGCCGTCTCGTGGAACGATAAATACCAGGGCATTGGAGAGAAACTCCGAATCGAGGCACGGGCTTGTATATCACTAATCTTAATGTAAATCATATCCGTCTCGAATTCTTTAATGGTTGTCGCCCACCGCTCATCCTGAGGACCACCCAGAAGTCTCCACGGAAAAAGCCAGAGGTTAAGTTTTCCCTCCCTCTCGGAAAATATTTCCTCTCTGTCTCATTTTTTTCAAATGTGAAATCTTGGAGACGTCCGTAAATTTATGTGAAATGAAACCTATAAAATTTTCTCGCATTAGACATTTTTAAAGTAAAGATCTGGCGTTGTTCCAGTTGTATTTAAATGACGATTTGAAAATTGGATGAATTGAATGAAAGATCGTTGGCGAAAATTGCACAAGAATACGTATGTTTTCGCTGATCATATATTCTAGGGTGCTGGGTTTGCGGGTATCGTAGTGCCGTCAATAATGGTCTTTCGATGTTTCGCCGAATTTGCTGCCGGCGTTTTCAGGAGTCAACCGAGACTTGATGAGATGCTGCTACCGAGATATGAGCGATTTTGAATAATGGCATGTATCCTGGTTACTTGTCATGCAATGCTTTGTAAACTGTTATTCAAAAGATCATTAAGTTTCTTTAACGTGGATTTAAATTACGCCTTTCGGCCCGGTGTATTTATTTATATAAATAAATATACCGGGCCCGGTGATTTATACTAAAACGCACTTTAACTAATGTCCACTTAAGAGCCCGGAATTATAATGGTTTGTAAGAGATAAAGTGAAGAATACAGTTAATCTCCGTGCTAATACATCATTTAGATGTAGGAGATTAACTAAAATCTTCACTTTAACTCTAAAATACAATCACATTACCAGGCACTAAAGTGAGCATTAGTTAAAGTCCATTTTAAATATGTATTATAATACCGGACATTAGCCTTTGGGCTCCGTGAAGAAATCAAGGGAAAACTAATTCACCCCCCGTCTTGTCTAGGAAGACTCATCTAGTAAAAACTGGATTTCACAATTTAAGTTGATTTCACTGAGGTGCGCAACAAAAGTATCAGTAAAATAAATTAAGATTTAGAAAACTGGTTTGAAATTTAAGGACAGCATTGTCATAAGGCGATGAGTTGTCCAAATAGTTACAAACGAAGAAAGAAAGGACGCTAACAGGAACTATGATAAATATTAATCAAAATGCTAAGGAAACGCAGAGTTTATGTAGATCAATTTATTTCAAAAGCTCAACAAAATGGCGCCAACAAATGAAGTTTCCCATCGCCGCTCGATGGCCACCGATAAGTGAGCCAAACTATCTACATCCATCCATTCATTCGGTCCATTGCTAGACTACGTTGTCACTCATTCAGTATTTGTTCGTCATGTACCCCCTTTTGGTTCAGCAATATTCAATATCTGAGTTGAAGACGAAAATATTTGGCAATTATATTACATAAGCGTGATGCAGAATGCAATCAAAGAAGTAAATTAGTTTTTAAATGCTCCATGACGTGGGCAGTTTTCATGGCGAAATTTCTCATAACTTTACGAGACGTTGTCTAATGATAAAAATGCGAGCATTCTGTCATATCAAAAGTGGGCATCATCTGCCGAATAGATTTCGATTTTAATAAAATGTATAGATTAACATTTTCGATGATTGAAATGCGGATTCCCTTTGGATCTAAAATCGTAAAATCCGCATAAAAATTGCCAGAAAAACTACCGCACTCTCATAATTGTAACTAAGAGTTGTTAGCAACAGTAAATCTTTGATTTCTTTTATGCATACGCAAAATTATTGGTGATAATGTTAACGAAATTATTCGGCATAAATTCATAAAAATTATGGGAGTACTGTACACTAACATAAGACAAGTCTAACTTGCTGCCGCATACGACTCCGGAAAATTTCTTGCGGCAATATTTCTCATAAATTAGCTCTAAATGAACAATTTATGAAGTCTAGCCAATCGACTATTTCTTGTATTATTCGAATAAACGAAGAACTATTGCCTATTTAATTTAGCCGAGATTTGTTACCGAAAAACCATCACTTTTACGTAAAACAGAAAGTAATCTCTATAGCCTATGAACCGCAACTTACAATTAATTGTACGTATTGAAATAATTGGTCAATTTCTGAAAATATCTCTGACTACAGAACTACTCTGAAAAATTAGAAAATTCCTTAAATATAGGCCACCCGTGGGTCTCATTTCGTCAAATCGATTCTTTTCCGAATCGTTTTAGAATTCTCAGCACTGAAATTAGGAAAAAAAATAATCAAAGAAACTGTAAGAGAGAAACGTTGTACGTCAAGAACTGACTCAAACGGTAAAATTCATCTCAATCTTAAATACAGGTAGCCTATATAATTAGCATTATCTTACAAACATCATTCGGTATTCATGAATGTATCCTTAAAAAGTGCACGCAAAATATAAAATTTCATCGATCTCTGATAGACTGATTCATCGTTAAATAAAATCCTGAAAGATAAACTCAAGGGAATGTGAAAGGTGAGGGGAAAATATTAATGCATCGAATTTTTTACAGGAGTTACGTATGAAATATCGTATCTGAGCCTAGATAATACTTGTTATTTATATTAGGAAACTAATTTTTACGTTTAATATGCATTATTGTGTCGAGGGTTTAGTAAAATACCGAGTTAAATCAATTTGCAGAATCCTTTACAAGATCGAGGAATTCATTTGAGGATTAGCAAAATATTCGAATTAAACCCGGCTTAAACCGATCGAGATTTTGTTCTAGATCTGAGATACGAAAAAGATTTACTTTTTAATTTTATAACAATAAATTTGTTCCTTAACACACGAAATAAATGTATGAAAATAGTATTAATGAATATCGGTTGAGTTAAGCAAGCATATGGTTATACATCGCTATTATAGTCTAGGTGAATTGAATTAGCTATTGATGATATGGAGGAATGTGATGCAATAGCCTCCTTGAACTAAGTGAATTTTATTACGGACTAAAATTATCTTGCAGCTAAATAAAGGGGTATAATTTTCATGCGAGCAAAGTTATCAATGAAGCCAACTTTTTAGCAGCATCAAAATAAAAACCAGGTCAAATTATTCCAAACGTGTTTTGAAATTCTCCTGTCTAAAATAGAGAGTTCGAAGACTCAGCTATTTGAATTTAAATAACTGTTTTCCGGAATTGATTTCGGGATTTTTAGCTTTCATGAAAATGGATCATCGAGTTCAGCGATTCGGAAAAAGGATTAAATTGGACGTGAATCCTCTTCCGGAAGAATTTGCACTGGAGCTGAGCTTAAAAATTCGGCGAATGCGGTCATCAGCGGTGATATTAACAGGAATACGCTCTAAAGCTGAAAGAGTCCTCGCAGTGTTTCCAGTTTAAAAGTTCTTCGAATAACCTCTTGTCACAATAAGTCGGTCTTGACAGACGAGTGAATGAGCGTGAAGAATGTGAAAACATTTTTTGCTTACGGTCTGCCAAAATGAATAGCGTCACAGGCACCTTAAGCCAAAAACTGGCGAGAAACAGAGAATGATTTTCATTACATATGAAAATCTACATCGAATCATACCTTGAAAAATCTGCAGAAGTTACAGTGTTGTTAAAAATGGTATTAATTTGATGGAGTTAATAAAAATGTCAAGTACACGTGATCAATACACAAAACATGAGCTAGTTCCAGCATATATACATACAATAATTAAGTGTTAGCACTTTTAATAATTGAGTGTCGGCAATTTCTATAAAGGATTATCTTCTGGGATGCCTAATTTCACTTTTTGAAAGTTTTTTTAATCCGTTATAAATTATAATATTTGTTTAAGTGGAATAAATATTCACTAGAGGTCTGCATGGGCCGGGTAAAGCTGGAAATCTATTGGGCTCGTACCGGGTTCGGCCCCGGGAATGAAAGAATTCTTCGATCTCAAAAGTATTTTTGGTTATTGCTTGGGGACGGAAGCCTTAGTTGCTTCGCAATGATTAGACAATACGCAGTCTTCTTGGTTATATAAGTTTATGTTCAGAGAAGATGAAGATCAGTAACAAAAAATCACGATCGTGGATCGAATAAATCTAATTTAGTAGACAAAAAATTATCGTTTAAATCGTTTTCTGTTTACTTATAGAATTAGTGTTTTAGTTTCTACAGCAGCTTCAACGGTTCTAAAGATATTTCCGCATTACTGAAGGAATGACAGAGACAAAATAATTAATATTCCCAAAGGTGTGTAACTCAAAGACTGATTCCTGAACAATTTAGAAAAGTACTGACTAGGATCGAAGATTTCTTCCCATGTTTGGGCTGGGATGGGTACGGACTTAACTATCAACGGGCCTGACAGGGCCTGACCGAAAATTTCAGCACATGCAGATATCTAATATACACACACGTGCGCGAAAAACAATATATTATAGTTAATACATTGTTTAATATGTAAGTATTCACTTACTGTTGGAGATAGTTATTTTTACAAAGAGATATAGCCGTTAAGATTCAACATTTGGAATAGAACCACAATGAATATTTATAGAGGAATACTCACACATTAATAACAAAATACATCTTTGACCATATAAAACATTTCTTTCCGCTATTTTTAGCATTCTCAAACAGGTGATAGGGTAGGGCAAGCAGTCAAGCGGAAGCAGTGTGGTCTAGCGGTGCAATATGGCCTAGGCATTCGACTTTCACCTGTTTACCCGCGTTCTAGCACATAGCTGAGAAATCTCGCCTCAAAGTTTGCTCAAAATTAAAGTCCAAACACGCTCGGTTTTTTACTACGTGTGTGTTCTGGGATTATGACGATTGTTGGAATTCGAAGCGCACACAAAAGTGACTCCTGACGTTTTGACGACAGAAAATACGTTGGGAAGATAACCTGTGAATCCTAGTGATTTTACCTTCCGTCCCGAAAATACACAACTTTTTTTTTAAGCCTACTCTGAAGTGGCGAGTATCTGAGCAATTGAGATATGACCGCGCATTAAATTAATAAGACAAGTTCAACGGGCTTTGAATTTAGAATAGGCACAGCTTCGGAATACACCGCGATATCAAATTAGAGCGAGGATCCAGACCCGATATGGTCCAAAGAAGACTCGCTCTGTATGTATATTTTGTTTTCTGATTGTAAGTCTTGCTTTCTTCACTCTGATTCCTCGGTATGATCTGCTATATCAATACGAGCAAAAAAAGAGAACCGTAATGCCGTAAAATTCATATGATCTGACTCTCCGATTCAATAAGAACTCCGAATCGGTAAATTTGAAATAATCGAATAGCGAATCGATTTCTGATAACTTCGCTTTGGTCTAGTTACACGACCAAATAAAAAAATTTATTTATTTATTTTACTCACTTGGTCACGTTACAATAGCTATCATAATGTATTTATGTATATGATGTATTTGTAATTATAATACTTTAGTTTTGTCTGACTCGGAATATAAATAGACGACGAACGAAAACGATGGGGTGGGTGATAATACTCGGTGAATGGAGCGAACTGCAATGGCGTTAATTTGATGGACCGGATTAAGTATCGTGTTTAATGCAAATTATGTGCACAAATGTCATTGAAAAATGTTCCGCATACAACAAGGACTACACAATCAGGAAGCATAATTTGTTTCACAATCAATAAATCAAGATCATATTTTGACTTAACTAGCTATCATATTCTAGGACAGTTTCCCAAACTTTTCCTCCGGCGGAACACTTTATCAATCCTATGATATCAGTGGAACACCTAGGTTACTTTTTCTTAATTCAAAACTGAAATTCACACAAGAATTATCATTCTTCGTAAGTTTCCGCGGAACACTTAAAAACTCTTCATGGAACACCAGTGTTCCGCGGAATACACTTTGGGAAACCCTGTTCTAGGGCATATTAACTTTTCACACTAACATATTCTGGGTTTCCCAGAGTAAAACTCGTTAATAATGCTCAGAAAGCTAAACTCGATTACTTAGGCATCATATGCTGGCCTAGTTTTCCGAAAGAGGCTACTTTTAACTTTTTGTGCGCGTGCAAGTATTTTCTTGTGCATCTTCTATTCCCTCTTCGTTCCTCATCATACTATTCCTCGATAGATAGAATAATAACAATTTTTCTTTAGATACTGGAAAGAAAAAATGTATCAGCCATCGACTTTCATCTATCTAAATCAAAGCTGAGGATATTAGAGAGAATGATTCCGAGTAATTTCATTCATTTGGTCACTTCTTTAAGAAGTTTTACTCTAGTTGCTTATTCACTTCCGTGGATTTTTCCATTCACAGCATTATGGCCACTGAAGAAACCAGCAGTGAAATACTTCACTCCTCATCTTGCTTAGAAAGCCTCTCCAAACCTAGCAGTTGATGGTGGACGGATTAACTTCAAACTGACCTTCGTGCTGATTAATGCACACTGCTGTGCGTAAAATACGATTAATATGAAAGAAAATTAACTATTCGTAGGTCTACACTCCTTAAGATTCGGAATGCTCTCATATGCAGACGTTTTGTTTTTCTGCGACGGCTCGGGCAATATTAGTCCTCCAGCCCACGCGCGCATATTACATCAAATCCCTCCAACGGCCATAAATCACTTCCTCCCGCTCCCAATAAAACCTTCAAGATCCATCAAAACTCCCGGGAGGCGGAGATTTTTCCACGTTTACCGCGCTTTTGTCTGCACACTCCGTATATTTGACCAAGTGGTAAAAAAAAAACGAACTGGGCGAGAAACAACACACTTGGCAAACTCATTCTCTCCCTTCCCTTCCCCTCTGGATCCCCCACCCCCGAAAACCCACTCCCTTCCCTCGTATACACACACCGTCTTGTAAACTTCCGCCTGGGCTGAAACCATGCGGTAGGTCTTCATGTTATGTGATTCAAGTTGTATGACTTCTTGAACGCAGTTTAACCGGAAAGTTGATGGAAATGCTGGAGACGCCGAAGGCTGAAACCTTAGTCCCAATGTAACCTTTCGTGCCTCTAAAAGAAAACCTCCCCCACCCTCTTTGTCCCTCTCCCCACCCCCTTACAAACACTACCATTTCTGTTATTTCTACAACATATCCTACTCTTTCATTCCCCCCATTCCAACATCTCCCTGTCTCCCTCCCTTTATCTCTCCCTCCCTTTATCTCTCACTCCCCTTTCCAAGCACTTCACTCCCTCCTTCTTTTGCTGAGCAGTGGGACCACCCAAGTCGCCGTCGAGGGGGGGTGAGGAGGGCTTCCTACCGTCTCCCTACTCCCACTCCTGTCCCGCCCACCTCCGACGTCCCTCCCTCCGAGGTGGTCCCTATCACACACTCCTCCAAAGTAATTCACGTACGCGATGTTCCGCGTGCTATTAGCCATTGTCCGGATCCACGAATCTGCGGATCCCAAACCGGTTCGCAAAGAGATATACCGGTTTCGCATTACCGGTTGGTGAGTCAAAATAGTCTCGCGGGCTCGTTTCAGGGAAAGATGAGTTTTTGAGCCGGGAATTTTTAATGAATTACGGCGGTAACTACAGCTACCAGAGGTTTCAGTTATTCGTGAATTTCACCTGAATCGTGCCGCTGATAAACCGGTTCCTTAAGCCGGTTAGTGGATGAGAGGAATTTCGCCATTGCCTCTTTCGCGTATTGAAATTCTTCCGTGCCCGGAAAGGTACTCCCTTAGCTAGTCTGTTTAAGTATCGTTTAGTATTTTTAATAGCCATGAAATTTCCCTTTCTCTTCTTGTACTCGTATGTTCTTAATATATATGACGGATTATTAAATATCATAAAAATATTGTTGGATATCATATTTGATTTTTCGTTTAAGGAAAGAAAATTTAAAATCTGTAATTTACTCTTTCATAATAAATATTGCGGTGCACATTAATCTGAGTTCCAAGACTAATGCTATAGGTACTCCCTAAAGAAGGAAACAAATAAAGAGATTACCAATCAAATACTATTGCCAGCCAAAGTACCAGCCTTTACTAGACATAGGTTTCTCCGATTCATATATCTTTCAGCTCGACGTCATATCTCTAGTATGAAACCCTGTTACACAGGTCCTTTTCCTTTCCGCAAATATTTTGAAATTACGTACTTACAGGAGTATATAGAGAAGTTTGCAAGAATCATTATATCTTATCGATTAGTAGGTATGGTATAGTATAAAAATGGAATTTTCTTAGTCAATATTTCAAGATGTGACAAAAATCATGATTGTGATACTGTGTATAAAAGGATTTGCTATAGGATTATTGTTTGGATTATTATTAGTGAAAATCACTTATGGCGTTCACAGCATATTGCACATTCTAGAAGTTAGGTTCAGGCACAGTTTGAGTGAAAACTTTTTTTCGCGTTCCCTTTCTCATCTGTTACATACGAACTCGTTGGCCAAATATAGTTATTATTTTTAAGGTCATCTACGAAATGAGCATCTCTCCGTAGCGGAGTTTTGCAACATAAAATACCACGAATCTTTAACATTTAACTTAATAAAAGTAACAGGTAGTTTTGGCTAGATGGCAAAGTCGATTAAGGAAATCCTCAATTATGACTCCAATAAAGTTTAATTAATTAATCCCCCTTAATTCCTTTGTGATTTTTAATTGCCCGTATTACATACTCCCCATGGTAATACGGCTAAAACACTGCAGGCTTTATTCGCTGCTTTGTGGGACATGCAAGTTTCACGGCACTGCATACTGAAAATTATAGTTTTTAAAACAGAGTGATTTACCAGGGATGTGTGATAATTACGTGTGTTAGGCATGAAATCGCATTTTTTTAACTTCTTTTAAATTTATTTCTCAATATAGTCTCCTTTCAACTCAATACATTTAGTCCAGGAATATTCTAACTTTTTCAAGCCATCCAAAATATCCGATTTGCCTAACTCTGCAAATTAGGCCTCTGTTGAGGCGATGACTTCCTTGTTTGACGTGAATCGCTTTCCCCATTATACATTAACAAAAATAAACGTCTTAAGTTATTAAAACATTATAGCAGAATATGCCATGTTTTAAAAAGGAACCAGTGCGTGAGAAATCAAATAGTCACGCCAATTGCCTTCTTCAACCATAATTTTTGTCTATATTTTCTGTTAACCTAAGTAATTATTTTTTAAATTACGTTCATGGTAGCGTAAAATAATTCATGTAACAAAATGCAACTTGCATTATCTGGGAAGTGAAGAGATACGAACAGTTATTTTTCCCTACCACAGTTGATTCATAGAGAATTATCTTGCAAAGCAAGGAGCGAGTGCGAAGGGTGAAACGCGAATAGAGTATCCTTCTTTCGAGTTGGCAGATACGATTCTGTTGAAATTGAGGTCGTGGGTTCAGTTCCCGTAAAAATTTATGGGAATGGAAAGTTTTTCGCGGAGATGCCGTCGCTATCAGCTTCGAGTAGGTAAATTTATCTTCTTCTCCATTATTTTTATTCACAGTATACATTATTTTTCTTCACTTCACAGCTGCAAAGAGTGAGGTATCATTGAAATTATTAATTGATAATTAGACGTAGGTTTTCATCGGCGTTTAAATCCATACCGTAGAACATAGATTAACTCATCGATGCTGAGTTAGATCGGACCAGATCTTCCGTGTCTAAAGCATAACGAGCACTAAAATGTAGAATATTCATATAAAAATATTCGTATATAATGTTAGAATATTCATAATTTTCACTGGAGCGTAATTTTACTTGACTGTTTAGTCACAGACTACATGATTAATATCTAACTCGCGCATGCTAACGTAAACATTTCTCTACTCCGTACATGCTAAAGTAATCTGGTCCTTTAATCTCGAAAACTTGAATTATTTAACCCAAAAAGGAGAAGTTGAATAATGAAGACAACGACCGAATGTCATTTTTTTTCAGTAAAACAGCACCAGCAACCAGGTTCCCCAGTGAATGAGCTTAGCTACTCGAAATTGTAAAAAAAGTATTGCCGTCCATAATTTCAAAAGTACAAAAACATGTCAAGAATAACTAAATACAGTTATCTTGATGGCTAACCCCTTCATTTTGTCACTTATGAAACTTATACAAATGTATAAGACAATAAGATTTACACATATTATCACTGAGATGTTTCGTAGAAAATCAATGCTCGAGAAACATAATTGGTACATCAATTGATTGGATCAACACAAGTTATAATTATTTTTCGTTTTTAAGAGTGCTGGGTAGACGCCAAAATTCATAATGGGTAATAATAACCTATTTATTACAAACAGGTTAGAAAAGAACCCAATTACATGTGATACAATTAAAAAATTAAATATATGACTTAGAAGAGGTGCCATTCTGCAGACAGTTACGGTGAGCTTAAAACGATAATAAATATCTGCGCTTGCCCACTCTCCGTTTTTTCGTAAGGGTTAAACTAAAACATAAAGATGCAAAAATAGCGGAACTCATTGCATGACAATTTACGACTCCAGTCTGACCCCACACTTGTAGAAATCGTTTCCAAGGTTTGGAAACTACATCTGCCCTCATTAATCTAATTTCGTTTCTCCTTCCCTCGCCTATTTTATACTTCGTCTCGCTCTGAGCTCGTAAATCCTTCATTCGCTTCATTTGTCATTCCTCCTCTCCTTTAACTCCGCTCTCTCTGCCCACCTTCCTTCACTTCCTTCTTTAATGCCGCTGTTTGTTTTCTGCTCTTCTCTAATTCGCCCTTCAACTGTTTCAGCTCGGAGTGCAGAGGCGATTTATCACAGCGTTTCAAGAACTGTGCAAATTAAGTCTCAGCTTCTCTCGCGAGATGTACGATATTAACGACCAGCGCAATTTCAGAATGCAGTGAGATATGAGAGGAGGGAAAATAATGGGGATCGCTTTTAAATTTAGGGTTTTCCATCATTGCTAGAGCGAGAGAGTCATTTGTCACGAAGCCTTCAGATGAATAAGGTTCTTAGATGGAAGAGGCGGATTAAAGGCCTTGGAGACTTTATGCGGAAAGATTTTGCATAGTACGAGTTGAAGATACGATGGATTACCATGTTGATTTTCATTCGATTAAAATTCTGTCTCCCAATGAAACTTTTGTTCCTTTTACTAATTTTTTATACAGTTGTAATTAGGGAAATATATCATCTCTTTATTTTTCCTTTTATTTAATCATGATACAGAATTAGTGCTTATGCCACGATTCCCAATACGATAGCCACCTGGGTGGCAAATCTATTTTAATTGACATCCAGCCATTTCTTGAAAACTTATGGAATAATTTACGAAACTTCAGGCCGATTTTCATGAATTTCTTACACAGTAAATGACATTAATCGTTACGAATAATTTCTTATCATTCGATAGTTGATTTTGAAATTATGACATCCAGCTATTTCTTGAGTGTCTATTACTTATGGATAATTTACAAAATTTCCGGCCGATTTTTCATGAATTTCTTACACAGTTAATGTCATTAATCATTACGAATAATCTCTTATCATTCGATAGTTGATCTTGAAATTAAAAAAAAAAATGGGATTCCCGGTTTTCAAATGTATGCATTCTTGAGCCTACCTTAAGTTACGCACACAAATTTATGTTACCTCCGTCCAAAATTGATTACAATCTAAGGGAGCTATGGCTTTGAACCGAGCAGGGGCACAGCAAACAGATATGCAAGTTGTGCAGAATTCACCATCGGCAGCAGAGAGTGACGACCTTAAACTCTGTGCAGAATGCATGAATTAAACACAAATTTTAATCGTTCAAAATGAAAAAACCGCCAAATAGTGTATTATTAGGCTTTATATGTGAAGAGTATCAAATAAATTAATGAGCAGTTTCGATTTTATACTCGTTAGTATATTGATTTGTAATGTCTAAATGTTAGAATTATCATATTAATTCATAGAAAGAAGTATTCTGTACTTCTTAGAAAGAAGTAATATGATAATTTTAATTTTAAGTTCCTTTTCATAACATTACAATAATGCATTTATTTTGTTAATTTTATGAAAATATTGAATGAAATTGAACTGAAATTTTAGAAAAATTGTTCGTCTTAGTGCGATCTTTGTAAGTGATCCAATATTATGAATATTTGCATTTATTCAATTAACTAAAAAATTTTTCTTTCAACGCCACGAATTTCCCATACAATTATCCTGTATTGTAAAATATATCCATAAAGAGAGGTCGGCAATTTGCCTTCTTACGCCGACGTATTCTGGAGACGGCTCTGATTCCAGGCACTATCTACACATCCGTATCAAGTAGTATAGAAGGACGTTCTTTTTTTTTATCTACGTATCATCTGAAGGGAAGAAATTATGGAAAAAAAAATCTGTCGATATAAATATAAAGACTAATACGGACTGTAGATGTATTGACTAAATCTTCCTTACATGGAAATAAAACGAAGGCGCGAATATTAATTATTACATGTTTATCGGAGCAAAATGAAAAGAGAGATTTTATTTCCATCAAATTGCCAGAAGCACGAAGCTTTCCCTTGGACTTGTTTTTAATAGAGGAAGTGTCATACTTTCTTATCCCTGAGTGCGCTTCCCTTACTTACGATTTAGTACCTCTATTATTATTCTAGGTATACGACTCCGCTTTGCAGAGTACAAATTAAGATTCATATTATCTAAAATTAAGAAATAAGTTATGGATAAAATAAAACGTTATGGTTGAATACATTCACAAATTTTATCAAAATTAATTGTATTCCTTTCAGCTATTTAATTGTTATCATTACCAATATTAAGATATCTATTGAATAAAATTATTATACAATCAATTCCTTGAGCCCGATCAGCCTTTCATCTTACGAATTTTGTAAGATGAAAGGCATGCATTTTTTCACTATTTCCTTACTCCATTTTACAGCCAAGCTCAGAGAAAGGTGGCCTCTTGGATATTTGTCATAAATAAAAAAAAGCCCAGGCCCAGCGTGAAACCGAGCATTGGTGACCGAAGCGATTCAAATAGGTTCCGACTTGGTTGATGCAGAATGGGTTGTGTCGCCTAATTGGGCAATTCTCCTCGGCCCTTCGTCTTCTTAGTCATCCAAAGCATAGAGAAAGAAAAAACATACTTCCTTGTCCCTCTATAGATTTCTCCCCTGTTCGGGAACACTCCATCTATGTCAGAGCCGATAATTGTCGAACAACTGCATTTCGACTCCCTTTCCTAAAGATATGAAATCTGAAAGTCATCGGGTTTAACAAACATTTCCTAGGAGTGCACTCTCAGTTCCCAAGATGGGAAAACAGCCGATTTTCATCTGTCGATATTCTATCGAAAATTTTTACACACTCGGGTGTTCCTTCCTTTTCCAATGTAAATTGGAAGCGAAGCACTGATACTCTCTCCAATCCTCCGGTGGTATCGTATATGTGTCTCTTGAAGATGGTAGAACACTGCAGATCTGACTGTAAGTAGCAAAGCAAATATCTTTAGTATAAGGAATTCCTGACTCTAAATTGAATCCTAAATTTCATAATGGTTTTCTCTAATTAATGGGGCCTTTAAGATATCTCTATAAGTTGATGTTCTTCCGTCGTCTCTTTAAATTTTTAAATGAATAAATGTTAGATATCTTAGAATTAACTGGACATATTGCATATGATTAACCTGGGTAAAACAGATCCGTCAGCAAGAAACTTCAATTTTTATTCCAAACGATCTGAAAGTCGCCATACAGAAAACTTCTTCTCTTCGCTCTTTCCTAAAATGAAGAATATAATATTAGAATTAGAAATTATTAGAACGTAGAATATTTACGGATAGCTATGCAAATATTAAGATAATTCATAAAATGGCATTCAAGTCGAATATGACTCATAAGAATAAAGATGCCATAAGTAC
The DNA here is from genome assembly GCA_000376725.2 of Ladona fulva. Lineage (NCBI taxonomy): Eukaryota > Metazoa > Arthropoda > Insecta > Odonata > Libellulidae > Ladona > Ladona fulva. Next base: position 224,965 of record KZ308498.1, on the reverse strand, counting down.
TACAAATGAAATTATTCTCAATAGTATTTCCATACTAATATATTCTTCCATATAATAATAGAAAAAAATCAAGCCAAATCTCTTTCATGCAACGTACCTCTCATACGTTGAACTGCGTTATGAAAATGACAACGCAACATGTTGGTATATCGTGGTAGATAAACATGAATGCTGCTCATCAGTGAAAAATTCTAGTCATCCATATATGTATAATTACATGTCTTGAAGCAATTATTGTAAAAAAATATGATATCCTCGGCTCCTCAAAGTCAAAAGGTAAATATATTTCGAGGAAAGATATCCTGGACTGAGAGCATTTACTGAAATAAATACTTGTCCGCTACGGAGCTGGAAAAGACCCTAATTTCAGGAAAAATAAATTTCGAGAAATCCCCATGCTCTAGATTGATTTCCTGCCCAGCGCTTATGTCAAGAGAAAAGAACGCTTCAAAAAAAATACCTTTCCCTTGCCTCCACGAAGAAACCTTTCAAAATCGCCCTTTCCAGGTAATTGGATTAATTCGGGCAGGAAATTAAGCGTTTTTAGCATTGAATCCACAAGCAACAAACCTACACTCTAATTTCATTGAGAGTGGGCATCTGAATAATGACAGAGTCCGTTATCAATTTAAGCGCTGGATCACGTGGATTCTATTTCCAGAGAGGGGATGGCGTGCAGTGGATAGCAGGCGCCAGTATCAGATATGAACGGACCACCCAGAAGCAGAAACTCACAATTTGGGCCCTTCCCTCTTCGTCCAAATTATCAACGCCGTGAAAGACCATTCCGGAAAGATTACGTTTTAAATGGCGGCTGAACCCTACTGTTTTTGAATTTTTTCTTAAACAATACATTTCCTCGCTTTTCAGCGTTCAGTCAGACCAACCTTTCATGTATCAGTGGTGAAAGCTCCAAAAAAACTCTCTCTTCCATATTCTGCCATCATCACCCTGACATTATTTATTTGGAGCCGTTTTAAATGTCGGTGAGTTAGTCCATTTCCCAGATATTCATCGTAATAACCCGTTCGCGACTTTTATCGTAAAATTGACGCCATAACTATACCGCCTAAAAGCGAGTATGGAAACGACACGTCCTTCAGCTTAAATCGTAATTAACATCACCTGATAACGTTAATGACTGTGATTTGAATTATCTTCGGGTAATTGGCGATGTAAATAGCCGTTTTTAAGTCACAGACATGGTGAAATTTCGTCTGCAAAGGAGCTCAGGAATGATTTCTGAATATCCGAGAATAAATTTTCCTCCTCTTGCGTAATAATTTTCATTTGCGTTCAGCTTTTCGTCTCGTCCACCTCTGCATGTTCTTCCGGATTTCTAAATCACCTTTATTGCGCCTTCTAGATTATACTTTTTCCAAAATAAACCAAAGTGAATCCAAATAACTATTCTTACCCATTTATTTTCCAAGGCTTGAATTGTCGTCTATCATAGACAAGATTATACAAGAAATAAATATTTTTATTTCAATTTTTGCGGAATTTAGAATATTTTCAGTTATCGGAATATTTAAAGTTCGCTATGAGTCCGAGAGCAGAAGTTCGAAAAATAAAAATTGCCAATAAATCTTACAATTCTATAAAAAAGGAATGCATGAAATCAATGTTACCAAATAAAATGAATATTCTATATAATCTGAAATTTTTTTTTATTCGTTCCTCTAATATAAAATTATTCCTTTATCGTTAATTCCATCATTGGCAGATAAGTTTCCTAAGATTCCAGTGATTTTATGGAACTCTCTCTAGTAAATTTCTTCTCTTTCTAAACTAATTTTTATCTAGCCCTTAAAATAAATAGTTGAACTAGAAATTGAAGTTACAAATTTTATCACTTTAAAACCAATGATATACCACTCTCTGGAACAAACAGTTTATAACGAATATCATTAGAGAGTGAAACTGGAAAAGGTTAAGAAAATGCGACATTAAATACATGCTACTTCTGATATCTAGACAAAAAAATTTCCACTGCTTGATATGGACGTTGGTTAAAACATATGAGAAAACATAACGCTTTCCATTCTTCGTATTGAATTAAAGCAGTTATTCCAAACTCACTACCATGGAGCAGAGTGAGATATTGTGAAGGTTGCGTATCTAAAAATGTTTCATCGAAGCAAATATGAACTCAGGAGCTTTGATTGTTTGTTTTCGCTGTACGAATTTCTCAAAACTGAAACAATTCATCACAAAACCATTTTTTTCTCAAATTCCATTTCAAAATTGGATGTTCTGTTGGTAAATAAAACACTATTTTCTTTTAAAGGCACAGTGCTGTGAAATTTTAACATTTGTCAATCTTACAGATATATTGCAAATAAATTATTAATCTAAGGAAGGCTAATCTTGACTGAAAATTGAAAATTCCATTTAAATCGTAAAAAGATGTATGTCAGCTTATTGAAATTCAACCTATGTTATACCTTATCGTACGCACATATACTAAGGAAATTTTTACGACATACTATATCTATTTTAATGGAAACATTTATTTTTGATGACCCACAAAATGAATTCCTCTCACCTGAGGGTACAGAGTTTAGCAGTAACTACCTGATTTGGTATTATGGACCCGACCTTTTATGAAGTAACACGGATTCTCGTTACTCTTTCAATGTACTCCTCTACCTTTGCATGTCTTCTTATGGTATCAGCCTCAGTCGTTCGTTCCCTTCTAAGTCCCCCCTCTATTCTACTCATTCCTGCTCTATCTCTCTTCCTATTCTTCCACCCTTATCTCTTTCCCAGTACCACTTCTCCCTTCCTTCTGACCACCCTTTATCTGACTCCAACCTCCGCCTTCGTCTGCATTCCAGCCATACCCCCACATTTCATCACTTTTAGGCTGTTTCGACAATGTATGCACGGAAATGAAAGCTTGCCCTCAGGCGTCCAAAAACGATCAAAAAATCATATCCATTGCTCAGCAGATTATCAGAGAGAAATAATTCGGCTTGCAGAGGGAGACCTTAATATAAATCGAAGAAAATGCTACAGCAATGGTAAAATTGTAAAAAAATGCCTAAAATATTTCCTACACGGAGTAAAATTTAATCGAACAAAAAAAACAAAATTTATATAACACAGGCGTTAATTAGTTAATACAATATCCTCTTATAAACGATTGATTTATATTATACTACCTGATTCTTACGCGACTTTTGTTTCATTGTAACTTTGCCAAACTCTATTCCTTCATCACTCGGGCGTCTCCAATGGATATTCTATCACACACATACCACAAGACGAAACTAGTCGTAAAGTAGATTATTAAATAAAAAATTGTATTAAAACCTTCCCCTGTAAGAAAGTAACCAAGTACCAACCAAGTAACCAAGTAACCAAGAAAGAACAGAAGCATTGACACACTTATAACAATACACATACTAACATTCTTTTATCTCAAAAGTAAATCAAATAGGACAAAAAAATTAATTTAAATTTAAGGAATTACATTTCACGACATATATGGTAATAAATAATAAGATCAATAAAACTTTTCTTAAATTGATTAAGAAATCTTAATACTAGCATGAAGAGGGTCAGACAACGCCTAGCAATGGGAAAGAAACAAATCTTGGTCGTCCAGAAAGAAGATGGCACAACAACTTCCAATAGACAAGCAATACTGAGGACAGTAGCAGAATACTTCACCAATTTATACAAGACAGAAAATGTTGAAGAGGAAAACCAAGAAGAAACACAAAACTCAGAAAATCCCCCCTCTATTCTCCCAGAAGAAGTAACAAACGCCATCAAGAAGATGAAGAATGGAAAGGTAGGAGGAGCTAATGGAGTTTTAGAAGAATATCTGAAACTTGGTGTTACATAAATATCTCCTGTCCTAGCGCAGTTATTCACTAATTGCCTTAGACAAGGGATAATTCCGAAGGAATGGAACCATGCAAAGATTGTCCTTTTGCACAAAAAAGGAAGCAAGGAAGATTTGAAGAACTACCGCCCCATCAGCCTCCTTCCTGTTATTTACAAAACTTTCATGAGAGTAATAGCTGCACGTCCGAAGACGTCCCTGGCAGCCGCCCAGCCCAGAGAACAAGCTGGATTTCGCAAGGGATTCAGCACTATGGACCACATCCATACGCTGCAAGAAATTATCAGCAGAATGAACGAATACGAGATGCCACTAGTACTCTGCTTCGTGGACTATGCCCAGGCCTTTGACTCGGTAAGTACCTCCTCCACACTGGAAGCACTGGAGAAAGAAGGGATAGATGCCAAGTACATCCAACTTCTACGCAGCATCTACAAGGACGCCACAGCCTCTGTAATGCTACATGAAGAAACAGAGGAATTTCGGATTGAGAAGGGAGTGAGACAAGGCGACTGCCTTTCACCAATTCTTTTTACAGCCGTTCTGGAAGAAGTTTTTAAAACCTTAGACTGGGAGGAAAGAGGCTTACGGATCAATGGAGAGCGCATCAGTCATTTGCGTTTCGCAGATGATATAGTACTCTTCGCAACCAACGGTCAAGACTCAAGCATCAAGACTTCAAGAACTGAACGCGGCGGGGCAGAAAATAGGACTCAGGATAAACTTATCGAAAACTAAGGTAATGTATAATTCTTTTGCAGCACAAGTACCAATCCTACTACAAGAGGTACCCCTTGATGTTTGTTTAGAGTACACTTACCTGGGACAACTGGTTACGACAGGAGAGAAAAACAGGATCAATGAAGTGAATCGAAGAATGAAACTAGGCTGGAG
>KZ308498.1:96426-220200 GCA_000376725.2 Ladona fulva | reverse complement strand
AAGTACCAATCCTACTACAAGAGGTACCCCTTGATGTTTGTTTAGAGTACACTTACCTGGGACAACTGGTTACGACAGGAGAGAAAAACAGGATCAATGAAGTGAATCGAAGAATGAAACTAGGATGGAGTGCGTTCGGAAGGAACAACCATATTCTGAAATAAAAAATGCCAATGGTCTTGAAGAGAAAGGTCTTCAACCAATGCATTCTACCAGTTTTGACATATAGAAGTGAGACTTAGGTGTTAAATGCAGCAATAACCCAGCGACTTCAGACTACACAAAGAAGTATGGAACGAGGTATGCTTGGAATCACAAGAAGAGACAGGAAACGCAACACCTGGGTTCGGAAGATGACAGGAGTGACAGAAATCATAGATAAGGTAAGATCACTGAAGTGGATGTGGGCAGGCGATGTTGCGAGAAGAAACGACCACCGATGGACATCAGCAGTTTTGAACTGGATACCAAGAGATGTGAAGAGACCAAGAAGAAGACCAAGGGACCGATGGAACAGAGACATCATTCAGTATTTAGGGGTAGCATGGCAACGAGAAGCTCAGATTAGTGAGAATTGGAAAGCGCTTGGAGAGGCCTACATCCGACGTCGGATTGAAAATGGTTAATGATGATGATGATATATATATTTATTTATTTATTCATTAACTACTCATAGGCAGACCATTAAAGAATCCATCTCAAGAAAATGTGCAAAGAATCTTCAAGGAGTTGGCCTATCAAAAGCTGATGCAGCTGCCTCCAGCTGAATGCTCTCCTGACAATTTCAGTTTGAATACCACTATAAATTGCTTAAACAAGAACAAACAAAACACAGTAAAACTAAAACGAAGTTGTTGAACACCCCAAAGTTTCATAACATGGATATAAATACACTTACGGTAAGTAATGTATGATAAAATGTACCACAGATTAAGGCGAGAAGATAAATGCAATGGAAATCAGAGAAAGAAACTAAACAATTGAGCGGAACAAAGCAGTAGGACTAAGAAAGTCCTAAGTGTATCAAAAAATTCCCTTGTACAGGGCAGCGCCGAGGGCGTATGCCGCCCTTCTGCAAAATTGGATTTGCCGCCAAATTTTATTGAAAATATAATGGTATAACAGGATTGAAAAATAGAGACATGACTGAGAATTGAACCCTGAGCCCGAACTGAGGTTTTCCACTTTCCAGGCAAGAGCATTCCACGTGAAATCGGACAGAAATTGCCCTCTATTTTTTAAAAATTTTGAAATTTTTTATACTTGCGTACTTCCTCGAGAAACCGATAGTAACGAAGTTTTAGCTCGTTAAAAATTTTTTCGCCAAGTAATTAATTTTTAAAGTTTCGTAATTTTTGCAAAAATCGGCGAACATGGATTATTTTGAAGGATCATAACTTTTGAGTGAAACATATAAGAGAACTTATTCTTTCAGTTTTTGATAGGGATTGAATGTATCTTTATAAATGTATTCTTGACAGTACCATATATTGTTTACAACATTGTTTAAATTTGCGATAAATTGTTTAATACAACATTCAACCAGTTTACCCAAAACTCACAGGAATTTAAAATATACTGGCAAAATCTGCAGTCTTTTTACTGTAGGAAACATATTTTTAAAATTTGGGACGACAATGTAAACATTATGTAAAATTTAATAGTTCCTAGCGGTGCACGTCGCGGACGCGCCTCAGCCCCCCTCATGCTCCTTACAGTGACTTGTAGGAAAATATAGGAAACGCAAGATTAGTGGTAGCCGGTCATAGAACTGAAAAATAAAAACAAAACAGAGGCATATAAAAAGATATAAATGTCTTTTTCCAGAAAGTGATTAAATAGCTCTACTAGAAGAGCTATTTCATCACTTCTCGTATAAAGATAGGATGTCAAATTTAATAACGTGGAGAATGGTGTCGGTCTTAATTTTGCTGCAGTCCATAATGAAATGAACTATAGAATAAAGAACGCCCTTTAATTCACCACAGGAAACCCAATGGGCGACCATAATTTTAATATGCGGTATCATCAAAGGCGAGTGTGCATTTATCGATAAATTCTCGAGGTGGAGTAAAGATATTTACTAGTCCATTGGTCGTTGAAATTCAATAATGATTCCTCATTAATTACTTGAAAAAATAGAATAAATTGTATTTTAATATACTTTCGGGATATTTTCATCAGAAATTTACAAATTATTAAATATTTTAATAATGTTATTAAAGAAGTATTAAAGCATCAGAAAAAGACGTGAATACAAAAAAATCTTACACTCTTTTGGCAGATATTTAAACCTCGCTACGCCGCGCATGCTGATAGTTTAACTTTCAGTTTTCCATAGGTGTGGTTCCACCCCGTAAAGTGAAGCAACTAGAATCGACTTTTAGCTACTGTTCATTTACATCAGAGTACATTCTGGAGTATTCCCTCAGAGTGCAAAGTCCGCATCTATCACTTACTTGAAACGTGCGGCCACCAGTAGCAACAGGTTTGGCCACCCATGGTTTACACCACAAGTATATAGTGTCGTTAAATTTCATCATCGTAAAAGGAAATATTATAGCGGAATGTACAGCGGAAACGTCCAGAAACACAGGCATGCGTAAGAGAGGAAAAGCTTCTTGGTTCAAACAGGAGAGCAGATATATCGAGGGAGCCGATTCTCCGAAAAATAGCTCCATCAGCTCTAAAACTTCTTTCTTAGCAAGGAGTTTGTTGCGATACCACGAAGACCATAGTAGTTTGGCCATAAGCATGACAGACCTCCGACGCTCTCCAGCATTTACGAGGTAGAACATGCGCTTAGCATATCGAGATTCCAACTTAAAGTTCATTTTATGAAAGGAAATGTGAAGGGACGCATGCTCCATGACTACTTCTCTATTACCCGATTATTTTCACGTATCATTCGCGGCAAAAATGAATTCTTGAAACGACTAATTCTAGAATCTATTTCTCTAATTCTTCTCTCAATATCGAAATGGCCTATGTAACAGGCAGGACGCATAATATCGGCTACGTTTCCTAAGAATGTACCTTCTCTGAACTTGTTAAGTAAATTACGAATAATCATTGGCAATAGATTCTCTTTCGAAGAAGTTGAGCACTGATCATTTGTCTACATTGAGCGCTAACTGCCTATTATCACAACATTTGATAACTCTACCTAAATCATTAGACAATTGTTAATTCATAATTTAAATAAAAAATCATTACTTCCATCTGGTGTTTGAAATATGTATTACATGTTGTCCGCTCAGAAGTTACTCCGGAGGTATGTCTGAATTATTTTTCTTCTGAATTAATTTTCTATTTTCTATCAAGAGCTCTAGTGACCTTTACTAAGGAAGATGAGGAGTGTGGTAGTATAGTTTGCCTTTGCTTTCCTCACTGAGCAAGATTGCTATCGGTGTAATACCTCCATTTAAGAGTAGCACTATGAAACTTTAATTACAGTTTTTCACAGCATTCGCTAAGGAACAATATGAATTCCATAATTAAACATCACCCTTACCTCAGAAGGATTCATAATATCACAGCCATGAGCAAAACTGAGGCAAGAGCAAATGGAAGATTATTTATTTATTATGTGGAATTGTTTTCTTCTATCCTTCACCAAAAGAGGTATGAAAAAATCATTCGTCAGGATGTGGCAGCAGGAACCAAACACTTTAACATGTTTCGGTAACAATTAAAATTTCAAATTTCCATCCACGAGCAAACTATACAAGTAAGTATAACTACCACTAAATACAAAATTACCAGAATTCATACCACTTGAATTACTTTACCCGTGAAAAGGACTACTTAACTGAAGAGAAAAGTTCTCAAAGACAGTGCACCCAAACTTTTCAGATTCTACGTAACGGATGTGTATCGCATTTATTGAAATTTCTCGGCACATTACTTAAGTACAGTGTCAAAGTGAAGAAGGTAACAACTAGTGTGGAACAAGACATTTCAGTACTTATTTCCTTATAAGTACCTGGTTACAATGCGATAAATATCATGAAAATAAAGCGTATATATGACGCAAAATTCGAAAAATATATAAACTTCGAATACTATGCGGCACACCATGAGCTCATTCACGGTAAATCACTGTGCCGCGGCTCACCGCTAGGGGAATCGTTGTTCTAAGTCGGGGGTGACGAACTAGTGAAGTGAGAGAATGTTTTTTCTTCACTATAAACATCTAAGTTTCATATTGAATAAGTAAGAAATCCTGTTTATGATGCTATTTTTTCAGTTGCATCAATAACAAAATCTTGACCCCGGCGTTAACGTGATAATTTCGTTAAGGTCAGCAACTGATTCTTTACTTTGGCACCGCATTGGCACGAAAGTCCTTTATTTCACCAACTATGGCACCCCACAAAAGTTTCGCCATACATGCTCTAACATAAGAAATAAAAATTGCAGAGCAATGGCGGTCGGAATCTCATCTTCGAAAAAAGCCTTTATTCTATGACGCGGAGCCGCCTACGTTTTAAACTGTGTAATTTCGTATCCATCGTGTTTGCTCCCATCCCATAAAGAACCACCTCTTTCTCAACACACCGGCAATTTCTCAGCCGGAAATCAATACATCGGTTCCTTAATGAAAGAGAAACAATGCTCAATAGCTTTAATCTACGTTTCATCGATCTCTGCCACACACTTTAACACCCACTGACCTCCGTTTTCCCCTCCTTTACTTCTCTCACTTTTCTCTTTTATTCTCCATTTTTATCCCCCGTTCCTTTCACGTTCCCAATTCCATTCCGCCCCTCACCTCATTTTTGATCTCTTCTCTTTCTTACCCTCGTAGTCGCATTTTCCACCAAATTTCACGCTCTCCACATCCCCTCTTTTCTTCCAATATCCCAATACACCTTTTCCCTCCCACGTTCGCCCTCCCCTTCCACGGGCCTCGACAAACGATCCTCATGACAGAGACTTCTTTTCTCTTCCCTTTGATCTTTGCCGCCTTCTACACCCTGGGGGAAGGCTCCCCTCCTCTTGCACAGAATCCTTGCCTTCCCCACTCCTCTATTCCTTCGGGAACAGAACTTCTTTGCGTCACACGGCAGGCTAAACCGTTCCGGCTAATGATTCATCGCCACCTCTGTAACCTCCTCTTTCTCCTACCTCTTTCTATTACCTCCCTTCTTTCTCTGTTCCTTTTCCGTCTCCCTTGCGATCGATGCCTCCCTAAATTTTCTGCCCTCGCCGACTATCTTTTCTCACAATGATACCCAGTCGTATTTTTTTAGCTCTGCTATTAACTATTTACATTTTTTACATTGAAATGTTCAAGCAGTGTGGAAGCCGGTTAACACGAAAACGGATAAAATGGAATCTCGATTAACACGAAGTGCAGCATTGCTCCGTTTCGTCTCCGATAAATTTCAATGCATATTGATTCGTTCATCGCACAACGGTTAAAATGAATATTTCTGCAAGTTCCTCGGATGACGCGAAACGGCAATTATGGTGCCATTTCAATCAGCATAACAATGATCATTCGGTATTTTAATTCGCATTTAAATTCTTTCAATATATTTCATTTAGAGTTGAGCTCCATTAGTTAAATTTTCTTAGAGTTCACCGGTTAAAAGTATATTCATTAATCAATGTAAACTTATACTCACATTATATAACAATACTCCATTAACCATCAAAGAGATGGTTTATGGAGTATTCTACTGTGAATCTAACTCAACTAACTGTGGTATCATTTATTCCAATGTAAACTTACGATTCCTTTAAATATAGGTGACTGTAAACACATCCATGTGACGATAAATCCCATCTATGGAACTCATAGCAGCGAGTTGGGTTTGCAATGGATTCCATGAAATACTGGTAAGGCAAAATGTATTGGTTGCTCCCCTACAGGTCGTCGAATCAATTGCCACTGTAATTTCTAACCATTTTCTTCGTTCTTTACATTATGCTTATTTTTGAAAAATGATGATGCGAAGAAAGTCTATGAAAGACAGCAGATAAAGAGTAAATGATGGCTGAGTAACATAATATTATATATACATATACACACACACACACACACACACACACACACACACACACACACATATATACACACACACACACACACACACACACACACACACACACACACACACACACACACACACACACACACACACACACACACACACACACACACACACACACACACACACACACACACACACACACACACACACACACACACACACACACACACACACACACACACACACACACACACACACACACACACACACACACACACACACACACACACACACACACACACACACACACACACACACACACACACACACACACACACACACACACACACACACACACACACACACACACACACACACACACACACACACACACACACACACACACACACACACACACACACACACACACACACACACACACACACACACACACACACACACACACACACACACACACACACACACACACACACACACACACACACACACACACACACACACACACACACACACACACACACACACACACACACACACACACACACACACACACACACACACACACACACACACACACACACACACACACACACACACACACACACACACACACACACACACACACACACACACACACACACACACACACACACACACACACACACACACACACACACACACACACACACACACACACACACACACACACACACACACACACACACACACACACACACACACACACACACACACACACACACACACACACACACACACACACACACACACACACACACACACACACACACACACACACACACACACACACACACACACACACACACACACACACACACACACACACACACACACACACACACACACACACACACACACACACACACACACACACACACACACACACACACACACACACACACACACACACACACACACACACACACACACACACACACACACACACACACACACACACACACACACACACACACACACACACACACACACACACACACACACACACACACACACACACACACACACACACACACACACACACACACACACACACACACACACACACACACACACACACACACACACACACACACACACACACACACACACACACACACACACACACACACACACACACACACACACACACACACACACACACACACACACACACACACACACACACACACACACACACACACACACACACACACACACACACACACACACACACACACACACACACACACACACACACACACACACACACACACACACACACACACACACACACACACACACACACACACACACACACACACACACACACACACACACACACACACACACACACACACACACACACACACACACACACACACACACACACACACACACACACACACACACACACACACACACACACACACACACACACACACACACACACACACACACACACACACACACACACACACANTTAATTACTTGAAAAAATAGAATAAATTGTATTTTAATATACTTTCGGGATATTTTCATCAGAAATTTACAAATTATTAAATATTTTAATAATGTTATTAAAGAAGTATTAAAGCATCAGAAAAAGACGTGAATACAAAAATACCTGACGTGGGCGGAATCCGAATCCTGATCCTACACTCTTTTGGCAGATATTTAAACCTCGCTACGCCGCGCATGCTGATAGTTTAACTTTCAGTTTTCCATAGGTGCGGTTCCGCCCCGTAAAGTGAAGCAACTAGAATCGACTTTTAGCTACTGTTCATTTACATCAGAGTACATTCTGGAGTATTCCCTCAGAGTGCAAAGTCCGCATCTATCACTTACTTGAAACGTGCGGCCACCAGTAGCAACAGGTTTGGCCACCCATGGTTTACACCACAAGTATATAGTGTCGTTAAATTTCATCATCGTAAAAGGAAATATTATAGCGGAATGTACAGCGGAAACGTCCAGAAACACAGGCATGCGTAAGAGAGGAAAAGCTTCTTGGTTCAAACAGGAGAGCAGATATATCGAGGGAGCCGATTCTCCGAAAAATAGCTCCATCAGCTCTAAAACTTCTTTCTTAGCAAGGAGTTTGTTGCGATACCACGAAGACCATAGTAGTTTGGCCATAAGCATGACAGACCTCCGACGCTCTCCAGCATTTACGAGGTAGAACATGCGCTTAGCATATCGAGATTCCAACTTAAAGTTCATTTTATGAAAGGAAATGTGAAGGGACGCATGCTCCATGACTACTTCTCTATTACCCGATTATTTTCACGTATCATTCGCGGCAAAAATGAATTCTTGAAACGACTAATTCTAGAATCTATTTCTCTAATTCTTCTCTCAATATCGAAATGGCCTATGTAACAGGCAGGACGCATAATATCGGCTACGTTTCCTAAGAATGTACCTTCTCTGAACTTGTTAAGTAAATTACGAATAATCATTGGCAATAGATTCTCTTTCGAAGAAGTTGAGCACTGATCATTTGTCTACATTGAGCGCTAACTGCCTATTATCACAACATTTGATAACTCTACCTAAATCATTAGACAATTGTTAATTCATAATTTAAATAAAAAATCATTACTTCCATCTGGTGTTTGAAATATGTATTACATGTTGTCCGCTCAGAAGTTACTCCGGAGGTATGTCTGAATTATTTTTCTTCTGAATTAATTTTCTATTTTCTATCAAGAGCTCTAGTGACCTTTACTAAGGAAGATGAGGAGTGTGGTAGTATAGTTTGCCTTTGCTTTCCTCACTGAGCAAGATTGCTATCGGTGTAATACCTCCATTTAAGAGTAGCACTATGAAACTTTAATTACAGTTTTTCACAGCATTCGCTAAGGAACAATATGAATTCCATAATTAAACATCACCCTTACCTCAGAAGGATTCATAATATCACAGCCATGAGCAAAACTGAGGCAAGAGCAAATGGAAGATTATTTATTTATTATGTGGAATTGTTTTCTTCTATCCTTCACCAAAAGAGGTATGAAAAAATCATTCGTCAGGATGTGGCAGCAGGAACCAAACACTTTAACATGTTTCGGTAACAATTAAAATTTCAAATTTCCATCCACGAGCAAACTATACAAGTAAGTATAACTACCACTAAATACAAAATTACCAGAATTCATACCACTTGAATTACTTTACCCGTGAAAAGGACTACTTAACTGAAGAGAAAAGTTCTCAAAGACAGTGCACCCAAACTTTTCAGATTCTACGTAACGGATGTGTATCGCATTTATTGAAATTTCTCGGCACATTACTTAAGTACAGTGTCAAAGTGAAGAAGGTAACAACTAGTGTGGAACAAGACATTTCAGTACTTATTTCCTTATAAGTACCTGGTTACAATGCGATAAATATCATGAAAATAAAGCGTATATATGACGCAAAATTCGAAAAATATATAAACTTCGAATACTATGCGGCACACCATGAGCTCATTCACGGTAAATCACTGTGCCGCGGCTCACCGCTAGGGAAATCGTTGTTCTAAGTCGGGGGTGACGAACTAGTGAAGTGAGAGAATGTTTTTTCTTCACTATAAACATCTAAGTTTCATATTGAATAAGTAAGAAATCCTGTTTATGATGCTATTTTTTCAGTTGCATCAATAACAAAATCTTGACCCCGGCGTTAACGTGATAATTTCGTTAAGGTCAGCAACTGATGCTTTACTTTGGCACCGCATTGGCACGAAAGTCCTTTATTTCACCAACTATGGCACCCCACAAAAGTTTCGCCATACATGCTCTAACATAAGAAATAAAAATTGCAGAGCAATGGCGGTCGGAATCTCATCTTCGAAAAAAGCCTTTATTCTATGACGCGGAGCCGCCTACGTTTTAAACTGTGTAATTTCGTATCCATCGTGTTTGCTCCCATCCCATAAAGAACCACCTCTTTCTCAACACACCGGCAATTTCTCAGCCGGAAATCAATACATCGGTTCCTTAATGAAAGAGAAACAATGCTCAATAGCTTTAATCTACGTTTCATCGATCTCTGCCACACACTTTAACACCCACTGACCTCCGTTTTCCCCTCCTTTACTTCTCTCACTTTTCTCTTTTATTCTCCATTTTTATCCCCCGTTCCTTTCACGTTCCCAATTCCATTCCGCCCCTCACCTCATTTTTGATCTCTTCTCTTTCTTACCCTCGTAGTCGCATTTTCCACCAAATTTCACGCTCTCCACATCCCCTCTTTTCTTCCAATATCCCAATACACCTTTTCCCTCCCACGTTCGCCCTCCCCTTCCACGGGCCTCGACAAACGATCCTCATGACAGAGACTTCTTTTCTCTTCCCTTTGATCTTTGCCGCCTTCTACACCCTGGGGGAAGGCTCCCCTCCTCTTGCACAGAATCCTTGCCTTCCCCACTCCTCTATTCCTTCGGGAACAGAACTTCTTTGCGTCACACGGCAGGCTAAACCGTTCCGGCTAATGATTCATCGCCACCTCTGTAACCTCCTCTTTCTCCTACCTCTTTCTATTACCTCCCTTCTTTCTCTGTTCCTTTTCCGTCTCCCTTGCGATCGATGCCTCCCTAAATTTTCTGCCCTCGCCGACTATCTTTTCTCACAATGATACCCAGTCGTATTTTTTTAGCTCTGCTATTAACTATTTACATTTTTTACATTGAAATGTTCAAGCAGTGTGGAAGCCGGTTAACACGAAAACGGATAAAATGGAATCTCGATTAACACGAAGTGCAGCATTGCTCCGTTTCGTCTCCGATAAATTTCAATGCATATTGATTCGTTCATCGCACAACGGTTAAAATGAATATTTCTGCAAGTTCCTCGGATGACGCGAAACGGCAATTATGGTGCCATTTCAATCAGCATAACAATGATCATTCGGTATTTTAATTCGCATTTAAATTCTTTCAATATATTTCATTTAGAGTTGAGCTCCATTAGTTAAATTTTCTTAGAGTTCACCGGTTAAAAGTATATTCATTAATCAATGTAAACTTATACTCACATTATATAACAATACTCCATTAACCATCAAAGAGATGGTTTATGGAGTATTCTACTGTGAATCTAACTCAACTAACTGTGGTATCATTTATTCCAATGTAAACTTACGATTCCTTTAAATATAGGTGACTGTAAACACATCCATGTGACGATAAATCCCATCTATGGAACTCATAGCAGCGAGTTGGGTTTGCAATGGATTCCATGAAATACTGGTAAGGCAAAATGTATTGGTTGCTCCCCTACAGGTCGTCGAATCAATTGCCACTGTAATTTCTAACCATTTTCTTCGTTCTTTACATTATGCTTATTTTTGAAAAATGATGATGCGAAGAAAGTCTATGAAAGACAGCAGATAAAGAGTAAATGATGGCTGAGTAACATAATATTATATATACATATACACACACACACACACACACACACACACACACACACACACACATATATACACACACACACACACACACACACACACACACACACACACACACACACACACACACACACACACACACNATATATATATATATATATAATCTCACAGAAAAAGTGCACGGCATTGCGGGGTACAAGGGTATGCACTTTTAAAAGGAAATGACCAAGAATTATTCTATTTTTAACGTAAAATTTACGACGTCAAAATGTTCATTAAATTTTCACTTAGGCCATTCCATGTCAAGTGGACCAATTTTAGAGGAGTGCTCCGCTCGACCTTCACAGATTTCAATGAAATTTTGTGTGAACATTAACTCATATTCTTAATGAACATTGGCCTAGTTTTATATCCATTGGTGCAATACTTGCTGAGATACAGTCCTTTGTTGGACCCCTTACCACAGCCTTCTACAGTACGACATCAGTTGTTATCAACTTCGAGACACGTTATCTCAGGCAATATTCTTTTGAGGTAAACAAAAATTAGTATTCTCACCGAACTTTTGTAGCTCTATTACTCAAAATACGATAATAAGAGAACTTGCATGAGCGAGTAACTAGCAGAAAATTTGAAGCAAAATCGGCCCAAAAAATAACGGCTCGAAGAATATTTAAATTTGGCATTTTTTATTAGTATTAGTATTGTTAAAAGTGCTTTCAATCCATTGTAAAGGCCTTGTGCTGTTTATGGGTTTCTTTTAAATAAATAATTAAATTTTCTCTAGAGAATGGCTTTCGCAAGGCTGCTGCATATAGGACTCAATATATCACCTTTCTGTTTTCACGAGCTACCGTAGAATTAATATTAAATTTTTCATTTGAGGACTATACTTATTCGTTAGTATGAGCATCGGTGGTTCAGTGGTAGAATGCTCGCCTGCCACGCGGGCGGCCCGGGTTCGATTCCCGGCCGATGCAACAATTTTTTTAGTTAGGCTAAAAGAGTTTGGAACTTGACCAGAGCTGCTCATTTACATTTATTTGTCTTGACCAACATTATTTTGGAGGAATAAAAGAGGACCCTGGTACGTAAAGGTCATTGCACTAATAACGCTGTACGTCAAAGTATTAGAATACATTTTTCGTTCGCCCATGGATTTTAGAGATTGGTTTCATTTCCCCACGAAGAACCAGCACGGTTTTCGAAATTCACGAACAAACGAAACTATACTCCCTAATAGTTCACGACCTCTTCAAATCTCTCAAAGTGAAAAGTGAGAGACTTTTGATATGGTCCACGATACAAAGAAAAAGTTAAAATTGGCCGATGTAAACAAAAACGTAATTAACTGGGTCAGAGGTAATTTATGCGAAGAAATAAAACAAAAAATTCTACATACTGTCGAATCAAGCAAAGTAAAATTTCCTCAGTGATCTCCTAATATGGCGTAATTGTACCTATATCAATCAAAATATACACGACAACCAGATCTTTACAAGTTATTGATCCGCAGTAAAATACCATTAAAAGAATCAGTTACTTCAGTACTACCTGAATAAAATGGATCAAGTGAAAATAAAAGCCAATTACTTGAATTTCACATAAAAATCTTTAAGGTCTCTCGCCGCCTCGATCATGAGCTGTCAACAGGACTAGGGAAAGGTTAATAATTATTCCTTTCAGCCTGTCAATATATTAACTCCCTTTTTGTTATTACGAGAGTTGCCGCTATCATTGGTATTAAATATTTCTGATTCAACAACGGTACAAATTTCGTCTTATAAAGAGCATCGGTGGTTCAGTGGTAGAATGCTCGCCTGCCACGCGGGCGGCCCGGGTTCGATTCCCGGCCGATGCATCAAGTTTTTCATTTTGGTTATCAAGAGTTTGGAACAGAAGTCACAAAATCCAGAAAACCACCAAAAACGGGAAAGTTGAAGTAGAGTATTCCGGCTAGAGTATTGAAAGAAATGGCGGAAAGCGTCGCCCCTTATCTCAAAATTATATTTACCAAGTCCATGTACGAAGGTAGAGTCTCAATAGATTGGAAGTCAGCGAATATCAGCGAATGTTACGCCTGTTTATAAAAGTGGATTAAGGGAGAAATTATATGCCTATCTCATTAACTTCGCTCTCTGGAAAAGTGATGGAGCACGTCGTTGTTAGCTCACTTATGAAGTTCTTAGATAGCAATCGTTTCCTCAGTAAGAACCAACACGGATTTAGAAAGAACCGATCATGCGAAATTCAACTAGCTCTATTCGTTCATGATATCTTAAAGTCTGCCGAAAGTAAAAAGCAAGTGGACGGTATTTTCCTTGACTTCAAGAAAGCTTTCGACAGGGTCCCCCACTACAAATTAATTTACAAACTAAAATTAGCAGGTATCAACAAGGAAATAACTGAATGGATCAAGGATTTTCTACACGAGAGAGAACAGCAAGTGGTACTTGATGGCGTTAGTTCGGATAAAGTCAGAGTCACTTCAGGCGTACCCCAAGGCAGCGTAATCGGACCTTTACCCTTCCTCATTTATATCAATGACCTAAGCGATAAGATCGATAGCAATGTGAGGATAATTGTGGACGATTCGGTAATATATAGAGAAATATCAAGTGACGAAGATAGTGCTTCGCTCTCAAACGACTTAGCTCATATACAAATGTATTATGCGACCCCCCTGTTACTTCGGCCGATCCGACAGTGAGCGTAAAATAAGAGAAATAGATGCGAGGACAAGTCGTTTCAGAGACTCATTTTTCCGCGAACGATACGCGATAACAATAAATTAAAGAGGCAATTCTACTCTTGGTTTTTACACCCACTACCACACGCCGGAAGGCGGCATTGCAGGGTATTAAAGTAGATGTAGATAGGGAGCATGAAACCTGCATTGTTTTCTTTGTTGCAAACACGTAACCTATTACGACGACGAACGACGAAACGACGAGCTTTGCATGCATTTCTAATGCACAAATGGGCAGGGGCCGAACCAGCATATAAGGCCTATGAAAAACCTGCAAGCATTATTTTGTGTGTTGCAAACGCGTAACCTAACTTCAAACCGCGATTATTTTCATTCCGATTTTTACCCCGGTTCAATGAAATCGTGGAATTACTGTTCGGCTCCGGTTTTGCTCGGTCTGCAACGGTCAAGACGGTTCGAACTGTTTTCTTTACTCCAACAAAGTGATCCCTATGCAAGTTTTATCATCATTATATCATCATTATCTGTGACCCTTAAATAGAGTCTATTTGAACTAAAATGTTGCATAAACCGTTAACACAAAGGATATAATCAATGAACAAGGTCAGTCATTAGAATTTAACATCTAATTAGTAAGATGCAATGTAAATAACGGTTGAACACGTTTATAAAAACAATGACTGTTTGATTTGACTGGCTGAATTCGAACCGACATTCGGAACGGTAATAGTAATGGTCTTCAGTTTGGGTTCAGATTCAATGATTTTAATTTTTCAATTCAATTCGGTTCCAGTTCGAAGCCCGGCTACAAAGTATCTATGTGATATTTGGATGAAATCGGTGGAATTTTAAAGGAGGAAAAGTATGCGGACATAGAGACGGACCGATAGCCAGAGGAACAGCGGCAGCTGTATATGATGAAAAAGCCAATCAGTATCTGAAACCGGAAACATTCTCATATATTCCTACAAAGATTATGCCCCTTTCTCTTCCTTCCTTAAGTCTATCTTATTCCTCACATCCAGTTTCATTTTCACTCCCTATCCTCCTCTTTACGATTCACGCTCTAAATTCTTTTTCCAGTGCTCACTCTCCCTCACATCTCAGTTTCCCTCATCCCCCACCCTCTCCTTTCAACCGTATCTTTCTCAGCTCTCTCCCCTTCCTCGTCTCTTGCCAAAATATTTCATGACCTTTTTTCGTTACGTCGGTGCGCGCTCATTTCGAATCTCGAGGATTAATTCTTTTTGGGTTCCGTTGGGTGAAATCGGCGAATAAGGGCGTTGCCTCTTTCCCTTGGCTTTCTCTCCAAAAAAATCCTTCCTTTTGCTTTATTTCGGACGGTGTAACTCTTTTTTACGAATCCATCTTGCGGAGCGAAGTTTTTCTAAAGGGACCACCGCGAGAGATGTCAATTCGTAGCTTTGCTTTCATTTGATGCAACATTTTCGGTCATACATGAGTGCCGAGTCTCGCCTCGTCTTCGGGTGGGTTTCGTGAAGGTATTGAGGTTCATATCCGCCTTGAAGGGGGCGATAAATTGAGACAGTTCCGGATGTTAAAAAATTATGAGGGCCATTAACAAAAGATGCTGTCCGCCCTTAATTAATGGTCAGCCTTAATTGCAGCCGCTAACGTAAATATTTCATTCACATCCAGGCATGTTTTCCCTTTCAAACTTCGGGGTTCGTTTAATCCTAATCGATCGAACCAAGAAAATATTTCTTAAATAAATACAGTCGTAATTGAGAATTATTTATGAGTGATTCATTTTTGTGGTTTACCGAAGAATTCTATTTAAAGATTATAGACTTATAAGTTCAATATCCATTGCCAAAAATATCCCTAGCTATCATCATCATCATGTGGTATTTTGCCTAGTAGCAGGCCCTATCCACCGACGTTGTCCCCATCCGTCCCTGTCACATGCCTGTTTCTTGGTTTCCTTATATTTTCCACTTATTTTTACATCGTCCATCGTTTTACGTCTTCTTCTTCCTCTTCTATTTGCCCTTTTTCCTACCGATCCTTCTCTTGTAATTATCCCATTCCCTCTTAATATGTGACTTATATTTCTCTTTTCTCTTCCTGATGGAGTTTAGGAGTTCTCTCTTCTCTCTAACTCTGCCCAGTACCTCCTCATTTTCTACATTGTCTGTCCAACGTAAATGCTCCAACCTTCTCCATGTACATATTTCGTTTTCCTCAATCCTATTCTCTCCTTTATTTCCAAAGCTCCAGTTTCGCAGCTATACACCTGACACTCCATAAAACGTTTTACTTGATTTCTCTCAAGTTTATTGCCATGTTGCTGCATCGTATACATCTTTTCCCTTGGAAGACTTCTTTTGCCATGGTAATTCTTACTTTTATCTCCATTTCACTCTTCCAACCCTCTGTTATCGCGCTCTCTAAATATCTGTATCTTTTTATTTGTTCTATTCCCCCTCTTTTATCCAAAGATTCATATCTTCTCTGACATTTATTCTCACTGTATTTGTTTTCCCAACACCTATTTCCATTCCTTCTTCGAGTGTTGAGATTATTTTCTGTCGGTGTGTCCAAGTGTCGGAGTATCGTTGACTACTACCACCATATCATCAGCAATTTCAATGCAATTTACCTTACTATCTCCAATACTTATGCTTTCTTCTTCTCCCTAGATGTTACTAAGCATATATTCAATATAGATATCGAATACAATTTGACAGAAGTGTCAGCCTTGCCTTATTCCCCAGCCCATATCTATCCATCCTCTCAGTTCATTGTTCCCTTTCACAGCCTTTTTTTGTTTTAGATAAAATTGACTAATCAATCTTCTGTCCTTCCAATCTGTTTTCTTATCCTTTACAACCGCGGCAGCTTTTGAAAACTATTTAAGGAAAGTTTGGAGCGATATAACAAATGAAATATACTTTTACAGATGTTTTTCAAGGAACAAAAATGGCAACAATTATGGAATGCATGCTTTGGTTTTTATTTTACGACTCGAGTCAAAGTTGACGAAGTGATTTGTAATCCAGTTATAGCTCCACTTAACATATGGCAGAATAAATATCTTACATTTCCAAATAGTTTTAATTATATATTTTCAACGTTTTTCAGAGTGCGCTAAAGATCCATAGTATGCCTACCCTTGATCCATCATTTCCAGTAATTACTGGTAATACTGATAAGAGAGAAGGCGAAAGGATGCAGGCGAGGAGAGATTTTCCATAATATTTTATACAAATGAGCACTTCCAGCAAAAACGTCTCACATAAATCGGATTTCTCTTAATGTAATACGAAATTACTTTGAAATTCCTTCGTCACTCAAGCACGCTTGCATGATGATCCAGGTTTCTCAAGACTAGAACACTTAGTTTGCATACGTCCAGCAAAATACAGTACTAAATTGTCGCGCACAATCCAAAGGGCATCAATACGGTATTTCAAAGGATCGTACAACTGCAAGTAGCCTGTTACACGGAACATTACCGACATTAAAGTCGCCGTACCGTAGAAAGGATAGGCCTCTTCGTTAACCCTCGGAGTGTCTGGAGACCTGGGAAATACATTTACGAAAATTATGTACCACTTATGTTAATAGCAATCAATGTAAGTCATGATATACTATAGTAAGTAGCGGCATTAGATCACTTGTGAGAAATCGATGAATCAACAATTAAACAAGAGAAGGAGAATAGAACAACATAGTCGAAATAGCATGAAATCACCAATGTAATTACTTTGAAAATAAAGGTCTCAAAACAGCTGTGATGACAAAGTCCAAAAAATCACTTCAGAATAAGTATAACACAAAAGCACTAGCAGATTATTGTCCCAAGACAAGTTGAGTGGGATCCTTGGAGATTGCAGTAAATGTCAAATAGTAAGTCCAGAAACTAATTGCAAGAACACAGTTAAGTTGACCTGGTTGTTATGAGGAAACATGCATCTACACGAGTAGATGCATCTATCGTCTGTCTGCCAGCTAGCTTGAGTCATAAAGGATAGGCCTCTTGGTGAACCCTCGGAGTGTCTGGAGACCTGGGAAATACATTTACGAAAATAAAATCCTTACATTTTTAATTCCGAAATTGCTAGCTCACGTATTCCTAAGGAATCCTAATCGGAACTCAAAATTCAGCGACAAAAATATACCTCAAATTAACTAAAAAGAGTCGCGGGAATTAATAGGATTGGAGGTCTCCAGGGACCCTGCTCCGAACACCACCTCGTTTAACTTGAATCGCTGTTATGATAGGGTTATTGCACGCGAGACTCAAATGAATCTAACTAAATCACAATCATCTAAATAAAACAACTGAATTCTATTTTCAAATGATAATTTTTGCTTCATTCAAGTACTGTCCCCAAAATAGTATTTCATTTTTATTATAGTGCCAAATGTTGTAATTTCACTTCCGGTTTTCTCTCCTCCTGTCTACGTGGAACTGGGTTTTTTCATTACGACCATTGTAATATCATATTCCTTTGTAAATTTGTTTTATTATTATGATTTTTTTTCATATAAACTACATTACACTGAATTTGGGAATAAAACTTAAGTAATAATTAGCTATAAGCCGAAGTTTTACAAGTTAATACACAAGTAAACATTCCTCCGATTAAACTTAAGTGAAATGTGAAATGTTGGGAACTAAAATTTGGAACGGAATAAATTATGGTTTTCGGTACGGTTCGGGTTCATCAGTTTCAATTTTTTCGGTTCGGGTTCATCAGTTTCAATTTTTTCGGTTCGGCTCGGTTTTCACTCCGGCAAACAAAACTGTTTTTCCGGTTTCGGTTTTCGGATCGGTTTCGGTCTAAAAATTCGAGGTGTAAAGATCGAGCCACTTAGACCTACTTAAAGAGGTTTTCATGACTCGAGAAGGTCGGCTAAATTATTCTAGATACCTATGGTAAATTCTTCGAATAAATTAGGTTTTCTCAAGGGAAAAAGCTTTTTCCTTGACTTATAGAGGTTTTGGTGTTATCAAGGTCCGATTTATGTAGCTCGAATGTGTAATAATATGATAAGTAATAGCACAGCGTAATCTTACTCTTACATAAAGTAATCTTAGATTACCCTATGTAAGAGGTAATACTTAAAATTAACCCAATTTTAAGTAAATGCTGAGGGTCTTTCTCTGTGATTAACAATACAATCCATGTAAGAATTCTGCTTTATCTTTCACATATCCTTATTCATAAGTTCTGAATGAATTTTTAGGAAACGACTCAAATCTGCATCGCATAAAAGTCTTGATAGGAGAGTTGGAGAGCGAGCAAACCCTAGGCATTATTACCCCTCGATAATTTTTTCCAATTAGACAAATGTCCCACTTCCGATATCAATGACGATAGCACCCTCATTATCCCATTTCCTAGCACGCTAATGCTACCTATTTCACGAAGAAAGTTTCCACGTTCCAGACCCTGATCGTAAAAATGTATTCACGGAAGATTTCGTCTAGATTTCATCTCCAAAATTACTACATGCGCCTCGATCTTGGTGAATGCATGTAATTGAAGAAAGGGGATCGGATTATAATCGCCGTGGGATTGATTGTCCGCGTTTATTTAGCTCCGATATAATGAGCGGGAGGCCGATGGCGATTTTAGAAGGACTGGTTTTCTTTTCCAGTCGCCCAGATCGCTCCTCGATCCCATGAGCTCTCGCTTAAGACGCCACGCCTTTATAATATGGGGAATTTAAGTTCCCCGCGATCACTCCCATCCCTCATTGTTTTCTGATCAGTTCGAATCGGATGCTAATTCGACACAATAAGCGAGGCCATTGAATTTTCTCTTTGGATTGCGATGAATTCTCGAAAAGATAAGTGTGGAGGCAATGCCCATTGACATGATATGGCTAAGTGCTCGTTTATTGAAGGAGGGTCGAGGGAAGATGATTCCTGAGGTCTTTCAACCCTTACCGTAAACAACTATGGAGTTTAGAGTGAGCTACAGGACAGTGGTTCCCAAACCGCGGAAGGCTGGTGTTGTACGAAAAATTACGACTGATATCTTATAAGTATTCAATCCAAAAGTTGGTTGAAACCCCATCATCTATGTCATTCGTTACCGAGAGCTAGGATAGAGAAATGACGCTTACTAGGCAAAATGAGGTGTGAGGTACTTTGCCCTTGCTTTTCTAATCGAGCCAGAATGCTCAACAAGTCCCATAAGCCAAGTGCAATGACTACGAGTAGCACTTTCAGTAGTAGTTTCACCCAAAATAAAGATGTTATTTATTTATGGAAGCATAATAAATAAGATCTTTTCTTTCGGCGAAATGGAGGCCATAAAGTATCCCCTTCTATTTAACCCATCGTCAATATATCTTACATCTAATCCATAAACAATTCAATGTAATTAAATTAATAGGAATAGAAAAAATATTTGTGTATTGAGAAAATCTAATTGAAGTAAGTAAAGCTTAGGAAAAATATCCACAGCAGGAAAACTCCCACAAATAAGTAGTGTGTGAAAAACCTGTAAAAACCTACTGATAGTAACAATTAAAAGAGAGTAAAGCAAATACCGTCCAAATGGGGAGACATTGATCATTGCTATCATTCACCATACGTAACTCATACCTCAGTAGCTTCCATATCACACCGGCCTTCAATAAGACTGTAAGAAGAATAAATGAAAGATGTTTTTTCTATTCTGCACCAAAAAATAAACGGAAATTCCATTCAACATAATATAGTAGCAGCATCACGAAAAAAAGTCTCGTATTATTTTAAGAAATGAATGGAGTAGAAACTTTTGAAAACCAGGAACTCCTTACTACTAACTGATTGCATGTAGTACTATCATTAAGCTCTTGGCTCCTACGGGCTACAATTATTTATTACTAATACATAAAGAAACTACGAAACTGGAGAAGTGTTCCGTCATCAACAAAGATAAGAAAACGCTGCTATGGGAAATACTTGGAAGAAAATTTTCCTTATAAATCTGTACTCATAAAATACGATAATTTAAGTAATTTTCCATCAAAATTCATTTACATAAAAGCCTTTGCTTGGTGAAAAATTAACTCGCCTATGCCATACGTAAGATCTGATGGCATGTTGATTCGTTTTACATGTTGCTTTGCTCCTTAACTCATCTAATATCTGGTTTACAGACTCTTTTGGCAATTGATAACATGTACCCTTATACCCCCAATTACTTAAATACCCCCTACCCTTAAGTACCCCAAGGATTATGGTCATTTCTTATTCTGCTCAGAAATAAAACGTGTTCTCTCCTTTTTTTGTTAAGCGATAAACATTTCCACTAGAAGTATATCTTACTACAATATTTATAAACTATTTGAACTTCTCTAGTTCTAAACTAATGATTAAAATGCTTTTGAAATGTGATAGGGGGAGCTGAAGGGCTAACATTAGGGTTAAAAAATCATGCATCATATGAATAAATTACATAAAAAAGAATATCATAAAATACCGTTAAAGTTGGGTATAATTCTAGAGAGGATTTTTTAAATATTTATTTATTTATTAAGTTGCCTGAGGATCATAGAAACCGCCGCAAGGGATCAAAAAAGATCGATCTGAATTTCTTTATGGAGAAAAAAAACTAATTTTAGTCCCTTAGCCACGTAAGAATTTTAAGGAATTCCCCACAACTCGTCTAGTCGTTCGCAGCGTCTTTTTTTGCAGAGGCTGGAATAGAAACAACTATCTCAAAATTCCATCTATGATTTGCATTCAGGAAGTAATACTAAATCTATTTCCCTTTTTTGTGCTAGACAGTTAAATGACTAGCAAATTACTGTAATCATATTCAATTTAATTCGGAGGAACTAGTTTTTCAAACTGCTTTATTTTGGTATATAGCAATTAAGAAAATATAAAAGAGCTACATAAACTGAAAATCTACCTATATTATCAAAGGAATTCTCATATCTTCCAAAATTTAAATTTATATTCCCTATAAATAATAATTTCCTCTTAATTCGCGATTATTTTTTGGCAATTTGAAGTAGATCATCGTATTTATCTTCCAAGCTATTATTTCGGAAAATACTGAAAAGAATGAGGATTTCGTTTATTAGATTCACAAAATATACAGGAAATTGTAACCTTTTTCGACCATAATTCATAGTTACATATTTTAAATAGTTCTCCAAGATTAATTATGAGTGTTTTACACTTTATTGCTACGATTTCTAAGGCAACGTTTTCCACTCAACTATCAATTTCGTCAGAAAACGGCATTCTGAATTTAAATAGATATTATTTTAATAAACTTAGCATACTTGGTTATATAAAATTAAAATCGGAGGAACCTGACATTTTCTGTGAAAGTAGTGAGATTTTGTTTTTATTTGACCAAATCTACGTCCACACTTAATGTCAGATTAGTCAGATTTTGTTTTTGTCTAACCAAATATGAACAAGTTCCATCAGATTTTGCCATAATAATTAAAAACACCGCACCATTATAAAGTAATACCACCGAGTCTTATACGATTTCTTTGATTGCAACCTTTCACTTTTCTCGAGGATTTCATTTCATGCGCTTGCTGATCTGATGCTGGTCTGTTACGCAAATGCTCAATCTAAAGCAAAGATTCAACAAAAGAATGAAAACATCTGTGGACATGACGACGAAATAGAAAAAACTCCGAGTTTTTACTTTATAAGTACTGAAAAGTATGAGATGGAAGATATCGGCCCCGTAGCAGGCTTGCGTTACTCAATACGTACCTGAGGCGAACGAGATGAAAGAGAAAAAAACAGCAAAATAATTACTCATAATGCAGCCGAAAATCATTAAAGTCGCAATACGAATTCTTGAAAGCAGATTTTATTTTGTTTTGAGCTTTGGCAGATCAAGGGAAGGAGATTGCCCCTCATTCCCATGAATACGAAAATCATAACTTTCTTATGGTACGACGAAGAGGTAAAATTAAAACTGACAGGATAGTCTTTTCAACATTACTTTATAATCATTGGGTTTTGAGGTCAAAGTTGACTCTGATTTCATAATTGTACTTGTATCGTATGTATTTTGTTATTTTGGGGTTACTTTTGCTCAATTGTGATCGATGAATGATGTATATTTATGAACACGGTTGCCACCATGGAGTAGGCTCCATATTGCAGCCTTTTCAATGATGATGAAGATGATGATGATAACAAGAACAAAAATAATAATAATAATAGAATTTTAACACCTGAATGGAGATAATGAAGGCTTTAAGATTACCGTAACTTTAAGATGAAATTATTAGTAAATTGCGCCGGAGCGTCCTCCCTAAATTCCCTTCCGCAAGTCCCGCTTCTGATTATAAATCGTCCATCCATATTTTCAATAGTAATTAAAATCTGAAAATAGTAAAAGATTCTCTATTGGCCGACTTTCGCTTTCAAAATGAATCTTTCTATCAGTTCCAAATCCCAGTAGTTACTTCAGATACCGCCTGATAGTAAAATGCCACTCTGCATCATCTAGAAATAAACTTCCGAATCACCCTTGCGGATTTAATGCTCCAAGCTTACGGATCTGCCGATGGGATTGGGATAATAATCACAATTCCCGAGCCCTATTCTGAGGAAGTCGAACCAGAAAGGAGTGCAATCGACGATAGCCATCTCGACTCCATCCGCGAGCTCCCCTTTCTGCGCGACAATAACAGATGCGCCTTACCACGCACCTGAGCGACCATCGGCAGTAGCCCCAAGGCTCCCTGCAACCGACCCCATGCATATTCATCCCCTTTGCGTGCGTTCATGCACCGTATTTACATTCCTATTGATTCCATCAATCGCTACGAGAAAAAATGCCTCCTTCCACCCTCTGCTTCCACCCCCTTTCGGAGGAACGCACAATAATGACAAAGAAAAGAATATGGCTATTCATTAGAACGGGTTCGAAAAAGGAAAGGGTGGTGGAGTATAAACAAGGAGGGTTAAATAAAAAGACCTCCTGCCCGAGCATTCATTATCATAATGGAGGGCTCATTTATAATGGGGGGGTTTGGGGAGGGGGGACGAGAGCCGGCTTTTTTGGTGAGGCCAGACTCCCCGCTGAGAAATTTATAAGCCATTCCTGTGCAGTCGCCCCCGCCAAATGGTCCTCCGTTGGAAGGGGCAGGAAGGGGGATTTCACCTCGGTTGCATGAAAGGCTCGCCCCAAAAAACCGAAGAGGTGGGGAGTCCGATCATGAATGACTGGGCATGAAACGACGACTTTCAAATAAGACCAAGACCTAAGAATACCGAAAGCGAGTTTTATATCCCCTCCGAGTTTTTCTCTCCCCTTATGGGGTGAGGAAGGATTTTTCAATTCCGAGCCTCTTATACTTATAATTTTAAATGATTTTAAATCGCTCCGGGTCGGGGGAATTGGGAGGGGCGGGTTTCGCTGTGTTATGAAATTCCTAAACAAAAAAGCACAATGCGAGGACGGCGTCAAAAATTTCTGGCATGCGATTTCTTTATCTAGAACGTTCTTACCGGTTGGTCGAGGTAAACGTGGGTGAAGGGGCGGATTTAGGCTACCAGGGGCCGAACTGCAAACATCGGATCGAGCGTCCCATTGCGAATCGTGAGACCGGAAGGTGCCCATTTTGTTGAAAAAAAAACAGAAATACATGAAGAATATAGTAGAGATCAAGCTACGGCTTGTATAAGTGGCGAATGCCAACAGCACACACCCCAACCACAACAATGTAAAATGTGTACGAAGGACACTTAAAAACTCCCGAAAGCCGTAAAACCAATGGAGCTAGAACCGCAACTCAGTACAAAAACCCTATACGTATTTCGGCAAAATACATACCACAGAAACTTCAGCCAACTCTCTGCGGTAAAAATATTCAAAGCATTGAATATAATGTAAAATTTTAACAAGTATTATGAGCTATGGTTAAACTGTACATTATGTAGGTTTATAGGCAATAGATTCTCTAAAAATAAATTATATAGAATTACCCGACATATGCAAGGTTCTTTATTGAATTAAAAAAACAACACCTTGTCTATATAAAACTACGAAAAACTATGTTACTGAGAGTTCCTAAGCAATCTTATTAAAGCAACATGAACGAGGTCCTCAGCTACTGATTGGTGCGCCTAATAATAAATCGTCCCTGCTCGGATGAGAAATTTTCGTATTCGATTGAGTTGGACCGTTATTCTAAAGATAGAGCTTTTTTTAAATAAAACGACCAAACTTGAAAAAAGACATTCACTCAGTTTTAATGTTTCCCAAGAACAAAATAAAGTAACAGCTTTAAAACTGTCTTTAAAATTTGTATAGTTCAGGGGTGGTGTCTTTTCATGGCTCACTTGTCAATCATTTTATTTTTTCTGAGATGCGCCATAGCTATAATAAATGTGCTCTCTGGAATTCTGTGGTAGGATATGCAAAGCGTGAAAGCGTATGTGTTGTGTGAGAATTTTATTTTAATTTTTTTTCTCTTCAATGTGCCTCTAATAAACATTTAATGCGCCACTTTTGGCGGATGCACTATAGGGTTAGTCATCCCTATGGTAGATGAATGAGGCCATGACCATAGAAAAATAACCTTACTTGCCTTAACCATAGAAAAATATCCTTACCGATGATAAAGTATATGAAAAGTTAACAACGTAATGCCTATATAAATTCCCATGCGTCGACTAGCAATTTTATTTATTTTTTTAACATTTCGAGAGCTGAGGTCATTTTTCCCGTATGGGCGCCCGCCTGGAATTGAACCAGGGACCTCATTCACCAAAATCAAACACGTTACTCACTTGGCTATCCTGGATCCCAGCAAATACTGGTAAAATAAGATCCTTAAATTTACCCACTTAATTTAGCTAAATTATCAAATATGTAAATTTTAACTGCGCTTCAATTTAGTAGGTCTTTTAAATGAATTTTTTCCAGATTTTAGTGAATCAAATAATAAATAAATATTGCATTCAAATGAAAATAAACTTAGAAATCGAAATTTATTCTAGCACTTCGATGGTTACTGAGAAATTTATGCCCTGCAAGCCACCTGTCTGAGTGAGCAAAGGGTATAATAGGTATGTAGCGGTCAACTAATTTATATCGTTTATTTCAACTGGAATTTTTAGAGGAAAACGGAGTTAACATTACTATTTGCCCTATCGCGGATCTTAATAATTCACATTCATCGCTGAATCGGCCGAAGGAGCCTAAGTTATAGAGAGGTTGCACAGTTCCTATTAGATAAACTCAATACGCGAAGGCGTTACTTCCTGGAAGGCCATCTTAATGGAAATTAAAGTTCACGTACTCTCCCACAGCAGATCTAATTTGGCGACATGTTTCGCTAGCAAGTTAGTGATCAGTACAATCATCAGGCATAGGTAATTTTCCAATTAATGAATATGCACAAGTAAAAAAGGGGAAAGTGGAAGGGAAAGTTTGGGTAAGGGGAATGGTCAAGGTGCAAATAGTTTATTGGGAAGGGAAAGAAGGGGTGAGGGGTTGGAAAAAAACTTTCTCATTAGTTAAATTAGTATTCTTTGAGAAACACACAACTTCCATTTCTTCCAGGAGGCCCAAGAGGCATGTCGCAAAACGAAATATGTCGTTGTACGAGAAGTTTTATTTCCATTAATACCGATTAGGACTTCCATTAACATACTTTTCCAGAATGTGTTCAGCAATCGCAACCAAGATTTCCTATCTTCAAAGAAACTCATCAGAGATATTTTAGTAACTCTGGCTGCGTTTAGTTAGTTAGTTAGTATTATTTAATATGAATTGTAAGTTAACCACTGGGCGCACTAGGAGCAAGCGGAGGACCTCGTCGTTATGGAGGTCCAAAGAGGAATTTCTTTGGGATGATTTAAGATGAATAATCATTTTATGGGGCCTCATAGTGATCCTTGAGTCTAGGACCTTTGATTGCTAAAAATACTTCCATTTCTTTTGTCGGATTAAAATTACCCTCATTGTCGCTCAAGCTCAAACTAATTGCAATTTCATATCAAGCTAAATACACAGCGAGGGAAATGATAAAAATTAACTAAAAAGCATTCCATGTAGGACATGAAAATCGAGCTCCTTTTCTAACGTTATAGGGCAAAGATAAAGTAGATTAAGAAGAATGCCCTTGATATTCGGGATATTCTAAACGCCCGAGGATGTTAATAAAACGACAACACTATACTTGTTTGTTTTGATTAATTTCATCATCTCGATTCAAATTTTGGAAATTTATTCATTGAGTCCTATCCGATGAAATGGGGACGGAACTTTGAAAATTATTATGCTCTCACATTAAGAGTCCTGTACTGGGCGTCTTTAACATTCAGTGAATTTCGTGATAAGCGATCTTTTTCCAGGAAATGCTTGTAATTTCACCGATTAACTCATTATTGAAAAACTCAGCTGAAAACTTAATCGTCTGAGGAGAAGAATCATTATAATTCCACCAGTAACTTATGACTCGGAGAAAATTGAATGTAAATTCTTGGAGAATAGAGAAGAGGTTGGGGAAAGATGAGGCTGAGTTTTTCTTTATGATGGGAAAGTAACAGTCGATAAAATTAATTAATAGCTGTAATGAAATTTAAGGGAGGTAGTTCTGCATTTTAATGCTAGATTTTACAGTTAAATTCTTTCTAGATTTGGAAATTCTTCCTCATACTTGCATAACTTAACTCTCTATTACCTCTCCTCGCTGAAAATGTCTAAAAGGCTGTTTTCTTTAAAACCGTAATGACTTAGAAGCCTAGTAAACAAACTCATTTCATGCTATTTCACTTCGAACTTTTCAACAAGACATTTTCTCATTATAATGATGAAGTCTGTCTATTTCAGTTGACTCATAAGATATTACTTACTGATGGTTCACGTTATGTTGAAAACGGATTGCGAAATTTTATCATGAGTAGGAACACTCCATTTTTAAGCCAAACAAAATGATGGTCCCATAGATAATGCATCTGGAGCCCAAACACGTATGCTTGGAAAAAAAACGAAACAAAGACGGAGAAACTGAACTAAAACAATTAATTTCATTTAATTTGGGAGATAAATCATTAACATCACATCACTTCTACCAAAAATTTTTAAAATCGTTTAANTTTATAATAATTTGTATTATTTTATTTACATATTATGTATTGCATTTAATTATGTAGATATTTGACTTCCACGTGTTTCTGTGAGGTGTTCTTCATACCAGTATGTGTTCCTAGTCCGAATGTTAAATTTTCTTACAGAAGTTTTCGCCGCCCTGCAAATTCGCTGTAAGAACTGTTCGGACAGTTTATTTCGGAAACGGATAGAGCCAGCTACGAATTATGGTTTTAAGAGAAATACAAATTAAAACGATTCGTCATATGATAAGTTAGGTAAACCAATGTTGCTGTTTCAAATATTTTATATTTTGCAATTTCGGTAACTAATGAAACAATCCTTCAAGAGAAAACACAGAATACGACGTGTGTTTCAACATAGAGGACGTATTTTGTGAATCTACAGAATGTATATATCTGCGACTCCCAAAATCGACACGACCTTTAAAACGGAGGTTACTCCTGTGTCTGTACAATCATCAGCCCAAAGATTGGTTGGATATTTACCTCTTCAACAGCCACCTGACCCTTTGGAGAGGGATTGAGGCCAACTTTGGAAGGGGGAGTGAGGTAATTTGCCCTTACTGTCCTTATTGCTTATTTCCAGAATACTATGGGCTAAAAATTACCACCACAAGTTCAGCACAATGACTCTAATAATAGCACTTTTCATAGCGTTCAATAAAGAGTGACTAGCATGAATGCTTATCACCCACATTCACTACTATTTCATTAACTTTCATTTCATCAAAGGCAGGGGCGTCTAAAAGTACATGTACTTATGTAAAATGTACTTAGGCGTCCTTATGAAGTCCCATTTTCTATTTAGGGCGCGAATGGTAAATGAAAAGATACATTTTCCCCTAACCCCCGGTTTACCACCCTGATCACAGCCACAAACAATACTGAAGCAAATGTAAATGAAAGATACATTTTCCTCTATCCTGGACCAACTGAGCAAATAAAATTCCATTCATCAAGATGGTAGCCGTAACTGAACCTACTTATTAAAATACTCGGAAATGTAATCAAAGATTCAGGAGTAAAACAAAAAGGGATATTCCGGGAACAACATACCGTTAGAATTAGATTAAGAATCGGATTATTCAACCAGGGAATGTGTACATGCATTCGATCGAATTGGCTTCTTGAGATCAGCTACTATAATCAAAATCCCCGAACTCATCAAGGCCGAGGGATATCCCCGGAGGCGTAATTTATACGAGCGCGCACAAAATGAAGAGAAATCATCCTCCGACGGGCCTCATTTTCTTGTCCTTGGAGCAGTGAGGGTGGAGCCGTATCAGTTTGCTGGAAAAGGCGATTAGAATCTCGGACGAATCCCCTCATCCATCTCAGATAAAAATCTTATTTTTGCAACAGGGCATCGCAATTCCGCTTCCAACGAGAGCAGTTTATTCTGGTGTGGCTCAGCGGTTAGGAAGTCAGGTATCCGCATGAATCACTCACGACTACGGGGAGTCTGCGGCATAAGAGGACGCGTGCGATTCGATTATGTCTCCTTCCTTCTCTTTTTATCTCCATCCCTCTCTTCCCTTTATTCTTCACCCGTCCGTCTTTTCCTCGGAATGCTCGCGTGGCGTCTTACACCGCTGACGTACATACTAGGATGTGCGTACATGCAATACAGACAATGTGACGCTAAAGTAAGTAAAGCTTTCAACCGCAGCGGCGATGCTTTCGACGATTATAGTTTTCCTATCCTCCATGATTTCCTATGGCTAATAAACAACCATCCGCGAAGTATATTTCTATATCAATACCATAAATACTGGTACTGCTACCATATCCTGATGAATGAGTTATTTATCATTTGTCTTATGGTACGTGATAGAGAAATATTTACCTTATATATAATTTTGTCTCAGTATTGTGCGTAGTTGCGGTTATATAAAAGCTACTGAGATATGAGTCATGCGGAATAATAGCATTAATTAAGGTTTCTCCAAATGTAATGTTACGAAAAGTGTTACTGTGCTGGTACTGTGAAAAGAGTCATTGTGCTTCATTACGTGGGCTTGTTCTGCACATAGCGTTCTGGCTCAGTGAGGAAGGCAAGGGCAAATTACCTCACTCCTCATTTGGCTAGTCGCCTCAGCGACTCCCCCCTCTTCAAAGTTTTTTGTTGATGTTGCAGGGGATGAGTTTCAAAACAGTCTCTGGACTGAATATTGTGCAGACAGACGGACATTACGCAATATAACATTTTTAAAAACAGCATTGATTTGTCTACCTAACTTATCATATAACGAATCATTTTTATTTTTAGTTCTCTAAAATAATCATTCGTAGAGACTATATTGTGCAAGAGAAGAAAGTACCAGAAACCAAGGCGATATAGTACTAAAAACAAATTATAAAAGTAAAATCGATAGACCGGATAAAAAAAGTCCCTTGAAGAGTGGATGAAGATCGGTTTGGGGAAATAATGTTAACAAAGGAGGGAAAATTTAACACAAAATTTAAATTTTAATTAAGTACCATTCTTGCGTGAAATGGTGATTTTTTTTTTGATTGCGTAAATCTAATATACGATATATCTTTTCTATAGTCTAATGGTAATAGAGCTCAGGTTATTCACGGTGCCGGATTTGGCAATCATTTACTTATAAATAATCATTTTCTTATTTTCTAAATGAATCTTAAAAATCATCGTAAACCGTTCCTAGAAAAAGGTTAAGGGTGTGGGCATTGAACTTTGTTTTTTTATGCGTTTATTTAGGTATGAGCATATAAACCCTAAGGTATTGGATACAGCTAGAAAACTAGGAACTCAATAATTGTTTACTAACGAGATAGTAATTTTTCCTTTTCAAGGTACACTGTCGTTGCACCGCATTACAAAATACTGCGAAATTTTCCAAAGTGTCGAAATTATTATCTCACTATCCTAAATGTTTCAAACTAAGCGGAGCATTTTAGAAGTATATAATTGAAATAGGCAGGAGATAATACTTCTAAAGTCTACCACGAATATGTTTCTTTCTTAATGAGAGCCTCTTTTCGAAGGTATTGAGTTGGCCGTTATTAGAATCTTAATTTTGATTCTCGATCGTTCTCCCTCAGCTCATGAATGAATTCTGGTTTCATTCCTCCATTGGATTCAACCGAGCAACGCCCACGATGTTTGGTGTCATCGAAATTTGTGAGTGCAGTCATGTCTCCGCCTTTACATGTCATTCCCCTTAACCGAACTTCGATAGGTTCCTTTTCTTTTTTGAAACAAACATTTTCTCATAAATTTCCAGGGAATACGTGTCTATTTCTAAAACTCAATAAATATAAAATTTCAATTTTTAATTAGAAGTAAACTGTTCATATTTTAATCTTTTATGAGTATTCTATCATTATACATGCTTCACTATGCTATTTAACTGTTCGCTGTGTTTCCGCTCTTGCGTCTTTCTAACATCGCGAAAGTATGTAAGTTTCTCTGACGTGTGTTTTTTCATAGAATATCTGAAGTTATATTATGAGGAAATAATCTCTAATAATTGCGTTCGAGATATGAATCTGTTACATTGGAATGGATTTTGAACTGTAGAGACGTTTATTCATTGTGTATTTTATATAATTTTGATCGATTTTTTCATTAGAAGTACTTGATTTTGAAGAATTGGCAAAAGAAAGGAATTTACTCTCATATATAGAGAGATTTTATCAGAAAATGATAGCAGTATTCTTCAGGGCGACCTATGCGTAATATCAAGTTGATGCAAAGATTGGCAGCTTGATTTAAATGCGAAGAAGTGCGTTGCTATAACTTTCACGCGTTCCACCAACGTTATTAACGAGCAATACCAAATTTCAGGATATCCTTAAGAGTTCGTGCGTCAAATAAATACCTAGGAGTTACACTCAGCAGTAGTTTATCGTCCAAGGAAAATATTCGAGATTCTATAGGAAAGGCGAATAGAATGCAAAGATTGATAAGTAGAACCTTGAGAGGAATCCCATCTAGAGTTAAAGAAATTGCGTACTTTTCCCTCATTCGACCAAGTCTAGAGTACTGCTGCGCAGTCTGGAATCCACACGAAGTAGGGCTAGTCTCAGATTTAGAGATGGTTCAACGTTGAGCAGCCCGTTTTGTCAGTGGAGATTTC
This sequence comes from Ladona fulva, assembly GCA_000376725.2. Lineage (NCBI taxonomy): Eukaryota > Metazoa > Arthropoda > Insecta > Odonata > Libellulidae > Ladona > Ladona fulva. Next base: position 187,854 of record KZ308498.1, on the reverse strand, counting down.
AGATTCGACAGTAGCGTTACAGCCATGATAAAATCACTCGGGTGGAACTCATTGCAGGAGAGATCTGATTACTGACGAGGGATTTTCAGAAAATTCATCGGTCCAGAATTTTTGGGTGAAGTGGGGAATATTGTTATTCCGGTAAACAGCGAGCGCGATCTTCGAGAGGCGACGACCAAGCGTTACAAGGAAATAATTGCTAAAACAGATAATTACTTCTGGTCGTTCTTTCCGAATAGCATCAGAGAATATAATATGGTAGATTAGGTAAGGTGTTAATACACCCCCTGTCATACGCCACCAGCGGCTTACAGGGTTAAAGTCTAAATCTAAATCTAGACACAAAGCTTCCATTCTCAAGGGTTCCACTAAGATTGTGATACTTATAACACTAAAGCTTCCAGAGATTAGATAGAGCATATATCTAGCACAAAAAACCAGCCGAAGAAAAACTGCGTTGGTCTATATTTTTTGCATCGTAAGATGGAAATGAATCGACCAATTGTAAGATACTGAAATTTTGCGAGCATGAATGACGAAATCTGAGTGAATGACGGACGGGTGAATGGAATATTCAAAGGAGATAAGTCTATAACTTCGTATGACAGTATTCGTTACTTCAGAATATTTACTCAGCCTGAACGAAATTCTTCGCGATGAAGTTATCTGAAAAAAAACTGAACTTTGAGCAACCGAATATCGGAATTATGAGTTCAGATATATCCATAGTAAAAAAAGCACTTAAATTCCGATTATAGGCTGACGAAACATCTGCTACGATTTTATTGTATGTCTTAATTCGTATACAGAATCGTAAATATTATCTTGGCCAGGGGTTTTTATTTCTTTTCTCAGAAAACGCGATTAATTCTGGGCGTATATCAAACCTCGGTCTTTATCTACTGACTTGTGAGAGTGACTCACGATGACGTACTTATTAGAATCGGAATTAATTGCTGTCATTAAAATAATGGCGCGATATATTTCCCTCTTGAATTCTGAATGTTTGGCAAAGGTTGATCTATATAACATTAAGAGATGGGTGTTGGTGCGACGGAAGATTAATGTTGGAATACAACAATTAAGCGAAAGGGGTTGGTAATCGCAGCCGGTATCGCGTTTTCCTTATATCGTATATCAAGCAGATACGCATCGAAAACCCCACCAAGTGAAAACTGACAAATGAGCAACGCATCTGAGTAGTTTTTTAGTGTGAATAATGAGCCTAACAGAATAAAACACTTATCTGGCATGGCACGATCGTTTTGTGGGTTATGGTGAAAGTTACCAAAGATCCGTAAGCTTTCGAAATTAATCTTTATTTCCCATCTGTTTATTCCTATATTATAACTATATAAGCTACTTAAATGTAGGTGCTTGAAATCCTTTTTGCATCTACAAAGTACTAAAATGAACCTCTTTTAGGTTAACTGGAATATGCGGCGTGTTTATGGGATCCGGCGGATGAGACGAGAACTCGACAAAGTGTAGCGCAAGGCGATACGATTGCTAAAAAACGCAGCGATAAAAAAGTAAACGTTACGAAAATGGTATTAGAAACAGGTTGGAAATCCTTGAAAGAAAGAAGATTAGATTCTAGGCTGCGTTGCTTGATACATTTTAGAACAATTACTTTTGCGGGAGTCAACGGCAGAGCCGCGCCGTCCTATGGGTGCAAGGGGTGCATTGCACCCGAGCGGCGACATCTAAAGGGAGGCAATAGTAGCGTAGCAAACCATTATTATTATTACAATAACATTATTTGATATTGTCTGTGTGATACACACGACTTATCTAGGAAAGATTATGATGTGAAATTAAAGATTTACCAACATTTAGAGCAGGGTTTCCCAAAGTGTGTTTCGCGTTACACTGGTGTTCCACGAAGCGTTTTTAAGTGTTCCGCGGAATCTTACGAAGAACGATAATTCTTGTATGAATTTCAGTTTTGAATTAAGAAAAAGTAACCTAGGTTTTCCGCTGATATCATAGAATTGATAAAGTGTTCCGCCGGAGGAAAAGTTTGGGAAACTCTGATTTAGAGGAAAGAATTATGGATAACTGAAGACGAAAAAGGAATATTTGTGCAGTGAATTTGATCGAAGAATTTGAATCGATAAAAGATTTTCTGGTACAAAGGATAAAGAGTCTACAGGTTGTGGAGTATATCCTCACGAGATATTTGATGGGAGTCTTTCTTAATTTGCAAATAGTTTTGCGTGTGCTATTGACCTATCCGGATACTGTTGCTGCTAAGATAATGATACTCAAAAGCAATGAGAACTATTAACTTATAATGACCATTCACTACGTCAAGATACGGAATATGCATAATTAATTGTTACTGATTTTCTGTGACCAATTTAAGCTGGAGAACGAAATCATAAACAATATTTTTTCAAAGTCTTACAAAATAATTTTTACTTCCAAACCAGGAAATGCATGATTTATGGTATTTAATTTTAAGGGGAGGCAAATTATATCGCGTCCGGGCGGAGATAAGCTGGGCGCGGCTCTGGTCATCCGTATTTAGCGACCCCCATTTTACTACGGCCGATCCAAAAATGAGCGAAAATAAGAAAAATACGTAAGGGCAAGTCGTTTAAGGGATTTGTTCTTTCTGCGAACATTTAATTCATCTTCAGGTACCTACTCTTCAGGAGTGGCTGAAGATGAACTAAACGTTCTAAACCATTGGTCGCTGAGGAAATACATTTTGTGAAACATGGGACCCTGCCGATAAGTGTTGTATTAAAGAATTAGAAAAGGTGCAGCGAAAGGCGATACGTTTAGTGAAGAATTGCTACGATAAATCAGATAGCGTCACTCAGATTCTAATCAGGACGTAAGAAGGGAATCTTTGGAAGTTAGAAGATTTCAACAAAGGATTAATTTACTGGATAAATTCAGAGAAAGCACGTTCAGAGATTATGCAGAAGATATAATGCGTTCACCATGCTACATAGGCCGTTCCGATAATGCGAGTAAGATCAGAGAAATAGATGCTAGAACCAATAGATTCAAGAACTCATTTTTTCCGCGAAAGATACGCGAAAATAATCGATTAAGGAAATAGAGTCATGGTGCATGCACCCCCTGCCACACGCCGAAAGGCGGCTTGCAGGGTACTCACATAGACATAGACATAAACAGTGTAAGTGATTAGCATTAATTTCTTCATTGACAATACGGAATTCTACCAAGTACCACTAGATAAGATTAATTACAGAGAAAATATTTTCGTCGACCGTAATATTCATAGGCAGGGATATCCGTCAACCGAGGCATCGCAGTTAAATATGTATACTTTTCCTGGTCACATATAACAAGGTTAGCGGGCCGGATTTGGTTTGCGGCCCGCATTTTGTAGGTCTCCTTTTTTTGCTTGCTTTCCAGTTTTCGCGAGGAAATACGTTAGCATATAAATTCTGGGTGTGAACTTCTGAACTGAAGACTTCGAGAAAAATAATTAGGGGTTAATATGAGGTGAACCGTACCAGCGTCCCTTCCACAATGCCTAATTCGAGAGTTTTTGCTTCCTTCTTTACCATCGGGCGCGGGCGGCGTGGGTGGCTACATTGGTAGCGGATGTTCCGAGGACAATCGATGTAACCGGTTCAAGAATGAGAGACGGAGAAAGAAAATAAGCAGAGGAAGAGATGTGGAGAGATCGCGGTGTGATTCCGTGCGGGTGGCGTCGAAAGAATAGTGCCTGCGTTTGTGTAATTTCGGATTTTTATCGTGTATTTGTTGGAGATTCTCTACACGACGTCATACGACTAAATATATTTTACCCTTTTCGGGGAATTGTGTATATAACAAGTTTTTAATTACATTGCTCCACAACAGGGATCTAAAATTTTCAAAAGGGGAATTTGTTCTGGATCGCTAGATTTTAGATATGTTAGGGTTAAATTTCAATACATTTTTACTACATGCCTCTTTTTTACGCAGTAACCATGGATTAATCTGAATGATTTTTCGGAAAAATACCCGCAGTTCACTGATCACTCAGAACTTTACTGAGTAGGTTCATCAATAAAAATTCCTTTGTGTTCTGCATTTAAATTTGAAATAAATATGCTATTTTCTCAGCTATTAAAGCACCTTTTCCTGCCTTGCTATATTATTTATTTTACCTTCGGTTTCTAATTGAATATTTTGAAATATTTATCCTTGCAGGCTGCCTTATCGGTGCCAATAATACAAATGATTAGTTAATTTGACATCAGTCAGTGATTTCGTTTTACCACCACACATGATCCATATTGATTTTTTTGAGACAGTTACTGACTCTTAATGACTCATAATTTACTAATGTCTGTACCAACTCTGTTATTTATTTCATTGTGAATGTAGTTTTGTAGATATACCTGAGTATGCTTATCAATGTTACTTAGTCATTTTGTAGGTTTTTCCTGCTATAGAAAACTTTTCCCTTGGATTTTTATCCACATTTCTTCTATTTTCCTTAAGCTATTTCTTTCAAATTAATAACTATAATAAAAAAGTGATGAAGAAGATACTAGAGGGGACATTTGGTTTCAGTCTCATCTAAAGAAAGACTTTATTATTCTTATTGCCTACTGAGATATTGTAAAAATGCATAGATACAGATCGGCGAGTTTGATTGTGAAGTAAATGGCCAGGACAAAAAAAAAGAGTAAGTTGTAATAAAGGTTGTAACGATTAACACTTCAAAAATGGAAGGAAAGCTATGTTTAAATAATCTCCGAAGCTAATCATAAGAATAGATGAACAGAATTAGCTACAATGTCAGCTTCTTACTGAAGAGGTTTACAAACCGTAAATCTATAGAACTAACCAATGCACAGAGGACATATTTTTATGAAGTACACGCCACGGGACTGGTTCAGAAAGTATAAATGAGACGGAGAAATCCAAAGAGGAAAGAGGCTAAATCGAGAGATAGGGTTTAAATGAAATATTTTTAACCTTGCAATTCAACAACATTCATTTTTGTCAGTATGATGAAGTATCAACAAGTAGTATGACCAAGAAACGTTCATTAGAATTCCGAGGAAGTTACATTAAGTTATTAACAAATAAAAATGAGAAGGGAAACGAACAAGTTGGGACAAAGTTGGAGGCTTTGGTGGTAATGCAGTGCAAAAAAATGACGGGCTCCTCCGTTTTTATTTTTATATTCCAGGACTACGACGATTTATTTTAAAATTTGTCAAACTGAGCTAAATGATTACGATATCAAGTGGAAAGATATACCTACACCTTCGTTGATTCATTTAATCTTTACGACCTCAACCCAGGGACTGCAGACCTTTCTTCTCGTCGCCCGTGGCCACAAGTACCGGAAGTTTTCCTCCAATTTTCTACCTATATGTAACAAGTCCGGGCCCTGGTATGACCCACAGAGGTTTATAACAGTTTGTTTACATCACGAGCGTAACCTAGGATGGGAGCCAGGTTAATCATTTCCATCTAAGACACCCAAGCATCAACTTTGTAAGGGTAGCGCTATGCGACCGGAAGCCTTGGGGGACATGTTGCTTCAATGAAACCCTTCGGAGAGGGGAGACAATCCTTTCATAATTCCTCACGAATAAAACCAGAGGACATCTCATCCAGCCTACATACCTCCGCACGCGGTACGGAACAAAGCGATCCTCCATTACGCCGTTCGCGCGGGACCGCTCCACCTTCGCTCTCCTCTTGGGAGGTCGCCATTAACTAAATTAGCCGCTTTATTAGTTAAGTAATATGTGCCCACTCTCGCAACAACTCCTCTGCTACTCCCTTCGTACATTTTTTTCCACCGAGATGGTATCCCGTGGAAAGGGAAGATTGTCCAGCATCTTAGGCGCCGTCCCACCCCACTCGAAAAAAAGAAACACCCCCACGAGATATATCCCCCTCTTCTTCTCGTTTTCACGAGGCGTTTATCCCCCCTTCCAATCCACCGCCACACACGCTCGCCCGCCATCCACTCCTGTCACTTATTCCCTTCCCATAAGCTCCTCACCCCATGGCTAACAGCGCCGCCGATGCCTTCGCCTGAAAGCAACTCCCAGAGGACCACGTGGGTGGCCTTCCCAGTGGGTCGCGGGCGGGGAAGACGCGTTTTCCCGTTCCCCTCCGCTCCCCTTCCCTCCCCCGCAGGGCAGGGAAAGAGAAAGAGAGAGAAGGAGGCGAGGAATGGGATGAGTGGACCGGTTGCTAGGCAACTATGGCGGCGGCATGAGGACGAGAGCCAATGGGAGCGCTAGGGTAGCGTCCAATCAATCACGCTTGGCTGAGCCAGGCGGAGGAACTTCGGAGAGACTCGGAGAGGATCGGCTCTTTCTCCGAGGTCCACGGAGGAAGGGAAAGCAGCGGAGGAAATGGGGATTATGGGTTGGGGCGTCTGGTCCAAGGGGGGCTGAGGAGGGGGAGGCTGCGGTATGGGGGACGTAGTGTGAGGACCTAAGGTGAAGAGTGCGGAAAGGAGGTGGGACGGAGTACCGAGAGAGGAAGGATGGGAGATGGAGAACGGAGGGGTAGATTTGTATAGTATACAACACGAGGTTGGAGCCACCCACGAAGCAGTCCGGAGAAGATTTCGATAGAGCAAGGACGTACGCTGGTGTCCGAACGGTTGTTTATTCTCTCTTAGGTACGTGTCGGGTACGGACAGGAGGGTCTCGGTGAGCTAGGACTTGCTAGCCGACTGCCCTCGCTCTCGTCGAAGTCCGGTCTGTGATGTGTTCGAAACCGAAGTGAAGAGACTGTAGAAGTCGATGCAAAAATGAGGACTACACGAGATTGACGTCTGTGAGTGATTGTGATTATTTCTCGGGAAGTGTTGTTCGAAACCGTTGCCCCCCTCGTTCGAATGGTTCTCTTTTTTCGTGGTCCTTAGGGCCCTGGACCGGAGGAGACGTGACTTGAGTGGCTCCTGCTGGATGTATTGACCGGAGGGTCGTCCATGTAAAAGACTCGCGTCGCTTTCGCCGCGTTCTTTTCTCTTTCGGACTGTCGAAACTGTGCTGTCAGGAGTGTGGTGCGCGCAGAACATAAAAGACTTACCTCTCTGTGTTTGAGGGAGACTTCAGCCCGCAGGTCGCCGGATGACCAGCTTGCCCGCGGGGAGCGTCCTCCCCGCCAGTTGGTCTAAATGTGGACGACGTCTAGCGTCGACTCGAGGTCCTCCTCTCTACCGGTGACGGCCGCGTCGTCCCTGCCGACGGCGACCGCCGTATTCCCGGCAACATGGCCACCACCACGACGACGACTACCACGGCCACGGCCAACTTGGCCGCCCTCGCCTCGGCGCTCAACTCCCAGCATAGCTGCCACGGTAACATCGGGTGCCACCAGCAAGCGGCGCCGGGGCGACGACGGTACCTCAGGAAAGATGCCGACTTCCTCGTTAGACCCAGTTGGGTGGACGCCGCCCTGGCTCTCAAACAGATAGACAAGGCAAGTTACATCCATTTTTAATTTTCCGTTTACCTTCCCGCCAGACCTGTGCTTTTAAAATTTTCTCTATCCCTCCCCTTTCAACATGCGCTGCGCGCCATATTGTCCTCTAGCTACTTTCCAGACGCGGTAGAATCTTTTGCGTCCGTCGTTCGATTTGAAATTCTCCCAGTGTTTCTGCATGTAGTGGTAATGGAAAGGATGAGTAGCACCTACGCAACGAACATCTGTGTGTCCGTAGTGTGATCTCACGTGCTCTTGCGGTAGTGTATGAATGAACTTCATTCCCTGTTGTGGGTCGCGCCCTGGTGGCGACTCGGTGGAACTATCAGAATCTTCTCGGAGAAAGTGAGTTGATTACGAGAAAACGGCTCGCAAGGTTAATTTTGGGCCACGGAATGCTTTGAGTAAACATTTCTTCGGCTTATTCTCGAATGTTAGTTTGTTTAAATTTGATTTTATCTGCTGTTTCGTTTTGATTAGGGTCGACCGTGTCAACATCCCACATCAGTATTGTTGTAGACGTGTTTATTTCTTCAGCTCTGGCGAGGGGATTGTATATAGGTTACCTAAAGAAAATGATGTTGGAGAATGACCGCATTCCGAAGGACAATATGATCTTATTTTCTCCGAGCTAAGCCCAAAAGTCGGTTCGTGGCTGTGTGTATTACTCTCATTATAAATAGTTTTTGATCCGCTCAAGTTTTTCGTCGTACATAGTCCGATCATTTGCTTTTTCATGCGCTTCGAGGAGTATCGGCAGCATTATCATCCAGACTTGGCTTCTAATCAAGTCGAATCGCTTTTAGTCGGGGAGGAACTTTCTCCTTGTTTCCCAAAGTTCCTCTTTTCCTCCGTATTTATTTCGTATGGCTAGAGTCCCAGTGAGAGAGGTTCAAACGTCTCCCTAGGGACGTCGCGTCTTCCGACTCGAAGCATTTTTCCCCTCCCCACGCAACAGTTCAATTCTGGCACGTCGCCTGCGTATAATTTGTCTGTCCCGGTGAATACCCCGTCCGTCAGCTGTTTCGCTCACAAGGCCGATCACTAGGAGGCGGGGTTCGGATAGTGGTGAGGGGAAGCAGGATGATGCGAAAGGGGAATACGGCAATGCCGTGTGAAGTGAGCGAGTACGTGAGCGTATGTAACCCTCCGCAGTAGGTGAAGGTTACAGAAGCGGCTGGGCGTGGATGGTTAAGGAGTACGCCCAGCTTTTAGCGAGTGCGCGCTTGACCTCCTCGAGTAAACACGGTGCAGTGGAGGAGGAAAATGATTTTTGTTGGCGAGGGGGTGGGTGGTAAGATGAGATGAATGGAATACTTGTTTTACGAAGTGGACGGCTGTCTTGGAATGTTGGCGTGTGAAGAAGGAAGATCGGAAATGGATCGAGAGATTGTTTACATCTGGAGCACTCATCGATATTTCATTCGATCTCCTCCGATGTTGAAACTAAATTCATTCAGACTAACACGTGGAAAATAAAGTAATAGACAATGCAATTATGCAGAGAAAATTCTAATAAATTTCGACGTTTCTCGCAATATTTGATTCGGTCATTTTTTGGAACGAAGGTTTGAAACGGAGAGAATCATTATGGGTAACAAAATTAAAGATGCTGATATTAATTGTAAATGTAAATTTTACTATTATTTATGCCATTCAAAGTTTCACTATCTTACGAATGTTAATGGAAGATGATTGTGTTACACTTCTTTCTCGGAAAGATTGACATGTTGTTGTGATAAAATTTTCGTCTCGTAAACCTTCGCACGTCTATTGACAATTCATTTTAGGCAACTGTTTTGATAGATTTAGAAACTTTATCAGATACTTGTGTTTCTAGTGTTGTCATCTTGTCTACCACAGATTTTGTTTTTATAGAAGAATTTCCAATTCATTTGCGAGTTAGTCTTTATATGAGATTATACTATTAACTCTGTGGTATTTAAATCCAGAATTTTATTGAGATACTATTTAGCTACATTTAAAGATTGTTTAGTTATTTGAGTAGTTCATACATTGTAGGCCTTCAATTCAACCATAGTGTGTTCATGTTTCTGTTTGTTTCACAAGTAGACAATGGGATTTTTTTATAATTTTGATTTAAGAATGTTTGATTAAACATGCACCATTATTAACAATTGAACGAATAGATATAGAAATAATACTAAATGCATATACCTATCATATTATATGATATCCTTTGAATGTATATCCTGACAATCTTTTGTTGTCTAATAAAAGTCTATAAATCGATGCCCAGTTTAGTCTTTGTGAAGTTGTAATCTTATTGCCTTCTACTCTATTTCCGATTCATCAAATGTCTTTGAATGCTCATAAATCAGCATTTTTCAGAAATTACATTGATGGGTAGGTCCTCAGTAAGGAACATACAATATGTAGATTTTTGGCTCTCTCCTGTAATGCAACACTTGAGTTCCTGAAAGAAATCAATCTGATTCATCACTTCCCATTAGTTTTTCTGTATACAGATCTATTTACTAATTCATGTTTCTGTAAATCCATTGTGAATTGTAATAATAATAATGTCATACCTCTCATTGTTTGCTGAATTATTATTCGCTAGTATTTATTTAATTTATTTAACAAGTTCTGCCTTACTTTTACCGTGTACAAAGATCGTGTTGTTTAACCGCCACGGTCATTAAAGCAAATTCAATAATACAGTACACAATTCAAGATTACATTTATATACTGAAAATCTATCTTATAACGCTTAGTGCGCTGTATTTTTTTATTTTAATTTTCGTAATCATTGTAATCATCGTTTCCCGGTCAAATTACTTTTCTTTTCCGTAAACATCGCGACTCCGCTACCGAATACTTTGGATTAGCCTATTAAAATTGCAATTATCCTAACAAGACATTAAAAGCCTCTGATATTTTATAACCTTTGTGTATATGAAATTAATTTTCAGTTACTCACTTCTGATATTTGCGAAAGTTGTTTGCGTTGCAGGAATATTCGATCTTTATTCTTTTTTCCGGTTATATTGGTTTTATGTTTCTATCTCATTTTCATTGTTGTCACAGTCCTTTGCATCCACCTCAGTTGGCCTAAAAATATGCTGCAGTACTAGCATAATGAAAATAATGAGAGAGATGAACATTTTTAATTCTTCTATTATCAATTTTGTCAATCATATTAAGCCCGCAAACCTATAAACCTATCTTTTGTTTTTGTTTACTCTACAACTTTGGCCTCAGTCAACAATGCATTTACAGATAAATATTTTATTTACCTAGCCGCATAACTACATTAAGCAGTTTCTTGAGAATGTTTCTTGGATTTGAGAGAACGTTTATTTACATCACTGGAACGTGTGGTTCAAATTCTTTTGTATTACTTACTATGATGGCTCAGTGCTTTCTTTTCCTCACAGTAAGCATTGAGTTAGAAAGCAGGTAAATATACCAAATTCGTATTTTTAATCGTAAATTCATGGTTTTTCTATCTGATATTTTTCCTATGAGGAATTGATTCATGATAGTGATCTATTGCTAAAATATATCATTTTTATATTTTATCTCCATAGTTAATTGACCAATTTACAATATTCTCCGTAAAATCTTATCTGCAACGCCAGATTCTTTGATTTTCATTTGATCGTAAGCCGAATAGTTCTTTAAGAAGTTATCGCTGTAGTTTTGGTGCATTCTATTGAAATGTTCAGAAATGGTCTAATCATTTGTCTCTGATGAATTATACCAGCAAATGCTTCGGTACTTATTCCTTAGGTTTTCAAGATCATAAAGATATTTTCACACCGTAATATATCACCGATAGCGGACGATAGGTAATTTTTGTTTTATTTTCTGAAGGCGTAGGAGGTATTTCAAAGCCATATTCTTCTTTAGAGAGTTTCTTACTACACATATCAATACGCTTCATAATCAACGGTGGATTTTATACTTTGAATTGCCATCTCTGTTGGAAACAGCCATATTATTGAAATTCATTCGCAATTGCAGTATAGTTTTATATCCGTATTTATTTGATGAGGTATATCATACTTCTTCTCTGTTATTCTAGGGTAAAGCAACGGGACGGCGGGCGTCTGCGTGGGTACGTTCATGGGCTCAGGGACGCCTCTTCCGTCTCGGCGCCTCCCTGCACGCCCATGCTGGAAAGGTGATCTTCGTGGCTGCCCTCCTCATCGCCACATTCGCAGTGGGACTTAAGTCAGCGACCTCGGAGACGCGGGTCCATAAGCTATGGGTCGAAGGTACGTGTCTATTTCGCATTCCACAACGGACTTTCCCCGATCTCGTTAATAGAACGACATTTATTAGCTTATAGATCTCGTATTGCGTTTCCAGACGAAGTTATTTATAGCTGGCATTCAATTCCATCCTCCCTTTGGTAATTACGTTCCTAACTTATTCTCGAATAACTGCTATGGTATATTATTTGTTATTATTTCTCTCTTTTTGCCATGTGACCAAACATCGGTTGCAATGCTACTCTTACTTAAAGTACACAATGCTTAAAATGATGTCTTAACCTTCATATAAATGCTTTGCCATTTATCCCGTCCCATAGTTCAGTATTTACAAATTAAATTCCCGACGTTGTTAAATACTTTAATTAAATAGTATATGCTATAAATACATTCACCGATATGCTTTTAACTTCCTCCTTTGCATCATAAAAGTTTATTACTAGCATTGTTAGTCTTCGCATATAAAATTGTAGACAGGAAACAAATTTTCTCAATTAGGTTGATATTCAGGGAGTAAATTCTCGGAAAAAGCTGCGTGAATTAGAATCATAGAATTGAGAATTAAAAGAGCAAAATATATACACTTTGGAAAAGTTTTCATCTCTGAAGCAGCTTGAACTGTATGGATTAAAATGGTGGTGATGCTTTTTGGAAGCATTCTTTGAATATTCCTTGTTGATCTATTGATCTATTATTTTATTCGTCTCATGTGGTCGTCATTATATTCTCAGTGTTCGTGTTTTCGTATTGATCGTGTTTCTATTTGATGGCCCATGCCAATTTCTATTTTGAAAAGAATAGCGGAAGAAAATCCGAAAGAATAGCCGAAATGCTTCGAAAACATTCAAAAAAAGGTAACATTTTTCTCACATTTGGGAAGAATAAATGTCTATAAATTTTGGCTCACCTTTGATTGAAAGAAATGTCTTTACCGAAATCAGAAATGGTTTTTGCCGAAGCACTTATTGTTCATGATATGACTCCATTATGTATGGGTGTATTTTGACGAATGAAATTAATGGAATTTATGTATATATGCTTTTTGAAACGTTTTGCTGAATTAGCTGCGTTATTTTAGCGTAATTTATCCGATAAACAGTTCTGATCTCACAAGAAAATTGAATGTATTGTAAATATCCTGCGTTAGTTTAATTATCACCGACGTAAATTGCCTAGAAGAACCTAGGTGTTAAGTCTTTTTCTTGTTAGAACGTGTTGTGGAAATCTGTTCTATCCAGCCACATCTCTATAATAATTCCGTCCATTCCTTTGAACTTTCCGAAGTGATTTCTTTTTAGCACCTGAACACCGTTCGTCACCTTTATATATGTCAAGAGAGGGAGAAAAAATCCTCGTAGTAACCGCACGCTATCCGGAGAATTAATGTGAGACGCAGTTTCGGATAATGAGTACATTGGGACTCCTTCCGAGGAAAATAGTTTCGCAACATTTCCCCCGCAGTCAACCACCCTGATGATTTTTTAATCCCCTCCAATCGCAGTGAGTTTTTTCTATTCCCTAATCGCTTATTACCCGCTCTCGAATCTCTCATCTCAGTCAACCTTAAATGCATTCGCCTCCCTTTACCTAATGACTCTATTTCGACTGCCGTAAGTTTTTTACACTTTGCTTTCCTGCCTTTTCTCTATAAGGATGCGGAATGCAAGACCGTTCTTTTGCATTATTTGCAGATTTGGAAGGTTTTTAACGCTCTAGTCGAAAGGTATTTTTTTATCCCTAGATAACTTAGCTCAAGTTTGGCTTTAAAATTTGAGAAACGAAGTTTTTCTTCAATCCGTTCGTCGTATTAAGTTCGCATCTTCGCTATTTTTTTATGTCGAGCCACCTTTCATTATGTTTGACTATCACTAGAGTCTAATTGATTTTATGAAGGATTGCTTGCGACTGATTTCACTTATTTCTACACAGGAAGCCGTTCTTTTGTGAAAAGACTTTTTCAATGAGGGTATAAACTTCTTGTATTTTAATGTGGTTATGATGAGGAAAATGGCTTCTATGATATCGGCTTGTTGTTAATTAATACCTTATACCGGTAAGCCAATATATAACCAATTGCTATTATCTTTGTGTCAGAAAAAAATATTTAGAGTACAAAATATTCAGCAGCTTTTAACACGTTTACTGCGGATATCTTCATTTCCAATGTATTTATCACTCCAACGGTAGAGTGATCCGCTGCGAACCTATTAACTTAGATTTTTCCTTCCCCCGAAGAACCGAACTGGGCTAATGATTTCTATATTACCTAAATAAATGATGATCATACTGTAAAATAACTCTTTTCTGTCTAATTATGCCAAACTTACCGACAAACTTCATACCTCATTCAGGTAGATCTTGATATTGTTGTTCACATTCTACTCTCCTGCTACATTCTAGTTAAGTTCGAACTACTCCGCTACGTTATTCTTTGACTTATCCTTTCCCCTTGGAACTTGGTCTTAGGTCTGCGCTGCTCTTAAATTGTTGGAATGACTAAAACCTGTCTGAAAGCTCGAATTGGAGCTCATTCTTGCATAACAATCATAACATAAATGACGCATTGGCTGATGATACTTCATCCTCCATATACACTTAACATTTATCTCTGGATGAAGAAGTTTTCGATTTTATCCCGAGATTCTCCCTCATGAAAGACAAAACCTGGATTAGCTTCCTCCTTCCTCCATCCTCTGCTGTCAAAAATTTTATTTCGTCCTCCTTTTGCCAACTTTTCAAATGGTCCACAGCGGTCTTCATAGAGCGAAGCGTTAATGCTTTGGAGCCGTCACTGAGTGGAACACCCGGATGGAGGGAATTGTACGTGTGTTCGTTTTTTCCTCTCTTCGCTCCGGTCGCCGACTTAGTAATCTCCCCCAGAGGGAAGGAGGAGAATCGGTAGAAGGAAGACATCATCTCGGACGGGCGTTCTTCATTTTTTGTTCCCAACCCAACGCCGGGAAAATTGCCCACGGTTTACGTCTTCATTATGAAGTGGAGAAGGGCGGAGAGGGTATAGGATAGATGGAGGTTGCCGTGATAAAGGGCCAGTGGCGGCACAAGAGAAGGGCTCTATCTCCATGGGAGGGATGGATGGGCCGATAGTGGGCCCGAAAACGCGCCCCCCCTTTGGGTACTCCTCCCACGGATAGATAACTTGAAAAAGAACCGCCTTCCGTCGCGACAGTGTAGATCTGTTGCAAATCGAGTGATACCCACTCTTTTCGTGTTGGAGAACTAAGTTGTCGGAGCGTGAAAGACGGACTCTGATTCCTCGATTCAAATAATGGCGTTCGATTTGAAACCAAAGTTTTGTTGCTCGTAAGTTTGATTATTTGATACTTATTGTAAGTTACAGAATAGAGAGACTTGTATCGGTTTACTTTTTCTTTAGTTTGAAGTACTCGTAAACTGAATGATCTACGGAAACTACTTCGATTTCGTGTGGACGAATGGAATTTTTATTGAATTCATCGATTGGCTTTGGCTACATGGAGAAATTTGCGATGGGAACTGGTTAGAGGAAGTACAATTAAGATTTTCAGTTGAAACTGTTATAAAACATCTTTATACACCAGCAAGCCGCCTTTCGGGGTGTAACAGGGATAACCAGATGATCATATTGGAGTTTTGTATCAAGATGTGTGTAGAAAAATTAATATCTATAAACTTTAGCACCTGTAGGTTCTTGTATTTCATGTTGATATGATTAATCGTAATATCAGGTGATTTCGTAACGATCCTCTGAAGATGATTCTATGAACGAAAGGGATCAGGCGATTTATTTGAAGTTAAGAAAGTTTAAAGGTAAAAGGTTTAGAGGTAAACTTTTACTTCATGTCGTTTAACGTGGAATGCTAATTTCAGCCTATGAATTTGATACATACCAAGTCGATGCCCTTGTCTTCAGATAATAAAAAAAATCGGTTGTTAAGTTACCAATCTTGGAAAATTAAGATGAAATGTTGTCTCATTACGGTTATTAAATTTTTAGGAACCTTATCACATCCTCAAGCGGAGGCAGTCTTCGCTGCTTTTTATGAATCGCATTGTATGTCTGTATTAATACTAAGAAATATAATTGTGGTTGCACTTCATCTTGAGTTTTACCGTCCCAAAGGCTTCATGGTCATTTGTTTTTTCCCAGAAGACAAATGCTGCTTCCGCTTCATGTCTCTGGGTGGCTGAAAGAACATTATCTTCCATTTATTTCCCAGGAAGTCGTGGGTGTTATTTTTTCGAAAAAACATCCACCGCCATCATCCACGTTAAAGAAGACGAAATCAGTTTTACGAGGAAACTCATTTCCTCCCATTCAGAAGTACTTTCTTGAATATCTCATTCGTTTATGCTTCGAAGTCGACTACGTTTTATAGCGCGATCGTTTTCGACCAACAGTAAATTTCCATTCCGCGACCTCAAAACGCCGAAAAGAAAACACGGAGGATTCTAATGTCATAAAGGAAACCGATAAAGCGGAGATTGCGGTTTATTCGTCATGCCCGAGAAGTCTCTTTTGTTTTTGTTTGGATGTGTGGAACTCAGTAGCCGGGATCGGAGGGGGTGGGCTCCAAACGAGTTTCGACCGCTCTGGGTTAACCGCAGTTCTTGAAATCTCCTCGGCTATTAGGATCGGCGATCCGGTTTAAGTCGCACGCCGCAGAGTGCGGCTGCGTGGGCGGCTGAGGTTAATGGGTGACGCAGATGAGTGAGAGTGAAGGTGAGAAGTGGAGGGGGGCGCAAGATCAGTGTTGTTTTGATCGTTGTCCCATTGCCATTCCATCGCGTTTTACGTTCATGATGGAGAAGCGTCCGCAGCGCGTAACTCCGGTTGTTTGCGTTTAAATAGAAATTTTACAAAAATCTGCGCTATTAAAATTCACATTCGTGGGTTTAGTACATTTTGTCTGTCATCAGGCCGATAGTTGAGTGGATCCTCAACCACTTTACCACTCAGCAGCTAAAGCCATGCTTTAGCAATTATTATTACCACTACTTAAATACGGGTTGACGTAGGGAACCTGCGGCCTTTCTGGGCGTTCAACGCGGCCTTCCTAAAACATATCCCAATATTTAAATAATGGTAATAATAATAGCTCCTACAATAGAAAAAGAAAAAGATGAATCCGAATGCAACCATCTGTAATAACCATTATTACTTACGAACACAAGCAACCATTTCCTAAATAGACAAATCTGACTAGCCGGGACTCGAACCCGGGACTTTCGGAGCCCTATCCACTTCTCAACCCCGGTCCGATAACTAATTTCGATTCCTGCTAATGACGTCAAGCGTATGTACAATGGAAATTATTCTCTTTTTGTTCACTTAGGGAATGGATTCATTTCCTCATGAAAAAGTTTGATGTTTAATTATTTGAATGTAGACTTTCTCAAGTGTAGCATCATGGTTTCTCATGCGGCCTCCTTAGGGTACCAAATGGTAAATGTGTCCTTAAGATGAATTAAGGTTCCCCTCCTCTACTCTAGTATAATGTATCTCTGTATAGAAATTAATTATCGCTATTTATTTAGTAAATCTATTCACATCGGATGACTCAATTCATCTTCATTTGCGTATCTACTCGCCATTGTGTAAATCAGCTTATGATCAGCTTTCCCATAGCCATTCATTCTTCGGCGTTCTTTCACAAGCCACCGAGCCTTAATGTGCGCGGTGCAAGGGGAAGCCGCTCCCTGAATATCTCACCTCTGTCTCCGGAGATCATTTGCATCTGCTTATTAAAGTTCCACGTGGAGGGAATACTGTTCTTTATCGGCGGGGTAGCAAGGGGTCATCACTTGGCTCCGGCGAGTACATCCCTCTCCCCCACTCCCCTTCGGATTTGCCCATGCTGCTCACGTTGGCGCAGAGGGCCGTTCCAGAGGGATCTGCCCTCCTCCCTCGAGAAGCGATATCCATTCATCGGGAAGTCAGGCGGAAGTCGATCCCGCTTCGTTGGCAGCTGAACAGTAAATTTCTCTCTCGAGCGATTTCCATAAAACGGTGGAATGCGAGGGATCGAAAGGTTCATGAATGATTTTCCGTTTATCTTCGTCGCGTGTTTATCCGGGCTTGATTTCGCGATTCACTGATGCTTCCATTCATCGAAACCGAGCTTTCAGCCACGAAATTTTCCTTTCTTAGTTACTTTTTTTTCGATCGATGGATAACTTGGAAAACTACAATGACTTGTGGAGTACTTCTTTACACTATGTAGTAAACAAATAAATATGTCTTAGTTCGAACAAATGAAAGCTCTTCTCTCATACAAAATATAAGGGGAGTTTCCTTAATTTTATTGAGAGATTATAGGAAGGTTTTTAATCATCAAAAGTGGCTCGCGAGCAACTGACGGCTCTTTATTTACTATTTACACTGAAGCTCTTCTACTTATGTAATTATTATCGTTCTATTTAAATCTGTATTGAGTATTGTTCTGTTTTCTTATTGTTTTCCATTACTTTCAAGCAGATGGTAAGTGCCGAACCGTCCTCTATTTTATACTATTAAGTTATGAGATCAATCTGTGGTTGGAGATGTAGATTCACTTAAGAAGTGACTCTGCGAGGCGAGGACGACGGCTCCTTTGTATAATAGTGACGCAGAGGGTGGTATATTGGGATCAATTCGGTGGCCATGAGACATGCCGCCGTGTTTAAAATCGCTCTTTCTTCATTAGCACAGAGGACAGGAGTTAGTTTCGCCGCCCTTTCGCATACGGAGAACCTGTTGCATCAGCACGCGCAACAGGTCTCTTCCGTTCGATTCCTTTGGATTCCCACTCCTGAATGAAAAGACGTAGCATCCGTTCATACGGTGGAGGTAGCGGAGGCATAAATTCAAAATAGGAATTCGTTGAGATAGATCCTTTACTCAATAGACCTTAGCAAATTACTGGCACTACGGAACGTGACTTAGGGGTGGATTATTTTCATTAGGAAGCAAAGAACAATTTTGGCTCAAGTGAGATAAATACTGCTATTTTCCCGTACATTTCTGAAATTTTTAGACCCTTTGTAAATTATTTCAGTGTTGTATGTTACAGATTTGCTCTCTTTATGTAAATTAGGTGTTGTCAACATTAAGAATGACTAAAATATATTTACTTTATAATTGCATTTATTCTTTCTTTGTGAAGATAAGACTTAAAGGAGTAATATTAATTTTACTGTGCATCTAATGTAAGCGCATTAATGAGGTTAAATAATCAAACCTGTTTGTCATTATCCACTTATGCCTTCACCACGATGAGCCTACAAACCTTATTGATGTAGATAATCAAGGATTTTCAATTTCCACTATTTTTTATTTAAAAAGCTATCGGCTTCATCAGAATAGTGTCCTCATGAGACCAAAGAAGATTCCTCTATAAACAGACAGTAGTTTTTGTGAAATCTTCTTTGGTCTTATTACGACGCTGTAGCGTTGAAATTAGTTGCAAGATTTGTGAATCATCTAAATCAGAGTTTCCCAAACTTTTCCTCCGGCGGAACACTTTATCAATTCTACGATATCAGCGGAAAACCTAGGTTACTTTTTCTTAATTCAAAACTGAAATTCATACAAGATTTATCATTCTTCGTAAGATTCCGCGGAACACTTAAAAACTCTTCGTGGAACACCAGTGTTCCGCGGAACACACTTTGGGAAACCCTGATCTAAATGAAGGGTTCTATTGATACCATAAGTCCCAGATTTCATGTAATATGAAAGGAGCCTGCATAATGATCTTATATAGAAAGTATTCTGTAATAATTTTAAGTATTTATTGTAATTGTGGGATTGTGGCGATTGCAGGGAACTATCTTATTTCAGTATCTTCCAATATACCCTCTTATGAATTGAAACTGTTCTTTGCTGTTGAAAATTGCTCAATGTCTCTCTTTCATTCTCTGATGCAAATGCCTTGGTGACATTTCACTTCGAATTGAAGGAGACCGGGATATTTAAGCTTTTCTGGTACACACGGGAGAAGGCGGGCCAATGCGCACGGCCGAATTATAAATCTTCATTAAGACGACTTTCAGAGCAAAGAAGCTCAGAAAAAAATTCCAAATGAGGTCCTGAGGAAAAGAAAAATGCCTGCGACGCTCTTTACCATGTAATCAGAGATCCGCGTGATCACGGATTATTGATGATGATGACGACGCCGGCAAAAAATGTACAAATCTAATTCTACGCTGCTGGAATTGGATTTGTCGTCCGGTTTTCCTCGTGGTTTGTTTCTGCTGGGTGGTCTTCTTCCGATGGTTACCGCAGCGGTGGGGCCAACAAAACCCCAACACCCTCGAACAGATGGCTTAAGGCGCACGTAGGACGCGAATCATTGGTAAAGGAGAGAAGAAATATTTCCCTTGAAAAATGAAATGGATTGAAATCGATCGCTTGGGTTGTGACCTATTACTATACTATTTGTTAGTTGTGTACTATTTCTTGAAGTGGATACTTGGATTTTACCGAACCTCGTGATCTTTATTGACTAGAGACCACATTTTCGATTAGCAGCGTCGTGATGATAAAAATGAATGAATAACTAGTGACGTCCTCTAGCGGAGATGACGTAATTCATTAAAATAATTGTTGTTTAATGTATATCGCAGGGTCAAAGTCTAATGTTTTTCCTACTTTCATTAAATTATTATCGTTTTCAAAAGTTTTCTTTGGGTGCTTAACTAACGCTGAAGTCGGTTGTCAGGCTCTTCATCGAACTCTTATAGCATTTAAAAACAGTCTTTTACCAAATGCAGGTCCAGGCCATTCAGTGGATTACGCAATATACAAAACAGGTCGCAATAAACAGAATTAATACGCCGGAGCCACTTTGGGTAACCAAGAAATTGATCATCTGATTTGGAAGAAGGAGCAAATTTTGAAACGTCTAGAATCCAAGTTTTGGGAATTAATTATGAGATCTGAAGATGT
The DNA here is from genome assembly GCA_000376725.2 of Ladona fulva. Lineage (NCBI taxonomy): Eukaryota > Metazoa > Arthropoda > Insecta > Odonata > Libellulidae > Ladona > Ladona fulva. The sequence goes on along the minus strand of KZ308498.1, from coordinate 167,247 downwards.
TCTGTTGCATTATATTTAAATATGCTTTCATTAAGTGAAATGGAATAGGTCTTCGTTTTTTATTTCTTCCAACGGTGCATGTTCTGTCGCAGCACAAACTTCATCTCCCGTGTTTGCCGTCGGTCACATTTGAATAATGCGAAGACCGCTGTTTTAATAGATACTGCGAATTATTTTCTTCAGTTTCACGATTGTGGATATCTCTTGAAGTTTTCGCTTCGTTGATTATCATACCCTACATCTGACTGGCGTTATGCACTTGTTTTTTGTTTCCTGACGTCCGGAATACCGCTCGCATTCCTTGAAATGTCTTCATAGAAGAGACATTTGTGGAATTTCTAGCTGTTAACTCTTTCTGCTTCGCGTGACATGTACATCTCCCGTCAGAAAAAGAAACTTGTTTTCCTTAGGAGTGGTTTTTTGTCCGTTGTCGGCTTAATGATTTTCCTGAATACCGTTCCGTCGAACCTGTCTTCTATTTATTCTTTTTCTCTGCGTTATGAAGAGAATGAAATCAGGTCTTAGAAATAGGAGGTCTCTCTGGAATACATCTCGTTTCGGAAAACATATTGAACTGGAGGAGGTAGAACAAGTAATAATAATAATAATAAAGGACTTTATTCAGGGCGAGATTGAGACTAACAAGTCTCTTCTTACACCTAACCCTTCTTACACCCTAACAAGTGGCTTGCTCTATAATTTCCTACCATACCTGAGAAACTTGATTTTGTGTGACTAATTAAATTCTTGTTATTCAGGCTTTTGGAATGGTTAGCGTGCTAGTTATTTCGAATCCGGATGTCCCGGGTTCGAGTCCCTGCTTTTCGAATTTTTCTGCTTAGGGATTGGGTGCATGTGTTCAATTAGTAAATTGGTTTTAATTAATTAAATTTATCAGCCGCCACGTTTCTTATTGAATAGATCGTACGAGTTAAATATTTTACGGTTTTTAAAGAGATTTTTTTATTTTTAGAGCAGATACACCTGTCGCGAACTTTATCGGTCAAAATTTTAATTAAGTGCTCTTAGTTTTTATATAGAATTTGTTAAGGGAGTTTTCATATCCGGCATTGTACAGCTTTGTGGAGAAGGGTTACTTTTAAAATTTTCTTCTACTTCGAAACGTTTTGGATACCCATTCAATTATTATGGTAGCAGTTTCTCAAAAGTTTCTATGCGCAATGAAAATGGGTTTTGTCTTTGGTATTCATTTAATGACTTCACAAAAATCTTCCTATTGTTCTAACCAGGTGTCTTACTGTTAGAGCTATATCCGTACTATCAAGAACGCAACCGAGATCTCATTCCAGGAAAAGTCTTGTCCCTGTATCTCTCCAATCCCGTATTTCTTTCGTTCATCTTTGCCTTCGAACCTGATTCCAACTTGAGTTCTTCATCCCGATGAATTCTTTTTTTCCAACAGGATACGACTCTTCTCGTCTCTTCATTTCTTACTCCGCTTCTTACCTCGTCCACTGGCGCTTATCCTTAATCTTTTGTTTTTTTCCACCCCCGTCGTGCTCTTCCTGCTCTCGACTCCACCGCTTGCCTCACATACAAATTCCACATTCTCGCCGTACATCTCGAAGCAGATAAAGGAAGACGATCAAACTCGAAATTTTCATTTCTCATTCCGATTGCGTGTTTCGCTTGCTCTCTCCCGTGAATAGCGAAGGACTTCCTACTGTATTTCGTTGCTCTTGTGCCTATCTTTCTCTCGCCGCTTCGCTTTGCCCTTTGATGCATTTCTTTCCTTCAGCTCGTCTTATCCTGATTCAATCCTGACGAATGTGTCTTTCGAGTAACTCAGAAGTGTTTATGCGGGCCAAAATTTCTGTATCCGTCTCTTCAATCGATGCGGATGTCTTAAAGTTCGAGCGGATCGAATGCAGCGCACGACGTCGGCTTATTTCGGTTATAAAAGGATGTGAATGGTCTTCGTATCGATGCGTTTGCCAATCGATATGTTGAAGAAGGTGCTGCCGCGATTCTATTTCTGACTGCTTTCGCATGTGGCTTTGAAGAATCCTGCCCATGGAAAATATGTGCTTTTGGATTCTGCCCGTTTCTTCTATCGCTTTTCAGTATTTTCTAGCGACCCATCGGATTTAATTCTAATATTTTAATTCCCAAATACCCATTGGTCAAACAGTAGCATAGATGGTAAGCTACGCCAGTTCTTGTACTTTCTTCCTCTATGGCACACTTAGGAAACTCGGTCCACCATCATTGTAGCAGTACATAACACGTATCTAACTTAAGTTACTTTCTGCATAAGTTTAATTTTGAAAATACCCAAGATGAAGTTAAAGTTTTCGATATTTTTATAGCAATTTTCAATCAAAGGATGCGGTATCTGGGGGAAAATTTTAGCTTAGGTATAAACTGGTGCAGAAGCCTCACGTATCCATCCATAGACTATCGATGTTGCCGATCAACCGGGATATGCATAAATAATCTCGTATCTTTCTATTCTTGCGCAGGCGGCGATGATACGACACGTGGAATTTCGTACCACATATGTGTAATTTTCTTTCCAACGCAGTGTTCACTATTTCATGTTTGGGCAAATTTAACTTAGCCTTATTGATTTGGTTTGACTTGATTCAAATTTCGAGAGAATCTCGAAATTCCGGAAGCGGTGGCAAACCTACCGAACGCAAACGAGTGCCTCGGAACACCGGAAGGAAAGCTCTCTCCTACACTCTTTCGTTGACTAGTTTCAAACAAATCCTGCGTTTGGCTCAGAGCGCTTATGAGACGGTGGGTTGCAGGTTAATGAACAGCCGACGCTAAGTACCGGTATCTTAGGGCGCCGTACCTTTACCTAGTGGACGCCGTCTGGTCTGTCGGCATTGTGGGAGTCTCAAGGGATCTGAAAAAGAGGAGCTAAATATTTTGGGAAGATCCTAAGGGAAGCTCGCTTCGTCCTGTCATTCTCCATTTCTTTGTTTTGTCCCTGCTTTTCCCAGATTCTAAGGATGAGCAGGATCTGTACGAGTCGCGCTGTTCATCTTGTTCCTGTAGAGAGCGCGAACGAAGCGATGTTGAAGGATTCAAATCCATTTCATTCCATGCATCAGAGAAATTTTGGCTACTCCGAATATTTAAGAATTCTGTAAGTTAATTAATTACGTCTGAAATTCGGAAATTATATAATAATTGCCCACCGAAATCCATGTTCCACCCACTTCATTCATGCATCCTTGAGGTAAATGTCAATGGAGGCAATAAAACTATTGAGCCATGAGATAATATATGTAATTTTTGTATAATTGGAATAAATACTAATTATGACTGTAGAAGAATAGTTAGCTAGTAGTTTTTGGAATGTAGTATTTCATACCCGCAAGCCTTAAAAATTCAATTCTTTTTCCAGCGAAATGTTCTTCTCGCACCCAAAGCGGAAGACGTCAATGAATTCTGTATATTTTTCCGGTATTTCCGGACATTTTTCCGGCATATCACTATCATGCATTGTGTTTGTGTTTCCATGCCTGATAGCATAATTTTCTCAATAATGACCTTAGCTTATCATTCTTTCACCAGAACGCATTCGAAATATCATTCGTCCTGCTGATCTTTTGGTAATTATGAATGGGGATGTCTTGTGTGGTTTGACGGTGAAGTTTTTCTCGATATCTGTTCTCAATCCGAATGGTTGAATTAATTCGTGATGACCCCTGAAAAAACCTCCCTCACTGTGCCAGATAACGCGGTGTATGTGATTACTTCCATCCGGAAACCTACTCCGCATCCGATCGCTCTACCTCCCGAAGGCCTGAATTAGCCAAATCACCGCTCCAGAAAGTCGATCCATCGCTTTCTTTGTCTATGCATTCGGACGGAATAACGTCTTGCTGACGTCACGGCCTCTCCCACGCGTCGTCATTCAGTAGAGACATTGCTGTTATTCCGGACTAACCGAAAAGGCCTTCTTCTCCTCCTTCCCATACCAAAGGGCTTTCTCTGAGGGACCCGCCCGACCCTCCCTTCTCCCTCATTCCACCAGACTCAAGGAGGGGAGGCAGATAGAAGGGGACCACACACGCTGAGGCGGGCCCTCGGAGCTCTCCCCCTTGGTGGTCTGGGAACAATGAAGGGGGCGTCCTTTAGGGCGGAGGGAGGCATCCGGGTGGCGCTGCAGGAAGAAGGGGGTACATATTGCACTTAAGAATAAGGAGGCATCTGATTTTCTTACGGTGTTGTCTGTTGATTCCCCGGTGAGGGATTTTGCGTGCCTCGAGCCGTTATTCATACCTCGATTATGTGCTCGTGATGGGGTCTTAATAGGTTGTGTTGCGGGGCGAAACGTAATAAAAACACGGAACTCTATGATGGGATGAATTACGTCTTCGTACGGTGGGAGAATTGCTGCGATCCCTGCCGGTGGGCTTCAATTGGTACGTTCTTGCTGATTTCGGCTACTGCTTCTGCAGTGGAACAATGTTTCTGAACCACATTGTTCAGGAGCATTCTCGTTCTATCTAAGAAGGTAGAGGCGAGTTCTCAATCACTTTACCTTATAACTACCCAATGGCTTATATGTGTCATCCTTTTATTAAAAGACGTACGGGATAAAATTCCGCTAAGAACCCCAGCATTTCGATCCGGAACGAAAATCCGCAAGATGGACTTCTCTCCGTGAAAGTTATGTTGATGTTTCGGAAATAAGTGTTGGTAGCTTGACAGTAATTACCAAAGTTGGCTGCGTTTGAAATTGCTCGGGCTTGTTGACAGTCAGCGTGTGCTCGACCGTAGCAATTTTCCGAATTTTAATGCGTCCATTTGCCATTCCGGTGACGTAATGTCAAATTGCTTTACTGCGTGAGAATACTGGCAAAGGACAACGGTGAAAGGCCTCGATCTCTTGGTAATGCAGATCAGCTTCGGAAAAAGGATGGAAGGCTTGAAAATCCTGTGACCGTTTCGTTTTAAACTTGAAAAGAGCTGGAGTTGTCTCGATAGACAGATTGTTTCATTATAAATCATAAAATAGAATGGCGTTGTACTGGGTGTTGACGATGTATTATGTATTTTATCATCTTTGAGGATACAGAGTTTGTGATTTTTCTTTGGAGGCTGTTTCTCGTAAACACCTAACGACCTATGTTTGTCTTTTACTGATTGTGAGTCAGATTTATCTCCAAATACACTCCTCCATATTTAAGTTTCCTAATATTATTTCCGAATAGAATGTCGATGTACAAGGACAGATATGGGAAACTCGTAAACTTTATATCGTATGAAATATGTAGCTCTCATATTTACCTTGAGCTCTTCCTGTATGAAATAAGGATTTTCGGCCGCGTAGATTTTTCCCAAATATCATTTATCTCACGAATAACGGAAAGCATCGGTTGGGAACTATGGCATTTCCTTCCATCCTCCAAGAATTAAAGAATCCATTAGAGAAGGCGCGGCAAATATCCACACGTCTCAATTCGAATCTAATCTCTCCCACTCCCATAATGGTAAGTTATCTCCGGAAAACATTCCATGAGTTTAACGTCAGTTACGGAATCAAGCGGAGATTGCTTCAATGCACCTCGGCGTCGCCCTGTGATCAACGGGTGTACGTCTTCCTCTTCCGACGATGATTGTCCCTCTGTTTTGAATACGTTTAACAGCCCTTGCCGAAGGAATTGGCTCATCGCGGTTGCTTTTGTGGGCTGTCGGGGCTCTTGCCAGAAGAGGGTGATAGCGTGGGAGTGGTGGAATGGGTGAAGGAGGAAGATATAATGAGACGTAGGAAGAAGTCTGTTGGTGGCTGTGACTTAAGAGGTTGAGGAAAAGAGAGAAGAGCGATCGAGGAGGATACCATCTTTCCGATTCGCTTTCACTGAAGAATGTGAGAAGCGTGAAGAATCTACTCTTGCCGGGTTAAACCTTCGCGACCATCTGTATTTCGGGATTAGGCATATGTGTTTTAGGAAGAAATTATTATTTCCTCCTGGTTTGGGTAGGCGTTGTGTGATGATCTTCGAGGAATTTTCTTCTAGCTAATGTTTTCGTTATTTTTTTATCGATGGAACGTGGCTGTGAATTTAACGGAGGTATAAAATGTCATATTTATATATAGAGGGCAGTTTTTCAGCTCGGAAATAACTCGATTAGCAGATTCTGTCGACACCCAATGGAAGTCCATGACCTTGTTGGAGTTATTTACCGGCGGAAACTATTCTAGATTTTGCACTGGTTTCTTGGTCAGTCGAGCATGAGTTTTTGGATCGTTTCTGTTAAATCATGTTGAACTGTCCCAATGACCGCACAATGTTTCTCATGATTTATAATCCTTTGTTTCATGTGACTCGTATGACGGTCATGACAGGATACATTTTCCTTTTCTTATATTTCCCTTCTTCTTTCCCCTCTATTTTCCTTTTCTCTATCCCCTCTAGAGTAGGAAACGCAAAGCTGAAGAGATCGCCGAAAGAGATTTGTCGGCTCGACCTCACCTGAATTTTCAACGAGGGCATTTAGATGTATCGTAGTCTCCGATTCTTTTATTAGTGGTACGCGTGTGGCAAGAATAGCGACGATAATGCGACATTTGTATGCAAATCACCTGTGAGTCAATGTAGCGTGCCCAAAACTGCAATGATGAACATTAGCGCATAACGGTTGCGAGTGGATTAAGCGGATCGTTCTTGAATTTTAAACATTGTCAAAATAGATGGGAGACTTTGCGAGCAAAAGGGATTGTATATGCTTGCTATTGCTATGGCATTTGACTGCGAGTGGTGTATGTATTGACAATAGCATGGAAACAATCTTTCAAGGTAGTTAATTCTTTAGACGTGAATTCAACCATTTCTTATTCCATTTTTCGACTTCGACTCGTCTTCCGATTTAACTTTTCCATATAAAGACGTATTATTATTTTCTTTTGTGGAAAATTGATGTAGGGAGGTTTTGTGACTAATGAAACGATTGTGGAGTATAGTCTTGGTTTAAAGGTTATGCTTAAGGCATTATAAAATACCGTTCAGCAAATGCTGGTCATTTCTGTGTTTCTGTTCAAGGAATGATGTTAAATTACTTCTTTGTCAGAATGATTTGGTGGTCTGTTTTAGCTTGTAAAAATCATACAAGCAATACGGATATTGCTCCTTTTTGTTTACTGTTTTTTAATGGAGGATTTACATGTTAAAAAATTTTCAGTTGAGAAGAAAACTGGACAAATATTTCAGTGTTACTTATTTGTTATTACTTATATGTTATTTGCAAACTTATGTTGAAATTGAACGGACTTGGTTGGTGTAGTTTTCCTGCCATTTTACGAAGAGGTTGATTTCCCAGTTAATAAAATTATCACGTTAGTGGCATTCCTATGTTCCGTTTCGTTATTTATTTAATGCATTTTTTATGACCAAGGAAGTTATTTTCGTGGTGTTTTGCGTCATATTTTCTTTTGCAACCTATTCTCTGAAATTTACGCCACTCCTGACGTCGTTTACTTAGGAAATTCCGTGATCGCTTTTTGCGTTGCATCGGATTAAAGGCGAAATTCCCACGAACAGAAGGTCTTAGAAGTGCCTCAGATTTTTCATTCATGCGTAAGTTAGGGATCTTGTTCCCCCGAACCTTTCCAAGAAGAAGGGAAAAAGGTATGCGGTCCTGGTGGTCGACAGGTGAGAGATGGATGGATGAAAGAGCCCTTATAGCACCCCATTTGCCCTCCTTATGGCTTGGCCATCCTCCCCAGACGACTCCGCTTCGATTCCCGACCCGGAATCCCTCCCGATAAAAATACACGAGAGAGAAGACACTTTACTCGATTATCCTTTCCGCCTCCACTTTACTCTCCATAAATGTCGTCTTTTGTTTTTATTTTTTATCTCGCTCAGTTCGTCGTTGCGAAGCTATTTGGAAAGCGGCCAAAGCGGTTTGTGTGTGACGGCGGTGGGTCTCTACTCAATGGCGTATAGATCAACGGGGAGAAGAGCTCTCTTCTCTCTGGCGTAAGTTTTTAAGGTGGTCGTCCTCGAATGATTCAGTTGGCCTCTTTGTACTTTTTTAAAGTGCGTCTGGCGCTTCATTTTTAAGCCCCTCGTTTTCCTTTGTGCGTCCGGGGATTTCTGGGCCGCTGGTATTTCGTTTCACGAGGGCTTGGTTGGATACCTGGAATTCAATCGATGATCTCAAGATAACCTAATCCCAGTGGATTTCGTGGAATTATTTTTGGGATTGCAGACACGTAGACTATACATTCTGTATTTTAAAGAACAGTCCCTTAGTGTCGAGTGCCCCTTTGGTTTAATTTTTTTTAGCCTATTTCTTCATTTTGATTGCGTATTTTTTGGTATTTCGCTCGATATTTATTTTGGTCCAAAATTTATTTGTGGTACCGAAAATTTACTTTTGTCAAAAATTGTCTTTAAAAATGCATTTATTATTCCCACTAAACAGTTCTTGGCGTCTTTCTTTATTCATATGAACTCGTTTCGAATTGTTACTTCATTTCCACAAGGAATTTCAAGGTCTTTAAAATGCCGAACTATGCTGGCAATGTCGTTCCATAAGTAGTTTATGGATTCCAGTAGGATTCAAATTGAAATTCTGTACTGTACTTTTATTGTCGCCCTCTTTTTTGAAAATGAATTATATTCTTGAATCACATCAACTGAAATACTTTAACAAGTTTGTCAGGCATTTTACCAGCTCTCAGAAGACATTCTGATCCATAATATAATGGGTTTAAGAATTATAAATCCTTTCACTCGTTAAAGTTAATGTTTAGAATGTACGTCGCTCTTTTGAATTGTGCTGGCGATTTCGCCTGGAAAATCCTCCATTATATCCAAGTGGAATAATAAGCGCGTTAAGTTTTACGTCCGACTTATCGCCGTCATCGTTCGCGGTCAAAATGTGAAAATAACCCCTCGTACGTTAAATTTTGCGTTATTACTCGATTAGTCTCATAACCGTTATTGCCTCCACGAACAGCAACCAGTTCGAAATAAGTTATAAGGAGCTCTCCTGCGTTAAATGAAGCGCATTTCGTATATCCCTTTCGGCTCTCCGTTTTAATTTCCCTTTCAAGCTGTCTCCCGGATTTAAAGCGGAATTAATGAACACCGCTTCCCGGAACGGCTACATGAAAGGCCGCCGAAGGAAACGACTCTCATTTGTTGGAAAAACTCTCCTCCAAGTCCGGCAGATCCTCATTGTCTTCCTCCGAGAGCCGTCCACGGGCGCGATCCATCCCAGAGCGCCTCCCAAAAACCATCACGAACGTCTGGAATCACAGATTTACGGAAGGAAGGAAACCTCAACCGTCTTCGAGGAATGCCCTCCGAGGACGGGCCACGAAATTTATCGAAGCATATCTCCAACTCTCGTGCATACCGAGCGACCGCCGGCTTCTGACCCCTACTCATTCCGATGAATGAATGGGCATCATTGTCGTGTTTGCGATGGCGAGAATAAAGGGACATCTTCACATAAATGGTCATTGAGCCATGGGGTCGTGTTATAGGGAGCCCTTTTCCTGCTTATAAGGGACCTAGCGGGCTCGTCCTTGGGAGATGGAATCTTTTTCTCTATATAGCGGAGTCCACTGCGGGATCGCTCATGCGGAAATTCTCGGAGAGGAAAAAGGAAGGTGTTCGACGCGTGGATGATGTGGGGGATGTAAATGTGGTAGAGAAGGGGGAGATTGGGATGGAGTGAGGGGGGATCCACTGCGCTGAATGAAGAGACAGGCTCGCCACATCCATCGCAGCGTGGGTTGAATACCTCTGCTACGTTACTGTTGGAATTTTTTGTTGAACTCAGCTATTGTACCCGATAGCATTGACGCGGCTAGGGTGCGAAATTACCAGATACCGATTCTATCTGTTTTAATTATGTGATTAAACGTCTTCATTAGGGCGTATTTACGTACTATGATAGCCGCTTCGTTTGGAATAAAGAACTTGCTAAAACTCAGAGCAAAGAGTCATGTGTTAAAAGTGACATATACTTCTGTATCTCATCTTCATTTATATTATACGTACATAAGTTACAAGTAGGAAGACACGGAAAATTCGTAAAATTTTTCGGAAATAAACAACCCATCCCTTTGATGACCAAGGCCATTGTTGAACATTCACGGGGATAGTCAGTTAGTATACTTTTTCATAAGAAATGTACGTCAAATAGGTTTTCGTTACCTGCAGAGGTTTCTTTTGCAAAATTAAATTAGAAACAATGGTCCAACGAAATTTATACAAGTGTCACAAGAAAGGAAAATGATCATATATTCTTATTTTAGTCATGAAATATTGATATCGATCCGAACTTTCGAGGATTTTGATAAAGCACACGGAAATTTCGTAAATTTTTTCGGAAAAAAACAATTCATCCCTTTGACGACTAAAGCCATTGTTGAATGTTGATTTCATGAATTATCCCACATAACTCGATTTATTGCCGTTGCTCTTTAGATATAGTAGTTTCATTGAAAATCTATTCTCTAATCAGGAAACAGTTTCTGCTGCATCTTTTAGCAACCCTTCCATCGAAGAAGAAATGGTTGATCAACGAGGAAACGCAACGAAAATGAACCTGCAAGCCTTTCTTTGTGTGCGGACCATGTAACATTTGATTTTGGTATCTCACCCGTTTATCGAAGCAAAGGTTTTCCCCAAGTGAATAAAACTCTCTCGTAGATGATTGCCTTCGGAATTGGTTGCCTGGCGTTTTTGTTTAGGGCCCCGAAAGATTCCTTTGATTGAAATTTGCCCTGGCTGCACTTTTATCCACGGGCACAGACAGACTGTTCTTTTCCCCTGGCCGTAATGAATGGGTGCTGATGGCTTAATTCCCGGTTCCCGTCGCCTCGTGATGGCTTTCTTCTCTCGAGGAACATCTTCTACACCGCAGCGGCCGACAACTTCCGACAATTCGATACGCCGCACTCAGAATTCCGAAGTCCGCCTACCACGAACCTTCCTTCCCTACGGTTTATTTCCTGTCGGAGAAAATACGTTCTTTCAGACTCCCTCGTGGACCGAACTGAACGTGAAGCGTGTAATAGTTTCCGAAGGCAAGAGACCGTTTGGCTTTGTTTGGTCGTAGAGTACTCCACGTGGAAAAGAATCAAAAACGTTTTGAATATCACAGACTAATTTGTCGCGAGGAATATTTTGGTTACGTTGTTCTCTAACAGTAGGATTATAACTTGTATAATCCTATTATTATTTTCGTATTTTGTATGTTTTTACAATTTCGTTTCCACGCCCTAAAAACCGAAGTTAGACATTGCTTTTTCAAAACATTTTTGAATGAAGCAGAAACTATTTATGACTTTATGTAAGACATTTTTTCTAACCGAATGCTCAATTTAACTACAATTTTATCTCGTAAGTTCTTATACGTTCGCATATTTCCTTGGTGCAGCCTAGTTATTTCCGATTGTTCTGTCTAACATAAAATAATTTCAGTGCTCTTCATTATCCGACGAATTTTTTTATATGGAACTACACTACTTTTCTTTAGAATATACATATATGATATATTTTAATCTGGAGAAGAAACTTACAGGATTGATTCAGGCTTGAATTGAACAGGAAAATGTGTCCGGTAGCATATGCTAAGTTTCTCAGTGGTCACAAGCACTGTCACGGAAAGTTTTCAGGATTTCGTAAAATACGCTTTCATCACTTTTCAGTCACTTTTTCTAAATCTTTGCAGTGATTATTATATCATCCGTTACTCCTGATCGAATCTTTACGGGAAATTTACGCAGAAAATCGTATTATATCGAACTCTGCAACGAATCCCGCTATTATACGTGTTATTAAGCTCGAAATTATCCTCCACCAACTTCCTCAGCCTTTTCAAACTCAAATTACACTCCCATATCTTCGTAATTTTACGCTCAAGTGGTTCCTTCGTCATCGCAAAATTTTTTACCGAACCGAAAACTTCTCGCCGGAATTTCTTCATCCACTGTCATTAGTGATTACTACCCTCGTACTCGGAGCCATTCTGCCTTCAGCTTCCGTTTTTATTACGTACTTTAAGACATATATTTTGAAAGACGAATTGTGAAATCGCTTCTTCGAATCCGATCCCGACATCGCAAATCCCTGGCCATTTCCGCTAATGTCATTTTTTCTGCCATAGAAGTTTCCCGAACCGGAACGGAATGCGGTGTCGATCGCGTTAAAGCATTACCGAGAAGCGATGGGCCTCAAACGGCTACGGTCCTCTCAGGTGAAATCATTCGTATACGACACGATTTCGGAGGATCCTCTTTCCGCATCTCGTGAACACCTTGAGCAGCGATGCCCAAATAGTTAGTCTTGATGCTGTTGAATACTTTTTCCGCAAACAAGTGAGGCTGGGATCAGAATTTCATTCGCTACTAAATTGGCAAACCAAAATATTACGTCAGACTTCCTTAAGAAAACCCAAAAACAAGTCTTAGAGGTGTAATTACGTTCTTTGATTTCCTTGAAAATATGTATACCTTTCCAAGTTTGATGCTTCGAGCTCGATTACAAAATTCATGTTTTTTAATTTCGATATATATCTTTTTCTCGTTAATTTGAGAGAAATTGTAAAATACCATATATTAATTGTAAAATACTATAAGTATTGTAAAATATTATATATCAAAGCATTTTAAATAACGAGTGGCATCCCAATTTTTCTCCAATTCAATGGAAGATCTTTCCGTTTATTGACTTTGAAAGGAGCTTATTTAGTAAAATTTGTTTAGCTTATTAAATGTTGTTTGCCCATTTATGTGACATTATTATTATTGTTTATGTGTTTTGGATCGAATCTTGCAGAGAAATTGCGTTCTAGTTCTGAGTTTAAACGTTAACAATTGTTCAATGGAGCCTAAAATGTTCCCTTGATAAATATTTATTAGAATTAACTAGCCCATTCAAATGTTTTCTCAATGCTTTTCTTTTTTTCCCTATTTATCTAAAGCAAATGTCGACAAGAGGGCTTCAATAAATATACCTTGAGCGGTTCTTAGAAATGTTCGCATATTAGTCCCATATGGGGTTTAATGTAGTCGAAGGAGGGGTTAGTATACCCACGAAAGATTTTATTACAGCGGAAATAGAGTTTTTAACCACCTCATTTCCTTGACCTATTCAATCTCGACTTTATTGGTATCCTACCAGTATTAAAAACGTATGTTATTCATGCTGTATGAAAATTTAGCAGCAAATACCCTCACGTTGTTGACTACCTCTGCATGTAGCAGGCTTTTACGCCCGACCCTATGGAACGTGAAGTCCTCTGAAATGTGGCATCACCGCCGTGGCTGAGGGAAGCGGAAGAACAGGAGTGGGGGCGGCGCGTGTTGCTCAGGGCAGAGGGGGTGTGGGGGCGGGCGGCGTGCTTTTCTGGAAGGATGGAGAAAGGTCTGGGCCGCCCCCTCCTCCTCTGTGTGAAAGGACCATCCGTCTCTGCTTCTTTCTCCCTTTAGCCCGGGGTTAAGACGCGATCGAAAGCAGTTTTGCTCCGCGGATCTTATTTATGTCTTGGCAACGTTGTTACGCCGGTTATTAAAAGGAGGAATACGTTTGAGAGGGTGTGTTTATGTCCTTTGTTCTCTGACCTTGCTCCATTTTTTCCTTTCTCTCGAGACGGGTTGTTTTATTCTCTTTGGTGGGAGATGTGGTGCGGATAAGGCAATGTGGATGCTGTGACCTATTATTCCTCGGGTGCCTTTATTGTTTTGTTCCTTATACGGGATTATTGAACTCCCGCCATTGGTGGAGGCTTAATTTACGATCTTCTTGGAAGCTCTTTCGAGGAGAGCTTCATTCAGTGGTTTAATGAGATTTTCTCTGAAGAATGGAAAGGTGGTGCTTATGATTTTACTCGGAAGTGCCGTGACTCTTTGTTTAGAATCAGTTGTAATATTTGATTATAATATTAATTAGGTGGTTCGATAACTCATCCGTGTTAAGATTGTTCGAACATTGTTCGACTGCCTCTAGGGTGTTCTGCCAAATAATCACCTTATTTGCATAGTCAATTATTAGGAGATAATAAATTGGTAGCGATATCAATAATTAGTATGAAGATAAAGAATGTTTTCTTGCTAAGATCTTGCGAGTTCTATTCTACTGTATTTCGCGGTAATTAAATGGTAGGTTCCCTACAAAAGAATTAATGTTAAATAGTATACTGTTTACGTGTTGATAAGATCTTCGGTGTGTAAATTAGTTATAATATATGATCAATCATTTCAACTTATCATTAGTCGATCATAACTTATCGACTATGCTCCGAAAGAAATTCGACCTTTTAGTTAGAGTTAAGGCGTAACGTTGTTGATGCTGATGGCTAATCTGTTCCCGTTGAAAAATTACGTTCGGTTTCAGAAGAATTTTCGTTCATATTATATTATTTTACTATTATTATTTTCAGTATCTGACATTTGCTATTGTTTAAATTGTTTCTATCATTCGGAATATATCGCCACTATTCCACGCGAGGTTCATCTGAGATACCTGTTATAATAATTCGAGTTGCATATGTTAGACATTTAAGAAGAGTTATCAAACATGTCGTTGGCCACTTGCTTCAAATTCGCTCAGGGCTCCTGACGTAAAGATTTTAAGTATTATATTTACAAATCGTACGTACATTATAGGTATCTCTTAAGTTACCATCGCCTTACTGAAACCACTACTAGTGTCTAATTCATGTATATTCTGAGATGCATAAAACGAGGTAATTTATAGGTTGTATTTTTCGTAGCCCCAGCGAATTCCATTTCAATATCTGTTACGATTATCCACTTGCCTTTTCCTCAACCTGGGCCGCGTTGGAATAGTTCTGCTGGTTCTCCGCTCGGTCGGCACATGTTTTCGGACCTTTCTACTTTAATATCTTATTTTCGCGGAATTCTTCCCTGCTCTTTCGAGTGAGACCCTTAACATCTCAACTTGCCTCCTTTTCTCTACTTCGCCTGAGAGGTATCCACTTCGTTTCGTCGGCCGCCTTAGATCTTTCCGCTTCTATTTCCTGTTCTTCCTCTCCTAGGAATTCGTCAAAGTGAAAGGATAATGACATAGATCCTGTTAGGCCTCCGGAAACGCATTAGATTCACCAGAACGCGATCCGAAGTGTTGCCAGTGCTTCAGATTTGATTTAAACTTGTTGGGTCTGAGGTGGTGCCAATTATTCTCAAGGAGCCAACAGCTCTGTTTCAATGGATCTATCTAAAATCACGGTACTCGGAGATTGTAATAGTGCAGAGTTTCCTTCTCACCATTTATAACTACCGATATTGCTATATTAATGGCTAAGCTGGTACCATTTTACACAAATCATTTTCTTTGTCTGCTTGCTCTCCTTGGCTCAAAAGCCGCTGTTAGAAGCGTTCTATGTACGAAATGTTAACTTCCAAGATCAGCTACTGTGAAATGTCAATACGTTATATAATAGTTTGATACAGTACATCTTAAAAATTTTCCAAAATTGAAGTGTTTTTCGAAAACTTCTAGAAGAGTATAGTTTTGAAAAATTTATTAAAGTAGCACGTTTATAGTAAAGTGTTCACCTTCATTTATGTTCTGTAATTGAAATATTGAAATTCATTGCAAATATTAATTACGATAATCAACATGAAGATTGTGAAAAATACATTTACTTAACCTCGAGTTGTAATTTTACTCAATCCTCGCTAGCTGCCTAACCGAAGTTGTCGAGTTACAGATTTCTAAGTAACGTATTTTATCCTTATGATTAAATACAATTTTTACCTCTGGAAGAGGTAGTGTAAAATGTAATGTAAAGACGATCTCCAGTCCATGCAGCCAAACGAAATTATATTCCAAATCGCGCATCTTCGGCACTTTCTGGAATCTCTCGGACCTCCAACAAGCAGGCGACAGTGTCTTAACTCTTCCTGCTCATTTATTAAGATTCAGACCTCTCTCACAGGATATTACACCTCATTTGCGGCGAAAAAACTCCCGGGAATCCATTTTTCTCCGGCGCTCTCTTTTTAGTGCGTTCTGCGCGCATTCGGTTATTCCTAAAAGGTTCCATAAATAAAAGTTAGTGCTCGCATTCCTTAAGAGCGTCAGAAGTACTCAGGCCACCCTCGCGGGGGAGTACGTTTTTTCCCCACTCCCACACCCCTGCTCCCATATCTCTTTCCAACCCCTTTTCAATATCTCACCCAGTTCTTTTCATATCTGCCGCTCCCTCCCCCATCGAGTGAGGCCTCCACATGGCTCCTGCCGCCGAGGTTTGGACTTCTCTACTAAAGAACCACACCACACACGAAACTAGCTCTTTTTTATCCTCCCTTTTTTTCTCCAAACCTCCAGTTTCCAGATATTGAGCGCCTTCTCCCTCATCCTTTTTCCGCCCCTCGGAGCAACCTCCGGCCACGAGGGAGGCCTACTAGAGAGACATCACCTGGAACAACATAGTTTCGAGGAGCGACGTTGTCAGATGTGCTCGGTGTGTGTGCTTTCCCTTCGCTCTCTGTTTGTTCCATCTTCCCCTTCGGTTACGCACCTGTTTTTTCTCATTCCGACGGAAAAAATCCCTCCCCGGCGGGAAATTTGAGCGGCTGCAGGTATAAGAGTGCAAGGGTTTTTTATCGGAGAGGACGCGGAGTGATTTAAGTGTTTGACCTCTTGACGGGTGGGGTCTTCTCTGGAAGGACGAAATAAGTGTTATGTTTTTGGGCAGTGGGACGTTCCGGCGTGTCTCCGAGTCTTACGTCGGCATGGCTTATTAAACGTAGCCATTCGGATAAGTTGTACGCTGCAGTTGACTCCCACCCACACTTATAGCCCGGATAATGAGGAATTTGCTCGAAATCTACATCAGCTACATTGCATATTCAATCACTAAAAGATTTATGAAGGAATGCGTATCACAAGGAGGTCAATAATTGAAGCAGTGTTTTATCGTTTTTATGTATTCGAATGTTTTATTTTGTACTGTTTTTATTAAAGTGTTTATTTTGATTTCTATCCGCATAACCGTGATTTATACGTGATTGTGAGCTAATGCGAACCTCTGCAAATCTGCAATCCGTATAATCGGGTCTCGGATACGCTATTCTCCTGATAAAACCTAAATTCTTTCGCTCGGCGCCCTCATTCCTAAAGTTTAAGTTCTGTTGTCATTTTTCTGGAGCTCAGACTTTTCGGGTGTGAATGCTAATTTTATCAAGATCTAAAGGAACCCAACTTGTGCTTGTCTTCAGCTCAAACAACTATTTAAATGTTACAATTTTTGCTCGGCGCAGTTTAACTAATTCTATCCTTCACGCTCTTTTGATGCTCGTAGTGAATCTTCGAATCGAGAGCACTTCATTTTTTTCTTTATTCGAATTCCTTTTCCAGTGACTTTCCCGATTTGAGACGAAGGGTGCGATTCTATTCGCCCCAAAACAGAATTCGAAATCCATCATATTTGTATGGTTTTTCATCCGTAAAGTTAAGTTTTTCATTTTAGCTGAGAAGTTAGTGAAGTGATATTTAGAAGTGAACTGGAGAAAAAATTTGAAAAGTCAACTCCGTGCAACGTCTATTTTTTGTGGATATTTCTTCTAGTACCCTGAAAAATGCAATGAATTCGAATGCGCTACGGTCTTACAGCACTATCAAATGATACCACTTTATAAGGATAAAAATATCATATTCGGTGGCATGTTATCATATCCTTCCTCTTAGCCTTATTCCCATCACTTATGGGGTCGGCTGATTAATTAATTATTTTTTTGATGATTGATAATGATGATAATGAATTTTATTTTGGCGCTCTGATTTTCATGACCGGATGCCCTTCCTGCCGCCATTCCTTATAGAGAGCCACGCACACAACAATTCTCTAACTAGAAAATTCGGATTAGAAGAGTGGTTGGAGCGCTAGATCTGTAACCATTCCAACACCGCGACCGATGATAACATGTCATCATATATTTTAATATGTAGAAATCGTAGTAAAGTGTTAAACCTGCAAACATTACATTTTCGCCTTGTATCTTATAGTCAAGTCGGTCGTATCAGGATTTGAAGAGCCTACAAAGAAAATTTTGTTGAGAGAACTGTAGAAACGTTGGTATATCTAATATAATATTTCGATGCTTATGGAATTGGTATTTTTTCTATATATCGATGGGTATGTAATGATTTTCGGTATCTCGATGCTTATGGATCTTTCCGTACTTCTTTTGGAACAAAAATTATTATTTTTGTTTCAACGCAAAAGAAATTATCAACGTAATGTTCTATAACTTCTCCCAATTCTATTTAATTCCAATAATTATTTCGATGTCTCTCTTGATAGAGTTTATTAACAATAAAGACGGGCGCATCGTGAATTGATAACAGTTGTACGTAATCTTAGAAGAGAGAGTTCTGCAAATATGCGAACAGTTGTCTTCGAGTATTAAGCCCTCTGCTCTCGGAGGCGCTATAATCGAGCCTAATTACTTCATTCAACACAGCCGTCGAATAATTAGTTCGATGACCTCATCAGATAATGCCACCCGGCTGATTGGCGACGGTGTAAATTTTTATCGCTTCCCATTTTTGGAACATGAATGGCCGCGTCCGCTCTACGGCAGTTTTCAATTACAGGTTGGCGAGGCGAGCTTAAAATCCGTAAAAGAAATCCTCGGGGTGAATTTCTTCGGACCGGACCCCGGCCATCCCGGATGGTCCCTCTCTCTTCTTAACCAAACAAATTAGTGCGGAAAAGGCCTCCAAATAACAACGCCTCGGAGGCCGTCCTTTCTTAAGGTATCCAAACCGGATCGACGTCTTCTAATCTAAAATAGCCCGTGACCTTTTTTGTCCTCGGTCCGCTCTTAATTCCTTTTCATGTGCCGCAAATCTCTGAGCCCCGCTCGCGCAGCTGTGAGAAGATTCGACGGAAATTATTTCAACTCCGTCTTTTGTATCGAATTCCACGCCAAGTTATTAGCGGAAAATTTGTGAGTAGGAGGCGAGAGAATGCGTGGATTTCGGCTTATCTTTTGTTTTTGTATTGATGATTATTCTGCGTTGGAAAGAGTATTTGGTGCCTTTTCACGTTGAGCATCTAGGAATAATCCCGGAGGTAAACGGACATGAATTAAGTCGGACGAGACCTGGGCTGCGATTATGTAGCTTTTGTAACTAGGGATATCTCCAAAATTCGCGATAAATCCACCTTGGATACTTGGATGCAAATACTTGCAATTACATGTATCCGCAATGTAAACGCGGCGGATTAATCGCGATTTATGGAGGTATCACTGGATACAAAAATATATTATCGTACCCTAGGTCTCGACGCATTGTTTACCAAGTCTTCCGCACAGCGTAAGAGTATTGCAGGTGGCGTCGTGGTTAGCGTGTTAGCCTACCAACGCTGGGGTGCTGGGTTCAAATCTTGGTTATTGTTGTTGGTCATGGCTGTTTGTGATCGTGGCTTGTAAAAGGTTAATTGTAAGAGTGGCATCTTAAGACTAAAATTCGCCTAATAAAGTCTTTATTATCGTCATTAAGTAAGGAGAGGGAAACGTTTTTCATCGCAAGGCCCCGCATACCGCTAGACCGCAAAAGAAACGATTGAGCCGTGTATTGGCTACATTCAACTTCGAAATTGCACGTTGGAGAACGAATTTCGTCGATAAGGCGATTTGGGTGGAATAATTTGCATATCATTTTCAGTTGACGTAATACATGAGGCCGGAAAGCAAATTTTTTTGAAAGAAGTGCATTTCTTTCAGGATGTAAGGAAAAGGTCACAAGGAACGCCCGAAAAGACCGCATTCTGCCTGTGAACTGCAGGTTCCTCACCGCCAAAAAAATGCAGTGCATGGGAGCTCAATGATCCCCCGGCAAGCATTCGGGTTCGAATCCGGTATAGCCAGACTAAGTGCACGTAAATTTTCATTTAGAATTTTTATTCCGCTTTATTTTACGCGCGAAGGATATTCGTGATCTTCGCCGCTTTAAAATCTGGAGAGGAAGGACCACTTTGTTTCCGTTTGATTACTCTCATGCGATCCGACTCGTCCCAACAATTTTACCTTCATTATCATTCCCAGACTCGCTTCGTTCCTCCCTCTTTTTCCTCAACTCCTTTAATATTCGAGCGACTTTGGCTCCCATAAATTTGTGTCCGATTCTCGTTGTTTCCCCTTCTCCGCCACGCCCCCCGCCGCCTTCTAACTTCCACTCGCATCGAACCCCATACCCACAATTAAACCTTTTGGATTCCCGAAGGAAACGTGCTCTAAGTGCGGTAGCCTTCGCGTGCCCAAGCCGCCTCGACTCGCATTTTATCTTATTTTCGTCATAAAAGCCGGGAATGTTTCTTCTTGCGAAGCCCCGGCGGATTTCTCTCCTCGGAGCCGTTGGATGATTTACTGCCGACAATAATTCATATCGACGTTCTGATTGAATAACGAAAGCCTGGAGTTTCTCCGTCGCGGGACGGCGCATTAATCAGTTTAGCGTCGTGTTTTAAGCCTATTTGTTTACGATGCTCGCTCACTTTGTTTACTGATTAGGGTGACCAAAGTGGTCCGTTTTTTTCCTGGCGGCAGGGAGGATTTGCAGGAAAGGGGCCCCGTCTTACTCGAGGGTGACTGTGCCAAATGAGCTCGATCCAGTTTCCTCGCCATCGCTTTAGTTTTTGTTTTCTTTGGTTGGCGTTGATGGCGGGGGAAAAACCACAATCGTTAGCGTATGCGAAAATAGTATCGGATGTGCAAAAATCTCGAGGCTCGCCGGGGGCTCCGCGGCGGGTTTCGCGTAACTTTGGAGCCGGTCCACCGATC
Source organism: Ladona fulva (assembly GCA_000376725.2). Classification (NCBI taxonomy): domain Eukaryota; kingdom Metazoa; phylum Arthropoda; class Insecta; order Odonata; family Libellulidae; genus Ladona; species Ladona fulva. The sequence goes on along the minus strand of KZ308498.1, from coordinate 146,483 downwards.
ATTAATGAGCCCTGCGGGTGAAGTTTCCATTCATTCCTTTTTTCTCGTTCATTAAGATTGCGGCATTGCCAAACGCTGGACCCAGAAATTTTTCATGGTCTAATTCTGTCATTTAATGTATGGGATTGAGGGGGAATTTCAATGTGGGAAGATTCATCAAGCCCTCGGCGAATGTTGAAGACCAAAGTGAAAAGTATTTTGTGATGAATATTTTAAGGAAACTAAATATTACAATTAACCCAGCCGATCAGTAACAAATTTTAGAGTAACTTGTCTCGAATCTCGAAACCAAGTTTTGTTCTCTTCATTTTACGGTAAATCCCACTCTATGCCTTTAAAGAATACCACTTTCCCTGATAGAATTTTCATCTATGTTTTGAGCATGACAGTCCTAGATAATGCCACTTTAGCGATACCCGAAACAGAGTTGTAAGGAGTTTTATTATATCCGAAACAGAGTTGTAACGGGAATTGAGGCTTTTAAAGGGTCTGTACCTCTTCATACGGTTGTAACTTACCTTCCTACTACTATTTTATTTTCATGCCGAGTTTACTGCGGAAGTAAGCAAGTACGTAGAATTCCCTGCTTTTGTAGGGTCCTCTAATATTCAGAAACATGCCTGGTCATCAAATGCAGAAAAATAAAGGATAAAATAATCTTAATAATTTTGGATAGTTAAATTGTACGGATCGGTTCTTAAGTTTCTTTAGATTTGCCAATGCCGATATACTTTTCGATCTAATCAGATTGTTAGATAGAAATCTTTTCCCGGTTTTGATTTAATTGACAGATCAACTAAATATTGTTCTACAGCTAGCTGATTAAGTTGGGGCTTTATTACGTTGTACATGGCAATAGATAACCAGTAGAATGCTGGGCATGAATACCACTCCCTCAACAGGCTCTATAGCTCCGTCTCATTAAATCACGCCGTGATATCTGTACAATTCTGAAAGGCTTGGCGAAAACATGCCCCGGGTATTCCATCGGCTTTCTCCCTTCGTCCTCTCTCCCTTCCGCTCAGTAATCCCCCGCCTCTTCCTCCCTTATTACTTATTCTTCTCTATAACCCACTCCCCAACCCTTTTCCTCTTAAATAACGCCCTCCGGTGGGTGGGGGCCGGATGGCCGCCCGGAAATCTCGACACATGGAGATGGATGGGGGCAGAGCCGGTAAACTCTCCGGTTTCTCGTGGCTCCGGAATCGGGCCCTCTTAGGGCCATTCCGCGTCTTTTCGTGTGGCGCAGCCGCTTCGCGATTTCCCCCAGGAAATGGACGTCGCCGAAATGAATAGGCAGCTCACGGATGATTTTATCCCCTCCCTTGCGCTTTGCATGATTGAATTTTAAGCGCCGAATGAAAATCCGATTGCTGTGCGGAGTATATTTAATGAGCGGCGATTTTTTGATGGGCAGCGACTCGAGGCGGACGTTGCGGAAGCTTCGCCCCAAAGACAGTGGCGCCATCTGAAAAGACGTGATTTATTTATCTGTTCGGCGAAGGAGAAAGAAGATAGTTGGTGCCTTATACGGGAAGAGTTTAAAAAAAGAGAAACAAAGGAAGCCGTTCACGGCGCGGAATCGGCGGGACCCAATTACGGAACGATTGCGCATCGGAGAGTAAATAAGGGTTCGGAAATAATGTTCTAATGAGGGAGAGCCTTTGTTCTTTGGCGTCCCCTCGTTCCGATTCACCGAGCCGTATTTTCGTCCGCGATTTTCACCGAAAGACTCAAAGAGACGGTTTCCGAGAGAAACGAGCGGAGCTACGGTTTCGAATCGTCGCTTCGCGCTGCCTTTAAGTGGGAGCTGTTTATATTTGTACGCGCTCGCTCCATTCCCTGAGTGTCGCTTCTTTGATTAATACACGTTGTCGGAAGAGAAGAGAAAGGAAGGAGGGGAGCCATCCACGTCTGCACATGTCGCATTCATTATTTTCGTCTGCTCGTGCTACCAGGAGGGACCTTTTTGGCTCTTTGCCCTCCCCAAAGGTGTTGGTGTCCTGTCTTGAAAGCCCTTGCTGACTGCTGACCTTATTGATATCAATTACGTTAATTTATGACTCCGTAGTTGTAATGATTCGGATTGACGTCGGTTCAAATCTGTCATTTCCCTTCCGTGATATCAGGCATCATCATATCAGGCATATTCCAGTAGGGTTGTTGTTATATCCACTTAATGTATCTTATGGTACTGTCCGGTAGGAAAATCTGTGGCTCTATTCAGAATTCTGTATTGAGATTATTTAATTAAATTTCTTAGGTTCCTAGCTAGCACAACATATTTATGTCAGTATTTTTCCAACAATTTTTCTTTTCAACGGAACATTTTCCGCGCTTCGGCCGCTGAAATTTTAACTCAAATTTATTCTACTTAAAATTTGAATCCGTGGAAGAATTAGCGAAATTGCTTATGCAATATAACTAACTTCGGTACTATACCATTGTGGAACAATTACATGCTTGCCTCGATTGTCTTGGCCATGGTTCACGTTTCTCCGTGATAAAGTTCGCCATTAATATCTGTATTCCATCTCGGATTGTTGGTGACTTTCTTAAGTATTGTAATACACTAATACAAATGAAAGTTATTTTATCTTTTCATTTAGCGTTTTAATTTAATTCCTCCTGTCTTAGGAAATGTCATTCATTAGCAAAACCAGTAACTTAAGGCATGATCTATTAGATACTTAAGTACAACTTTCTCATGCGACTCAGTATTAAAAAATACGAATTCATATATCTTCACTTCTCATCATTCATGAAATCTTTCACTCTTGAAATTTGTCCTCAAGGGTCATCCACCGTGCTCTTTTACGACGGATGGAATAACTTTCCAATCGAAGTAAAATTTTATTGGGTATACTCATGGGTAAATTATCGACATTCAAAACCACTTCACGATGTAAAACAATAGAAAGTAAATTACCTAGATTTATAGCTATCGTATTTTCTCGGATAACATCTTCCGTAAATAGAATTTAAGCTTCCATATAGTCAGTGAACCCTTTTTGGGAGTGGCCGCGAATCCAAAGAACGGGTTGTCGGGTGGAAAGTGGTACTGTAAGGGATCCACGCAATCGTAAAGTCTTCTGAGAGTTTCCCACTCCCGCGCCGAATAAATTACCTCCAATTTAAACGCCCTTCTCTTCCTTGCAGAGGGTGGACAGTTGGAGAGGGAGTTGAGGTACGCTGAGGCGGCCCTGGGCGGCGGTCCATCGGCAGTGGCCGCCACCGGGGGAAGCACGCACCAACTTCTCATCCAGACGCCCTACGAGAGCTCTTCCGCCGGTCTCCTTCGACCAGAGGCACTCCTTGCCCACCTGGATGCCGTGTCCTCCGCCTCCTCCGTCACCGTTCAGCTCTTCGATATGTAAGTATCGCTTTCTCATTTCATATTCTGTTTTGGCTTAGACCTTGTCGACGTAATTCGATGATTATCAGTCGACAAACTGCCACTTTGACTGACAAACGCTGTTAGATTTGATTTATCTTAATATTAAACTTAATACCGAAAAACGAAATTTAGAGTCGCGATTCGAATTTAGTAACAGCTAGTTATCATGGTAGTCTAATATATAAGGAATTTACCGGTCAGCGTATAGATGATGCACGAAATAGACATCAAAGTGTGATATCCAGTTCGTGTATGATTCGGTAAAGCCTAGGAAAATTATAACCTTCACTGTTTTCTAAAACGTAACTTTTTCTAAAAGTTCGTTTTGATTTTCTTACAGAACATGGCGGCTAAAAGACCTGTGCTATTCTGCCAGTATCCCCAGTTTCGATCAACATTACATCGATCAGGTAGGTTTACTTTTTCAACTGATCATTCGTCTAATGCTTTTTTCCTTTTATTTTTACCACTTAATGACCTTATTTCGTGGTGAGTATATTGATTTGTTTCTAAAAATTATCATAGCTGCTCTCTTTCTATCGGCTTACAAGATCACGGTGAGCGATGATTCGGATAACGGTCTCTACTAGTGATGGCCCGAGCGCCAGAACGAGTTAAGACCTTTAACTGAGGTTTAAGAGTCATTTCCATTCCTTCACGTTTTTGCTCTCTGTTCATTTTTATTATCCCGAGATGTTTTACAAGCTTCCGACGTCATTGGGTCGAAAACCGCCCGTGACACTCTCATGAATGAACTCAAAACAAATACCCTCTTCATTCCATGCGGAGGCAGCAGTTGGCTCGCCAATGAGTGCCTCCTCTCCGCCCCCGCTCTCTCTGCAATAATAAATACTTCACTGCTCCACGTCACCTTTCAGCTTCCCCGCTCCCTCCACATCTACTCATCTCACTTTCTCCATCCCATCCCGCTTAACCTCTCTCTTTCTTCTCCTTTTTCTATCTTGAGTTTTCATCTCTCTTTTACCCTATCTGTTCATTTGCTCTTCCATCTTCTTCCTCTTCCGTTATCTTCGATACGTTTTATTTTTTATGTGCTGCGTTTGTATTCCTTTGTCTCTTTTCCTAACTCCTCTATTAACTGATACCGAGATCGTCTAATGTATGAATATACATTTTACGTTCTTGCTGTGTTTCTTATCTAGTTCTTCGACTTTCCGAAAGCCGAAGAATTCTGATAATGAATCCATGTACGAGTTTCTCTTGTTAAAAAATTCCAATGCTGTAATACGTGGAGTCTTGTTGTAAATTCTTTTATTCGTTTTATTGTTACCCTGCGTAATTATTTATCATGAAAAATTAAGACGTGCTCCACAGATCCCTATTGAAAGGTATCAGTCACCGTTTGCGAGCTCGTAAATTTAAAATAAATCACGAATCATTAATTTTAACGAAAAAAACTATGTATTCTCATTCTTTCTCCCGCCAGGCCTATATCTGTCTCCATCCCATTTTCATAATATTCCTAAGAATTGAAATATGTGGTGGAAACAATAAAGATACGAATAATACTAATCGTAGTTTAGTTTCTGTGATTGATTTTCGCAACACCTCGCCCGATTCTGCGATGTACGCAGCGTTTTCAATTGTTATTCCGGGAAATGGTTTCGTAGCTTCGAGTTGGTATTTGTACATATTATCGAGTAAGTAATTTAGTAGTTGTGACAGACTTTTTCTCTATATCCGTGTTTCAGTTTACAGTGTTCTCTTGGTCTTTAATTGTGAACATGAATCCGCGTAAGTCTACAGTCTGTATTACAGTTTATACTGTTCTTCACTCGGCTTGTCCTCTCTTCGGTTCAGGTTGAAGCCATTGAATGTAATTGGTGACTTATTGCCTCACGAAAGAATATTAATTGCCTATCTTAGTTTCTTATTCTCTCGTTTGTCTTTCCCCCGCTCTCTCTCTCCTTCCCATCCCAGTTTCCTGTTCATTCTCCCTTACTTTCTTCCCTCTCTCCGATGAGATCATCCCACCAGCGGTCGGATGAGGTGAGCGGTTAGACTAGTACAAACACAACCCCTTCCTCCACATCTACAATTCTCTCCTGCGCTAACCCCTTCAATATCTCCCTCTGAAAATCCTCCTGCTCTATTTGTTTGTGTGTTTGTTTGTACGTAGTCAAGGAAGGCAGCGGGAAAAGGGGACGCCTTTGGCTTTTATTTCCTCCTGGTCCATTTCGTCTCATTCTCTGCATCCTTTTTCAGATCATGGACAGCATCTTCCCCTGTTCCATCATCACTCCTCTGGATTGCTTCTGGGAGGGCTCGAAGCTCCTGGGACCAGACTTTCCTGTCACGATTCCGTGAGTACAAGTCTTTCTATCTCTCCATCTCCCGACAACTCCTATTCGCCCCCTCTCTCCGGAGCACTGCAGCTCGTGCAGTCTGCTCACGCGCAGTGGCCGATGCCACCACCATTGTCCGTGAATGAACGGGGACTGTGTGTTGCTCTGGGGCCGTGTATGGCATCGCCCACGCACACCGGAGTGCTCGATTTCTTCCCTCGTAGGATTTGCGACTCCTTTTTTCCCTTTTGTTTTATTGGCGGGGTTTGGGGGCGGCGTGGGATGCGAATTTTACGGGTGGGCGGGTCGGGCTGTTTTTCTCCGGTGCTCGGAGGGTGGGATCGAAGGGGTCCCAAAGAGTATTGCACGCAGGGATTATTCAATTTCCACGTCTTTTTCGGGGGCCATAAGTACGTGACTCACCGGTTAGCCGCTGGTTCATGAGAAAATAAGTTAGTCGGGTTCCGCGCTTTAAATTTTGCTGTAAATGTGAAGGTTGTTTATTAGATATCGATCCGTTTAAGTTGTATTTCAATGTAGGAGTTATTGTTAAAATACAGTAATTCTTGTGGTTAGGAATGATTTTTGGCTCTTTCTCCAGCTAACTGAACGAATATTTTAGTGGGTGTGCGCAAATACAGGCGTGGGTAATTCATTTAAAAAAATTGAAAATGATCTTCACAATTCAGGTTCTCTCCAATTTTTCTTAGCTCGTAAAAGAGTTATTTTTTGGCGGAGTTTATACTTATTTCACGATTGAAACTCCATGGAAAATCGGCATTTCGGCTTCAGTAACAGAAGTATCATCGAATTTTAAAGTCTTCAAATCTTTATAAACCACCAAAGTCGTATCCAAACTTCCACAATTTAAATGAAATTCCTATAAAATTTAACGTTTCCACCTGAGAAGGGGGGTACTAGAAATATTTAAAGAGGTGGGTGTTCCAAAGTTTTCTCTGTACACTTTAATCAAAGTAAAAGCAATCACACTCGCACAGTCATTAATCAATAAATGCTCTAATTATTAGTACGATGATATTATTAGGAAGATTCTATTATTATTATTTGTTGAAATAAATATAAATGGGTACAAAGTAGCAAGTATATCGTCGAAATCCGTCGAAGAGGCCTAAATATTGTTGAATTTCATCAAAGGTGGAAAAAGGATAATTCAGTTATCAGTATTAATTCCCAACATCCGGTTTCAATCATAACAGGCTAATTATCACGATTTCCATATTGTGTAATAAAACCTTGAAGAAAGTTTTCATATTTTTTTCCTAAGAGGGTGTATTTTTAACTGTTTTACTTTGTTAAGAAACGTTATTTGTAAAAATTTCTCATAAATTTTAACTGTAGTTAAACGTCTAATGGCTTAGTAAAATTTCACCTTTCTAGAACAACGCTACTTCAGTGAATACTAGGATCTTTCCGCGAATGATTTTCGAACGAAATCTTTTTAGGGAAGTCGTGTTCTTACCATTTGTCATCTTCCCTTGGCAGCTTCATGTCTCATGCTTGTTTTCGTCGCATTCATGTATTCCTGCCCCAAAATTCGTTTACTTTGCATCGTCTTCAGTAGCTCTTTGTAGTATCGCTTAAAGATCTGGAATCAATTTTCCTTTCTTCTCAACACAGGGCCGTCAGTTCCTTGGTGAAGTGGACAAACCTCAACCCCGAGAAAATGTTCCAACAAATGAAGGAGTTCGATTTCTCATTCCCTTTCGACGCGCTGGAAGACTTCATGAAAAGGGTGAGTAAAAGCGATCCCCACGAAATCAATTTCCTCCTCGCTTTATTGTTCGGATTAAGAGGTGCCCTTTCATTTCGCCGACAGGAAACCAGAGTCAATTTGCAGCGGGCGATAAGCCAAATGAATTAACGGTCCGAGGAAAAAAACAGGAGAGATTTCGTTCCGATACGGGGCCGAAAGGAAGCGAGAGATAAATCGAATATTTTCTTTCCCTCTCGGTGTTAAACGTCGTCGGCGTACACGGAGTTGCGGAAGTAATAATATCGAGGATTTGGTCCAACGGTTTTTTCTTTGAGGATAATAAGGGAAGAGACGGCGTTCGCGAGGGGCTGGATGATTTATTGACGGAGAGGGGGAAGGGTTTAGAGTGGGTGTGCGGGCGTGGTTGTGTGATAGCACTAAACGAATGAGTCTACTTGTGTGGCTTTGGCCGTCGAGGGCGAATCTCTCAGCCGTCTCTCTTCCATTTTCTTCCTCCCACTCTCCGTCTCCCTTCCATCTCGCATTACCGCTCGCGATGACGGAAATTCCTCCGTTTGTTTGATTTCACCAAGTGACTCCGTTGCCACTTCCTGCATCCCCTCTCCGTTAAGATTAGCTCTGGGATGCGATATGTATTCGATTTTCTTACGCGAAGGTGGAGATGATTACCGCAAAGCTGTGCGAGGGGGCGTAAGGCGGATTGCGTTAATAGGTCAGGAATCTGCTGCTGAATCATTGCAGACAAACAGCAGTAAGCTGTCCGATTACTTACACCACAGGATAAGGTTGGGTAATCGATTACAACAAAATCTAGGCCGATACCATTCACCGTGAAACTTTACAGATCAGTGATTGAGTAAACTCTCTTTTCTCATTCTTGAGAATGAGTAAGTGGAATAACGACCAATGAGAAGAATTAGTTGGACCAACAGAAAACCTCAAGTTCAGTTTAGTAATTTAATACATAATACAGAATGTCCATAATAAAAGGCATAATTATCGAATAACAAGGAAAACGATACATGAATATTGTGCTACTCAGTCTCATGATCTGAGAGTTCGTCTATAAATCACGAAAAGCAACAGAAAATGAACCTCCATATACATTAATAAAACTTTACTTAGGCAAAGAAAAACGTATAAATCAGTCGACCCATTAGTTGATTATCAAAAATCGGAAAGAACTCAGCTTTCTACTACCCTTTAAGTGTCCACCGAAATTCGTATCAAAGATGAAACGAAGATCATGAAGATTAAATATTCATGTCTTCATTAACCGAGTCCTAGAGCCATTTTGTTCATCTAACTCCACTTAATTCTCGGGAACGATTACGTATCGCTAATAATACTTGATATTCCAATGAGTTTGAAAACAACGTTAAACTTTTGATGATCTGTTAGTAGAAAACTAATTTGCGTACCTTCGAATAAAGTAATTACTTCAATTGCGTAATTATCTTAGCGATCTCATATTAAGTTTCCTCTCCCCCGAACATAATTGCATTGTAGGTCGCGATGAATTATTCGCACATTCAAGAGCTACTTTACATCAAAATCATTTTTCTGCTTCGTTCTGCACACTTACGTGATGCGCGGTTTTAAGGGAATACTTTCCTTTGCCCTCTGCAAAGGTTTTGGGCTAATTTTCGTAGAAAAATTTTTGGTGATCCTAAACTGTCTCGAGTTCCACGTCATTATGAATCATCAAGCGGAACTTCTTATTAACAGCTGTCATTTCAAGCTCAAGGGTACATATCTATGAGGAAATGAGTTTCTATTACGCGAACGATATAAGCTCTAGGTTTTTACTATTTTCGGATCGTATTTATAAAATAATGTCTCGCTAGACCCTCCTTAAGGGTGGCATCGCGCCAAGGTATAAAACTATTAACCCCCCCCCTGGCTTCCTTCCAGCTAGCACCTGCTGCACATTCATATATATGATCCCTTAATTACAATTGAGCGCTGTTTACATATGCAGAGCCGTTTTGCTTACCTGAGCTCATTTCTTTATCTCCTTATCCCGATTTAATGAGGCGATTCCGCGCTTCCGAGTTATTTACGACATGATCTGTAATCCATTCGAGAGACGTGATGTTCTTCTTGAGAGCGGGCGACAAAGAAAGTGTTGTTCTAGTGGAGAAAAAATTTCTGGATTGGACCAGATAGGTGTAACCGTTTCAGTTGCCTTTGTTTTAGAGAAAAGGGGTTCTGTTAAAAATACACGCCTTTTTAAGCTAATTGATGGTCGAAAAATTCTGATTGATGTAGCCTTGTAGCCATATAGCCTTGACTAATCCACTCATTCTTATCCTAGAATAGTTTTTATTTCGACACTTAATCTCCATTTCTCACGTATCAAGAAGAATTTTAGAGAATTCATCTTCCGGTCCTAAAATAAAGGAAAACTAGCCGAAAGAAAGAAACGGGAAATTTACAGAACTGTAAATAGTACTTGCAAGAACGAACGAAGAGTAGAGCTATAGTAAAGCTATTTCATTCACTTACCCTCGAGTAGGGCATCACATCGTGATTGTGAAACATCCAGTTATCCTTTGTAGTCAAATAATATCAGTATAGCCACTGAGGGCTATAATATTAACAATATTGAAAACTCGAAAAACTGTCAAAATAAGAGAAATTTCAGGAAGATTTTGTTTGATGGTTTTTGGAGTTTTCAATACCTACTATTACAATCCATTGTAGCGGAAATATCAAAATACGCAAGACATTTCAACGGAAAGTATTATGCCTTAATATAATAATGAGATGACTTTGAAGAATTTTACCTAAACGAGACTTAAACAGGTCGGCATCTAGAAATTTAAATTAACCCGCCCCCGTCATAATATAAATTTTTTATAAATTCAGAATCTTTTCCTTTGGTATAATTTACGGTGTTTTGAAATGATCATAAAGTAACGAAATGTATAAGAGTGCCAAAGGTAAATTTTGGTTTCAGTTTTGGGAATTTTTTCATCGGCGGTAAAAATTGTTACCGGTATTTCGTCTAATTCTTCTGTGATCAGATCGAATTGTTAGAGTTGTAATTTTGCAGGTCTGAGGGAAATTCCGGGCGGGAGGCAATGTGTTTAACATCACCTGTACGGAGAATGGTTTTTTTGCTACCATATTTGTGTAGTAGCCACCTGTTTCGTCAGATTTGATTTGAGAATCAAAGAAGTCGAAGGATATCCTCCGCAGCCCTCAGAATTGCAAGTACGCCACGAAAAGCCGTTAGGACGAGTTTCGAACATAACTGCGTTGCGTAGATCGGAATCATCTGGAAGTTTCTCGACCTTGGAACCCCGAGATGAAGTTGCGCCCCGGATACATTACCTGTCAGGATCATCGCTCTCATTAGATCGGAACGCAATTCCGTTAAGATGTTCGAAAATGCGGCGGAAAGAGGCGGTCGAGAAAATGGCAACTCGAAGGAGCGCTCTCTCTGGACGGCACCCATTCATCAAATTCCGATTCCCGCATTTCCATATTTATTAATTGGTTTTATCACTTTCCGAGTTTTTATGTCCATTAAGCAAATCGTAGCGCTTTAATGAATGCGGGTTTGGTTTCTGTAGAATAATTCCAATCGATCTAGCAGCTGTCCATGTTTTTTTCTTCGCCCGTGTTTGCATTTTTCGCTTCCCGAAATAAATCACATTGACTTGATTATTTTTGGAATTAATGTAAAGGGTTTCAGTTGATTAATTGGATTTCTCTTATATTTCCTGATTAGCATGGCGGATCTTTTTTGCAGAACGAAAGGAATCCGACGTTATATTTGAGAAATGTATGATTGAAAAAAAGTATGTTGGTATTAGCTATGCAAAGAAAGTTTCCGAGTGCAGTAAAAATGTTAATGTTTCGTCTAGAGAAATTCGGATTGAATTCTTGTTGTTTTTCTTTACATTTACATTTAGATTAGTACCCCGTAAGCCGCCATATGGCCTATGGCAGGGATTTCTTGAATATTATACGGTAACGTCGTATAAACCTGTGAAACCTTAAGTTTGTTCTAAATTCTTGTAAGAAAAACACTTCCAAATTGCTTTATTACTTCTTAAATTTGTGACTATCAAGTATTTAGTATTTATTTTCATTAATATCTGACGCAATTCTTCTTCTAAAATCCAAAATTTGAGTCAATATCAAGTTTCCTCGCGTTCATTTTGTAAACGTTTCTGTCTTGACCAATTTATGTTCACTCCCTCGATGTTTGGTGATATTCTTTTCTTTTGAGCAATTTGTGTATTTGATTTTTTAAATATTATTAACGTTGTAAATTTCATCTATTAACAGGCCGGAATCAGCTCGGCGTACCAAGAGAAACCTTGTCTCAATCCCGAGGATCAAGAATGCCCCGACACTGCACCTAACAAGCAAAGTAAACAGGTAAGACATACATTCATTTTTTCATCCCTTTCCCTTCCATGAGCTTTTGGGGGTAACGATTTCATTTTTAATTAATGCGAATTCTCATAGATTCTCCCGATATTAGCCGATATCCATCCCACACATTGCTGGCAAATATTCCATCTAAAGAAACGTAAAAAGTTTCACGACCAGTGCAAATTTTAGGCAATGAATTTTCTCCGTGTTAGGGAATGTGCTATAATTGTATCACGGCATTCAGAGGTATTCCCTTTTAAAAGCTGTTCCATTCCTCCTGAAATTGATGAACAGGTACTTCTTCGAGGTGGTAGTGTTGTTATCTACTTTTCCTTAGTGCTTCATCCCTATAGAAAGTTTGCGTGCTCTTCCGAAATTGTTTCGTAAAATTTGGATCTCTAAGTCGACTAGTGAATGATCGAAAGATGTGAAGGAACCGTATCTACCGCAATTAAAGGATTCATTGAGTAATGTCGAAAGGCTATTGAAACGGATCCAGGATTTTCTCTTGGGTTGAGGGATCATAACCAATATTATTATGAAGATGTTGCACTTAACGTTGTAATGAGAAATTATTGATTATCATCATAGAAAAGTATTGCAATTAAAGAAATGTTGCAAGCTTTCCATATATTTATCTAAATAACTCTTGGAAATTAGGTTCTTAAGGACATACTTTTAGAATCTTGGGGAGCGACTCTATTGTTTCATGGCAATTTCGTATCTGGAGAATTACTGAACTGTATTTTCATCCATCGTTTCTAAGTGGGAATACCGTGGGATTGCCTCACGTTGGTGATGAAGGTAATTTTTTATTCGTTCCGATGAAATAATGTAATATAAGGTAATGGAGATCGTGAAAACGTTGGCGATGTGCTGTTGTAGTAGTATTGTTAAAAGTGCTTCGACTGCTTTGGTCATTTCGCACATAGGCCCCCACCGGGAATCGAACCCGGGACTGCTTTCGCCGAAGTCGAACGCGTAGCCCACTTGGCTATCCGGGAGCCCCGCGATGTGCTGTTTTTGGACAACGTAAAACAAGTAAGCAGTCGACGGAAATGATACCCAAGTCCTCGGCTATACGTGGCTTGAGGTACTGTTCCTTCGGCTACGAAATAGTTGTGTATGTTTTCAAGCGAGATCGTTCTTCTTGCGGACCTAGCTTTGCCTTTTTTATTTAGAACCGTCGGAAGTGTTTCGAAGTGTTTTCCTTTCTCGACCGCAACTTTTCCTAAGCCTCCCTTTCGGTGCGGGGATCATTTCGCATGGTCCCCGCATAGAACGAGCTGTCGGTGTAAACTGCGGATTTTTACCGTCAGAAGTCGTGGATCCATTCACGGGTCGGGAGATTCCCTTATCCCCGAAATGATTGAGAGATCACGTAGAGAGGAAATGGCTCCCCTCCCGAATGAATAGAGAAAAGGAATCATCCGATACAGAACCTCGCAGAGGCGATCGGGCATTCCCTTTGCGCCATCATTTTTCACTCCGTGGAACTTGAGCGTGGAGCGTAATGGAATTTCAAGCCCACCTTTACGTTGCCGGCATCTTTCCAAAAAGATCTCGCGTACGGTTCCTCCTTTTTTTAAATGGGCTTAAGTTCCTCATGGGCTTAAGGCGTAGCGTACCGGGAGGGCTTGGTGAGAATTCGGTGGGTTGGGGGAATGGGTGGGCATGGAAGGGACAAGAAAGAGGTGTCGCAGGTCCTTGTTACACACACCCAACCAAACTCACGTAGGAATGCGAAGGTCCCTCACTGCCTCCCCCTTCCTCCCGAGTGGGGGTGGCCGGGACGGCTCTTACCGGTCCCAATGCTCACTCCGTGTGCACGCGTGTGGGAAACGGGTGGAGGTCTTGATTGGAGAAAAAACGGAGATATCCGAGAGTGAGGATGTTTGTGGGAGAAGTTTGGGAGATAAATCCTGGGTTCTTTTGTTTTTCCCTCCCAATCGGATGTTTTTTTATGTTGGGAGAGGTGGGGTGACGTCATGTAAATCTCCGATGTTTTTTTTTAAGATGGGATTTCGTTTTTCCGCTGGTCGATGTTAATTGAGTGATGGGGGTATCTTTTTGTGGAGTTTATCGAGGTATTAATGGGCTTTTTTGGGACGACGAAGGATTTGTTTGGCCATTCCGAGGGAGAGATGATGGTTTGTTGAGCGTTACTCATCGTAGCATATGGTGTATAAAAAGCTGTGAAACCCGCGTGTGTCAACGGTTATAGAAGAATTCCGAGTCTTAATCTTTTCCGCGCGAGGAATTCTGTATTAATGTGGAAAAGGAGCGGCGTTTTATTGGTCGTTTAAGTTCTCGTTCGTATTGAGAACGCATACGATTTTTACGTGCCTTTAAAGATCTTTAACACGTATGAGAGTTGGCTTTGAACGTCGGTTTTTATCTTATGTTTTACAGGACGCAGGCGAAATACAGGCAACCATTCGCTTATATCATGCTTCATATTTGGTAGGTTGACGATAATTTTAAGCCATTACCCAGGTACGATCTGCTCTGCGATATTATTCTTTCATATGCATACCTGATGTGAAGTAACTTTTGTCTTTAAGTCTTGAGATGTCACCGGGTCTAACTATTTTGATCGAAGTAGGTTTAAAGTACAGATTTAAAGATTATGTTTTCTGCACATTCCTTATAAAGTCCTCAAATACTTTATAATTTTACTGCTAAATTTTCAATATTAGACACTTTAAAATATAACGAAATTGGCGCTATGTAAGATTCAGAAGTAACAAAATCTGATCTCTCCTTACCATCAATTGATGAATGATCAATGAACCGAAAGCTTGACAGAATTCTCTAACCTTTGTTATTTTAAAATTTTCTGATGTATAAATTAATAATTACTTCATCGGTGGCCGTGCGGTAGATTTACTATGTCAGACCAATTCGGTATTCTTCCCTTCAACTCAAACGTCTCATTATAATAATGCTGTCGTGACATAATCCTTTATATATCGTCAGTAAGCCAGTTCCGCCCTCGACTATGTGACTCGATTACCAATGAATTCACGTAAAATGCTGGAATTCTCTTCTCTTCCTCGCACAAGCACTGATAGTGTGTTTCGCAATGGTATAAAGAATGCCTTTATCTACCATCTTCTTGTTTTGACTCCGGATTTTATTCGTCAAATGTTTATGCTGGGGCCAAAAGGTCGTTGTTTCCCCCAAGAATGGGCGCATAAAACAAGTTATGAGCGTTGGCTGTCCATCCACGCGATAGCTTTGATCTTTGAGCAGATTTATCGTTTTTTGCGCACCATAAATCTTCGTCAATGTTTTTGAGTCCTCTGTGTACCGAGAAACGCCTCGTTTTCCTACCCGGTCGTTTCGGGTCCTTCCTAACCCGTCTCTGTCTCCGTCTTTTACGCCGGGTTGTTTTTCCTGGAAATCCATTCACCACCCAAACTTCATCTTTACGGGACGCTCTTTCCCTTGCATTTTGTCCACCTAGTCCGTTAAAGAGTTCCTCGCTGGCAAAGCAGGTGAAGTTAAAAATATGTGCTGATTTCTTGTATTTCCTCCTTGGAATTATGCCGTTGTATTCGCAATATTTTTTCGTTTGCATTATTATCGGTTGAAGAATTTCACCTAGAAATTTTTAAGTTGCAGCGGGAGTTGCTGTATTAAAATGTTGGCTCCGATGCATAATACTTGAACTTTTTCAATTCCCCGAACACTTACTACAAAACGGCCGCTTTGTGAGTAATTGTTTACTATTATTTCAGTGAATGGGAGGTTAATGAATAGATTTTTATACCAGATGCTATAATTCATCATCGAATTCACAGTCTTTACTCCATATAAAGAATGGTTAGACCCATTAGTATACAGCCAAACGCTTTCTGATTTAAATGTGACTGTACAAATATTTAACTCGGTCTCATAATTAATTTAATTTAGCGGAGTCTATTTTGAGAATTGAAGCAAGGGCCAATTACTAGCTGAATCGCTTCCATTTTTTATATCAATTAACACATCCTTCCGTATAGATCCGACATTTAAACTCCCGTCTAAAAGCCGCTAGTTGTCCTACCGATAATCACTGTCTGAGCTATTTTTCTAACTTGACAACATATCCTACTTTCGGTACTTCAACTGTAAATTCGCGGAAGGCATCAAACAAGGCAATGCCATCACAGACACAAGGATTCGTTTTGTGGAAATAGCGCTTCATTTTAGAGCATTGCACGACCGTTTATTTTCGCGTCACCTCCTTGTTTTTAACGACCCACAGCGCGTGCACTTGAGGTCCGTAGGTACCCTCATCAATCAGAGCGGCGTGCTCGGCGTGATTTGAAAAGGAGCAGTTTATTTTCATTGCCTGAGCGAACCATCTCTGGATTTCCTGTAAGTCTTCCGCCCGCATTTAACCATGCGCGAAATCTATTTATCAGACTGCACGCAGTCTGCCATCACTTTTTCCTCGACTAGGCGATATTAGGTCCAGTATTATAATTATGGGTTAATCATTTGTATGCGCCGATCGCCGATATGTTTAGTACTCATTCCTTTACCATTCCTTGTCTTTTTAAGATGATTGTTTTAAACGAGTTCTGTGTCGTTAAGAACGTATTGTTTAGATTATAAAACGGATCAAATATAATTTCCTCTATTTTTGTGAGGTAGAAGAGCTAGATAACCTTGTTTATGTCTTCACAGGTCGAATTATTTACCTATTTGATATGAAGTAGGTTAATTTAAAGAATCGAACTCTAATTGTAAGCACCAAAAAGCTTGCGAATAACAATGCAATAGCTTCGTTCTCGCATGGTACAAGTTGAAGAGCCTACTGAATTAGTGTGCGTTAGTATTGTTATATTAATTTCGCATCGAACTCTATGGGAGACTAACTTGATTAATGCTCCATCGTGGGTCTTCTTACTTAGAGCATATTGGGGTGTGTGACTTATTTTCTATTTATATTAACCTGCTTAATTTTGTCGAAGGATTACGTTGTTTTTGCAAAAACTTGAACCGAGACTCAAGGAAAATATTTGTAATACTTGATATAATTTTTAATTTACCATTAACTATTTTAACTTACCAGAGACTAAATCGTGTGGATTCTCCGTAATTTTACTGTGAGTCATTCATATTCGTACGGATTTCCAGAAACGGCATTGTCTTTTTATCATCTGGAATGTTCCCGTTGTGTTGTAAGCTTTTGCAATCGCGGGATTCCATAACTTCAAATGTCATTTTCTGACGGATTGGATTGCATTAAATTCGAATCGGTCCCACTCCCATGGGCTGGGAGAGTTTCATTCGGACGGGAAAAATAATATAGCAGGTTGCCAAATCCAGACCCATGTCTCGGGTCCCCCGTAATGGCTACCCTATCGGAAGATATTTCACAGGTAATATAATTAAACCTGTATCGGAATTCGGTCCAACAATTAGGCCTTCCATAATTCGGCGCCCATGGCACTCCTCTCTACGGTACTGCGTATAGGGTCAGTGGCTCCCAGAGGAAAGAAATTCTACGTCATGGAGAAGCCTCGGTGGTTCGCCTTTTGGTCGGTCGTTGGAGGTGGACCCGAGAAGGATGGGGAAAGCGAGCCGTGGGTTTTTCGTTGCCTTTGCGTGGGAGGGCGCGGGCTTTGTTAGGCTCCGTGTGGTGTGGGTGGAGTGGTTGGGTGGTCGGGCGTGTATCGGACGTGGGCGAGGACTCCGGAGGATGGAAACGTGTCGGGTTTTCCGAGATATTCGGTTAAAGGATTCCGGGGACTCAATGAAAGGTAAAGGGAAATCTCTCTGAGCGATCCGGGCGAACGCGACGGTTCATTCTCTCGCTTGGAAGAGTCCCAAGGGGAAAAAAGTTCGGCGGCGCTTTTTACTGGTTGGGATTCTTTTTTTACGGTAGCCAGATTCACGGAGGTCGCCGGTTCGTGTCCAGCCGTGTGCAAAGATGGCCTTTTTTATTTTCACCTGGATATTCGAGGAGGTGGAAGTATTTCGTGCTTCCGGGAGCTTTGCGATGGAGAAAAATGACGTTAATCGGTTTCTTTTTGTACGGGAGGTCCTCTCACGTTCGGTGGTTCCCGTCACTGGTTTTATTTGAAAGGGAATGTGCGGGTAAGAGATTTTTATGCCTCTACTGATTCGATGAGAGTATGTTCGTGTCGAATGAATTTAATTCCATCTCTAGTAGTCGCAAAGATGGCATTTCTCTGTTTCTATCTATTTGTTGATCCAAGGTGAAACCTCTCTACGTACGGAGAGTGTGAATTTTGTCATGCTCGTTAATCAGGTAAAATATATTCGAAAGACGATTGAATGTCAGCGTAAAAACTTTTCCCTGTGTAGATTAGCTCCAATGCGAGATTATTTTGTTTCATAAGAGTTGAATTAAGACAGGGATAAAATTGTTTGTGAATCCTTGTGCTTGTCTTATACCTGCTTTTAGAAATGGAAAGTTGTTCAGATAAGTTAAATTTTATTTTGTCTTGATAACAAAGCTTAATAAGAACTTGGACGACGCGTACTGTCACACATTTTTGGTCGATTATACTTATTTAAATGATGGAGATGACTTATATTTTCTTCTCAATTAATATCCTTTATCTGTTACTGACTTAGAAGAGAATTCGTGGAAAAGAGAATGAAATCCACGTCATTTAAAAGCGTAACAGTATTCAATGATAGGAAATTATTTTCAATTTGATTTATTTCATGCAATAAAGCATCATTACTCCATTCGACTTCGGAAAGAAGATTTTTTGATATGATAGATTTTTACGTTCAGCTACGAAAAAAAAATTTGGGTCCTAAGAACTTTTAGCTATGAAGTTACTTTTTCCTTTTCTTATCTTCGTTTTTTCACTTGCCATTCAGTGGAGTGATTGTGGTATTTCGTAGCCTGGATTCGTTTATCCGGAAGCTAAAGCAAACAAGCTAAAAACTGACAATTCTTGCATTTCCAGAGATTCTATTAATTCCCTTTCTTGGTAACATTTAACGTTGCGGCATGTTCCCAAGAATCCAACCCGTCCATTTCCCGAGTTCCTTGTAAGTTATCTTTCCGGTTGGGAATACATTTGTCTTTCTCCTTCTGCCGTGTCTCATTTCTTTCGGGAATTCCGTTAGCGTACGTTATTGCATACAAGAAATGTGGTCACGTATCGCGCTGCGACAGTCAATCTCGCACTCGCTTCACCGTTATCCTTCTCTCGTAATTGGCGCGGCATTTTCGGAAGGCGAAAATTTCCTCTCGAAAAGGAGACTCCTCATCCTCGGCGGCGGGCCCTTTGATCCCTCAGGTGCATGTCCGACTCGAGACAGTGTTTCATTTTCAAAATGGCCGATATTCGGAAGATCTGAGGAATGATACGTTACGCCTCGTAACTTTCGGAGGGCCTTGTATAATTCACGTGTGGCATCATCGTCGGTAATTATCGGCGATTGTTAACAGGGCCGGTGCAGCATAAATTGAGCACTGAGGTGAATCGAATCGTGATGTTCCGAGAAGAATCATGTGGCTCTTTGGGTTTACGAAGATTAATCGAAGTGACGTATTGAGAGGAGAAAGTATATTTGGCGATGATTAATTCTTCCAACTTTTTATACTCGTACCTTGTGTATGAGTGGTCCCTTCGGCTCGTGAAAGTTTTTTTTTGCTGACAATCGTCTCATTTAAGAGCATTGTATTGATAAAATAGAACGTAAAAGATATAACATCGCATTTAACCCGAGTCATACCTCATTTCTGGGAGAATATATTTGTAGGCGATACTAAGCTCTCTCTCAGCAATTACTTGCTTTTTACTCCTACTGCTAAGACCAGATTTAAGTAGATGTGTTCATTATTATTTTTCGAAACAATTCTACACCTATGAATTTGATTCCTATTTAGAAGACCTACTAAGCTTCCGTGACAGAAGAATCTTTTCGCTTGTACTGTAAATTTTAACCAGGGCTTCACTCAATATTTCTTGGACGTTAATAAAATAACTCATTCATTGGAAGAAATATTAATATTATTCAGGATATCGAGGGTTGGCGACCTCATCGTCAACATTTTGCGAGATTCTAAATTTGCATAAGAAACGTCATTTGATAAAATGTTACCATTTTGGCGTAAGCTAATTCTCAATTGATGTTAAGAATAAATAACTCTAGCTATATACTTCGATTAAATAGATTTTTGACCCCCTCTAACCTGTTTCCTGTTAATTAAAACTCTTTATCGTCTTTGAAATTAGCTATTTACGTACAATATGTAAACCTGTTCACGTCTTTTGATAATCTTTTTGCGATCCCTCAAATGTTCCGCAGTTTCGCTTTAAAATTCCAAACTTTATGAATTTCGTTTTGATTGTTTTATCGGGTGTTTGAAGTTTCTCGAGATACTCTCCTGCTCCGTATTTCAGCGTCGGGGGAAGATAAAGCGCGACAAAGGCGAATTTCAATTTTTACACTGTTAGCTCATTACCCGAGTGGATTTAGGCTCCGGCATGTATACGGGCAATCCGAGGCACTAAATTATCTCCTTAATAGGCAGTAAAAACAACCCAGTACCACCCGTGATGCTCGTAAAAACCAGCTCATCGTGTCCCATCCTTGGGTTGTGCGGGAGGTGACGTATGAGAAGCGAGGGAAAGGCTACGAAGTGCTTAGACTCTCCCTGCCAGACACAGACGGACCTTCTTGCCAGCTTAGGGCCTTTCTCCTTTCTCCTCTCTTTAAGACGGAAGGCCTCCCCTGATGATGGAATGGCCGTAGTTTAAATTTTCTCTTTCGTTATTGTATTATTATTGTGGTAGCACAATGAAGAATACTAGTATATGAGTTCTTTTGAATGGCTTGATTTATTTTACGATTAATTTCAAGTATAGAAAGTGATTATATATTGTGAGATATTTCGCATACGGTTGATGATTTTGGAATCAACCCTTTGCTATATCAGTTATTTTTTGGCGGTTATGACTTCAACTTTGAAAATGTGTATCTCTTTATATTCGTTCTTCATAGATTTCCACAGAGCATCGCTGTCCAAGAATCACTTGCTCCAACGGAAAATCAAAATTGTTAAGTGTTTGAGCGTATGGTAAATCCGTTCAATGGATTTCGACTCGAAAAGAAACGAAATGTCGATTGTACATACACAAAGTTGACGCTTATGAATTTAAACCTTAATTGTGATAAACACTTTGTTTTTCTCCAGCAATCAACTCGCCATACTCTCTCGTATTAGTTAGGAAAGTTTCCAAATAATAGACAGAGCTAATTGTAGTTGTAGTAGTATAATAATAGTCGACAGCTAGGGTCATTTCGCGCATTGGCCCCCACAGGGAGTCGAACCGCTTTCATTAAAGTCGAACGTGTTGCCTACTTGGCTATTCGGGATCCTACAGCTAATTTTCTGCAACATAGAATGCTAATTTTTATGTACATTCACTTTCAATGTTTGAGAGAAATGGTAAGACACATTTGGGCGAACCTGTTCGTAGATAGAACTAATGAATATGGTTTCGTTAAACCATACTTATCACAAGACAAATCAAAGAAACCTTGTCCGTTATTTATTGTATCTAACTGTAAGCAAACTTGCCAGTATCTACGTATAAATCTTTTAATTCTCACGAAAGTCTTCGAGTTTATCTGTGAGGGATCGTTTACAAAAATTTCCATAAGCTCGCGTTTACATCTCTCCTTCACAGTTCAACATTCCCGTGGGTGGTACGCGTAATTCAATTCCCCCTTCTCGAATTCCCAATCTCTCCATCTTCTCAAGTCCAACATCCACTCGGCGGCGAAAACCCACCGCCGCGGGACGGGTCCGAATTAAGATTCGATCGCGTTAATGGCGAAAGCCCCCCTACGACGGCCCCTGAGCTGCGGAACGGCCATATGGTCACGTTGTAAATTCCCAAGCGCGAAAAAACAACGTAATCATGCGGGGAAAAATTCCGGTGTCCCGTTTGCGGATTCGGAGACGGAAATCGCAGATGATATCGAAATTGCTGTTCTCGCGCCCCAAGGCGCTGGTCTCCAGCCGACCCCTCTCGTAAAACGCGAGGACGTCCCGAGTTGGCACATGGTTCGGCAGGGTTGAGTAGGGGTGGGGTATATATGACCATTTACGGAGTTGGGGGTTGGGGAGAGAAAACTCTGGGGGTGAGTACTATGACCTTTTGCCGAGTTGAGATGTGCCCACAAATGTTGCACCTCCCTTCTCCCCTCCGGAGGAAATCTCGCCGATACCCCTCATATGCTTCTCACTTTCCCAAAAATGACGGCCGAAGCCCATCCTTTCCATTTTTCTTTCCTCCCTCCCGCTGCATCGAAACCCCAAAGCTCTCGCCCACACACACACACCCGGCGACCCTCTCCCACTCATCCGCCGTCACCTCGGCCGTGAAAGAAGGTCGGAAAGTCACGTGGTTGATCACAATGGCTCCAAGGGTCTGCTGTCAACTGTTAGTGCCATCCTAAACTCCCCATGCTCTTTTCAACCTCTCCGGAGGGTCTCCCGGCCACCCAACCTTCCCCTTTTCTCTCCTTGAGGCCATTCACTCGCCCTTTTCTCCGCTTCTTTCTTACCTTTCCTATATCACTGTGGAGACCCTCTGTCGCTGTGGTGCTTCCTCGTCTCCATTCTGCACCGCGTCTTTTTCAGTGTTTAACTATGCGTCGCTATGGCATGTCCCAGGATGTCTTCTTTAAATCGATGAGGAAGAGTAGGCCTAACGAGAATATTTCAACTTCGACTTTGATTCTCATATTTTACATCATCATACAATGTGATGGTTGTACATGATCTAATTTTAACCATCATGTGAAGTGATGGTTAAAATTATCATTTAGTTAAAAATACGGACGCATATCGAATTATCTGCCTTACTTAATAACTCGTAAAAAATGAAAAAATTATATTCCAGACGATACTTTTCAGTCCTGTCATATTTTTCGACTCTTTTTTCGAGTACGAGCTACTTCGGGTCTTCGATTGAATAAAATAAATCCATAAGATACTTCTATCTTCTTACTTGACTGTTTCGGTGTAATATGTCTTAAAAGCTCTCTTTCCCTGCATACAGTTCTTTCGAAGTGTACTTTTTGAGATGTGTTAGTAGTAGGCCAAGACCCGAATGTTATGCCTAATTAAGTATTGTTTTTCGGAAGATTCCTTTCTTAATCCTGCCGGTTGATAAGATCGAATAAACGGCGAATTTCTTTCGAACTAACTTCTGAAACTTCTGCTTTGAATGATTCAGTTAAAGTTTTTTGTTGATTCCTTCTGCAACAAGGTTTCTCCCAATCTACCCTTCTTGAATCCATGCATAATCTCTCCGATTGTGTATATTGCCTATACATTAGCATTTGTCTTCTTATTCCCTCCGGTAGATTTTTTTGATCGATACCCTCGCAAACTTGTATTTATTGGAAAATTGCCGCGAGGGACACAAAGAGTAACATTGGAGAAACACAAACAACTGCCAAGAAAACCCGTTAACCGGGGCTCGAATCTGGGCGGCGTTTGTATTTATGTCATTGTGTCTTTGATTGACATCATTCGATGATAACCACTCCAAATTTAAATTGATTTAATGAATGTTTGCGCTATTTATTTTAGTACTTTATATCTTATATCTTTTTTATTTTTGAAATAATTATCACTCCTGTTTTTGGTACCAAATTGGAAAGTATATATTCTGAAAAACGGACCGGAAACGGCTATTCGGCCGTCATTTATGCCGTTGAGCGTTTCATTGAAATATCACTTTCCCAGGTGCACACCGCTCTAACACATTCATCTCTCACGTGTGCCGCTCCATACAAAAGGTCGAAAACCACGTCTTTAACCTCAACTAACTCATAAAGAGAGTCGTCTTTCTCTCGGCGTGTCCGCTTCTTCGCTTCCTTCTTTCGAATGCGGGTGTCCATTGACCCGATAGTAAAAGAGCGACGGAAATCCCTTTTTTCTCACCTTCCCAACGTGTCTCCATACTTTTCTTTAGATGGGGTCGGAGGTGGAAATGTCTTCTTAGAGTTTCGCTTTGGTTAGGACGAAAGCTCTCACAGATCGACGTCTCCGTTCACGATTCGGAGACGTCGGAAAGGCGTATCCTATAGCGATCGGATACAGTCGTCCCGGAGTTTCTCTGCCTCTTCCTCCGGCGAGATCGTAAAAATCACTTAATATGGAAAGGGATATATCCTCTTTTACGGTCTGTTTCGTGCATTCTGGATCTCGGCCAAGCATGCCATGCCTGGGGAAATTAATGTCTCCTGTCCTCCCGTTTTGGGTGGGGTGATTCGAATGCGGAGTAACGTTTTGGCAGTGGAGTATGAAATACGCGGCGGAGAGGAATTTTAACCCAAAAATCGTGTTATCGCAGAGCGATTTCTTTGTAACGGAATGGAATGTGTTATGGGGAAGTGATTCTCTGGGAAACAATGTAAGATGTGTAGCTTGAAATGCGAGTTTTGCTAACGAGGAAGCTATTCTTCAGTACCCGGTTCAGAGAAGTTTATGATTGACTCCAATATTTTATACTGACTTAGATTATTTACGACTGTGATCTAATCGGTGTATAAAAGGTATCATGTAGGTGTATAAAAGTTAATTGTGTCTTTTGTGATCGGAGAATCATTTTTTCTGCGGAGAATATTTTAAAGGTTTTTAAGTAATCGCTCAAAGAACGTGGTTTTAGGAACGCTTTCAATTCTTCAATAAATAGTGTTAATACGAGGAATATTTATCCGTATCATTTGGATGGAGTGCATTTGACTAGGTGACTAGATCCAGAGGTTCATAAACCGGAATCTATTGAGAAATTTTAATTCTCAACTTTTATGTGTTAACTTCGATAGACGTCAGCAATGTATTCATAATATTCTACGTGTTCATTCCTTCAAAATAGGTGATGGAAATCCTTCAGTTTTTTGCATAATTATCTTTACCACTCAAGCTCTATGCAGATTTTTTTTTATTTTCCAACCGCCTGCTGTTACCTGCGGCACTTAAGGCAACTCGCGAGAATCGTGCCTGATGTAATTTGAAGTATGCGGCGTCGCATACTACCAATCTCATTTATTTACTTTGGAATGTCTCCCTGAAAAGATCGATCTTAATCTTCTGGAGAAAAGTCGTATTTACCGTCTGGCGGGCAGTCCATCTCCAAATCCATTTATCGGATCCTCGGTCCGCTATTCTTGGGACCATTCTCGGCGGACGGCTTCATCTCCTCTCATCTCTTACTATGTCAATCTTCTTCCTCCTCTCCTTCCGTCCCGACCATTGTTCGCTCCGCAACGCTCTCTGTCGCGAACTCCAAGAATTAAAAAGTTCGTGAGTCAAGAATGGTTTCCCCATCGTCAGACGCATCGTTCTAATTCCTCGTCTGACGAAGTGCCATTCAGGAACTTGGCCTAAGCCAATTTGGTAATTTTAGTTTCGTCTATTTCCTTGACCTCCAGAGTGGACGGATGTGTTTCTTTTATTGATCCTAGTTTAAAGGAAATTCCACTGGATCCAGTAATTTCCCTATTCCGAAGGTAATAGTTTTTTATTTTCACTGTGCATTGCGTTGAAAGTATACGACAGTCTCCTCGATGTAACATTTCTTCGTGGTAGAGGCGACAAGAATTGTAAAATTATGATAAAAAATGTGTCGATATCAACTTTAACATCTAATATTTGAAGAAAATTGGAAATGCAGCTTAGTATTCTTCCCTTGTCTTCGCCTTTTTCCTTGTCGGTAATTATTCTTCAGATTACGTTTTTGTCTGATGGTTACCATTCCGTATTGTCTTCTATGTTTAAGCTTCATTTGAATTTAAAGAAGCAAGCAACTTTATCGCATACAATTACAGTAGATCCAACGTAAACAAATAGGCATTCTGGAAATCTTGCACTATATATTTATAGCTCTTAAATTTGAGGTGTTTATTAGGTGTCAATAGTGAGGTTCTTCAGGTAGGAAAATATGCTAAATTAACCAAAACTCTTATTTTGTGCATCGGAATTTTACGTATTTCTGTATAACACTCGTAAAATACGAGATATTTATTTATTTATTTCAAAGCAAAACGTTGCAATTTGGTCGGAGGACCAGGTGGCAACGGTCAAGGGCAAGTAAGAAAAATAATTACGAGATCTGTCCGGCATTCACCCAAAGACGGGAAGAAAACCCCTCCAAAAACCTCCCGTGGCAATACAATACAGTATGCCCTTATATCGTGAAACGCAAATCTTTCAAAATGCATTTCTCTAGTTTAAAGTCGGAAAAATTTCTTTGGAGCTACTCATATCCCGAATTTTGCAATGCAAAATCTTCCTTTGTTTTCGGAGTAAGACCTTTAATTACTGCCCTGTCTTCCCATAAGCAATTTTTCCTAAAACATCTTAATATTCTATCTGTCCATGGTGAAGTCCAGTACGGGTGGTGATCCTGGGAAGGCGAGAGAAAGAGAAACCATCTTTGGTTCTTTTTCAAACCGCACGTCAAATATAAGCATCAACATAAATCCATTCCCGATCTTACGCAGCGTGCGATGGCCTTCCTTCGGGACCTCCACCGTTTCTGCAACCCAATAGACTTGTCCAAGTCGGCCCGTAAATCCCTTAGGCCTTTACCCCCCGTCGCCGACAAAGGCGCTTTCCGTGAAATCCTTACCCCCAGCGGTCAGTGTTCGGACACCAGCAGTGGGCCCTTAAAAGTATTTTTTCCTCGTGTTCCGTAGGACAAAAGGGATGGCAGGAACGTTAAAGGGTGAGTCTCGCCGGGTTGTGCGGTTACCGAGAAACTCGAGAATTACCTACCTGTTGCACCCATTGCTCTCTCTCCGTCTTCTTTTGGGAAGCTGTCATCTGTGGAACCACGTGTGTGGCGATTGACGCGAGCTTTTTCCGCGTAAACCTTTTTAAGTCGGGAATTGAGAGTGGCGGAATTTTCGTCCCAACGAGTCTTCTGGTGAAAATGAAGAGAAAGCGGGCGCTAAAAATATTCCCTTAATAAGTTGGACGGCGTGGGAAAGCTAAGAAAATTGACTTGTTATATGGCTGTAGAGGATTTACCGCGGTCGACGGAATTATTTCCTTTGCGTAGTTAATTATGGGGAAAAGCTAAGAGTTTTAAGTCAGTGTGGATTTCCACTCGATGTCCACTTTCGTCAGGCTTTCGAGGGCCTTCACTTATTTCGATTTTGTAATCGTTGAATTAGTGTCGATGGTGCCAAGACCATTTTCCTGGTTTTACTCTAAGAGTACTGAAGAATTTTTTTATGAAAATCTTGGGAGAAAGAAATTAGCTTCCTTTGTAGCGGAAAGAGAAGGGATATCACAACAGACCACTAGCACGCTTGGGTTTTTTAAAATAAACTTCAAGATAAGGCGCTTATGCCTAAAAGATAATTTTTTTATGGATTAAAAGGAGCATCTTAAAAATTACATCCTTGTTTTATCCATATCGTTTCCACAGATAGTGGGGCATTGACATCGCTCTTGCGTGCCACGACTGCCAAACCCTGAAAGCTCCATCAAAGTTATGAGTAGGATTTTTCGTGACATTGGAATAAACATTCACTGTTCACGTTGTAATTTCTTATAATCTTTATGCATTTCGATCGAATCGTTTTACAAATATTAACGTCTTTTCGTATGGGTGTTATTATTTTCTTAAATGCATTAAAATTTGCTGAGGCATTTGGGAACGTTTCTGTTATTTATGGGAAGTTTTTATTCGCTCTTGTCGTATACTTAGTCGTGGTAAGATTAAAAAATGAATATTAGGGGTAATTCAAACAACCCATCTTCAAAAGACTACTTCCATTCCTCGAAATTTCATTTTTTGCTTTGAAGATCATGGAGTAATCTTGAATTGCGAGGATAATATTTACTTGTCTGAACTCGTACAATCGCCCCATTTAAAATAAACAAACATACAACTCGTCCGTTGGTGATACCCTAAAAAACGATTCCTTGGCCATTCCCAGAAACCCATATACCGGACCTTCCATAACCGCGAGATGTCTCTCCTCCCCCAGTATCACCTCGTACTTGTCACACATTCCGTGGTAATTGCCTACCAGTAAGTTTGGCAACGGCGCATCACAGAGAAAGCGCGTGTGAGGGAGGGTGGGGGTAGTGTAATGATGAACCCGAGGGGGTTGGAGGAGCTGCCGTGGGTGGTCTGCAGAGGGAGGGGACTCCATGGCGCCCTCTCCGGTACCTTTTCCCCTTTCCAAGCCTCATTCGCCACACCGCTCATCTCCAGAGGCGGTCTTTTTCTCCACAGCATATACCCATTCCCCTTGACCGCTCCCTCTGCCGGATAGTCCGTAGGTAAACCCATCCTTCCGATTGAGATGTCGGGAGGCGGAGGGGAAAGGCGTAATTGCACCGTTGAGGCAGTAGAATAGGAGCCTCCGGGAAGCGAAAGGTAGAAAGGCCATCCGAAGAATGGATCGCCTTCAGGTGGAATGTATTGTTGGGTTGCATGCGAAGGCTTTTTGACTTCTTGGGACGTCTTCTTCGTGAATCGGGAAGGGCTTTTTATGGCGAAGTGCTATGGTCCGGTGGGGTCCTTTTCGGGTGGGCTTATAATATGCGAAGAGTTTGACACCCAAGGATCTTTACAGGTGTCCGGAAGAAGGATTGATTTGTGACAGAGGTAGTCTTGAATCCCAATAAAACGTATCGATGTACTTTTGAAGGTCACTCGTACATTAATTTTCCTCCTGGATAACAATGAAAGGTTTAAGACCAATTCTTATTCAAAGTGGCTATACCTCCTCTTTGTGTTCATTTCAATGTTAATTTGATGAAATTGCCTTCTCAACTCTTTGCGAATACGAAGAGGTTATACTAAGTGGTAATGAGGAGAGTAACATTTTCCGGAGCATTTAATAGTTTCTCTTTTTCATTATCTCGTAAATGTTATTATTTACGTGTAATGGTAGATAATTATAGTAGTGTATAAATAGCGTATTCAATATGAATAGTACAGCAGAGCAACACATTTACAGATTTGTAAATTTGCGGCTTGTTTTTGCGGAATCAATTCGATGGAAAGTATTTGTTTGGTGTATGGTATTCAAAAGGGTGTTCATTATTGTATTAGTATTTTTATTGATTATTGATAGTGTTATCCCTCTCGTGAGATAATTGTTCTAGATTATATGGTTTCACATGTTGATCAGCTTTTCTCAATGTGGTTTTTTAAATCTTCGTTTAGCCTCCGAACGTTGGTGCGGAATTGACCGGTGGGTGCTATGGTTTTGCTGCCAAATACATGCATTGGCCGGAGGAGCTGCTAGTGGGAGGAGCCATCAAGAATAAAACAGGCCACATAGTCAAGTAAGTGATTCTACGAGAGGCTTTGGGAATTAATTTTTGACGAATTACCATTTGTTTTTGGACCCCAACTAATTTATTATTGTGCTAATTGCAGGGCTAAAGCACTTCAGACTGTGGTGCAATTGATGGGAGAGCGGGAATTGTACGAATTCTGGTCAGATGATTATAAGGTGCATCACGTAGACTGGACGCAGGAGAAGGCTTCTCTAGTCCTGGACACTTGGCAGCGACGCTTCTCTGAGGTGAGACACTTGAACTTCTAAATTTTGAAGTGTTGACATTTGAACTTCGTGAAGATGTTACGATTCCCGCACCATTTTTACGATACGACATCAGGATTGTCAAATGCCTCTGGAGCTAACCTTAATAAAACCCTATGTTTCGTATCCGAAAAATTCATGGTAAATACCCACACCGGCGTTAAAGAAAGTGAATTTACGAACACTCTCACATTTCTTTCCGAAGACTTTATTTTAGCCTGATAACTTGTCATTTGATTTGTCAAATTGTTGACAAATATGAGGATATTCTTCCACTTTTTGTTTTGAGTTGTTTACCTTATTATTCCGTTATTCTATTGCGATCTTTCACAGGTATATTTCACCAGATCGATTCTGATTGCGTATCCATAGTAGTGTAATTTCTGAAAAATTAGTTAAAATTTCTCTCGGAAGGTACTAACTACAATATTTTTTGGTATTTCTAGGAGGTAAAGCGGCTGATGTCCCATAAAGATAACTCATCCTCTCCTTATGACTTCCTTGCATTCTCTACTGCTACTCTGGACGATATTCTTAGTCGTTTTTCAGAAGTCAGCATCACTCGAATAGCAATCGGTTATGTTGCTATGGTAAGTTAACTTACTCATTTTATTATTCCAAGTGCTAATTAATCTTCATCCGTTGAATTTTTAATGCATTCATTTATTAACTTGCTGGTCATATTTTTATTTTAGTTGGTATATGCGGGTATATCTTTGCTGCGGCTCCACGATCCTGTAAGGTCACAATGTGGAGTAGGACTTGCTGGTGTTCTCTTGGTTGGGGCCACAGTTGCTGCTGGCCTGGGTTTCTGTGCTTTACTTGGCATTACATTTAATGCTGCCACTGCTCAGGTAAGAATAGCTTCCCATTATATAATATGTAGTATTGGCGTATGTGTATCTTTTGATATAAATTATGGGCTCTACTTACATGCTCACAATACCACGTTCTGTGGTGATTACAGGAATATATTGACAGATGGTGAGTTAGTAAAGATTTTAAGGATTAATATTTTCCAGGCATTGGGCAAATGAAATAATTCATGACTATCCTACTTGCATCAATATTCTCATATTTCGCCTATAAAAATTGCTGTGCAAAACATTTAATGGGTTGTCTTTTATTTTAGATTGTTCCTTTCCTTGCTCTGGGTCTTGGGGTTGATGACGTTTTCCTCATCACCCATGCGTATGGGGACCAACTAGCTACAGGGAGTGATCTTCCCCCTGAAGTAAGTCTCTCTTTTTATTATTTTTTTCTGAGTGATACAGGTTTGTGAATCATTTGAAGGTCTTAACATTATGATATTTTCTTTTTCAGGAGCAGACTGGTGCTGTTTTGAAAAGGACTGGTGTCAGTGTGCTCTTAACATCCCTTAGTACAACATGTGCTTTCTTTGCAGCTGCAATCATCCCAATTCCTGCCCTTAGAGTTTTTTCCTTGCAGGTAAGAATAGCTCAACTTGACGAATCTGTTAAATTTTTGCAATCCTTGTTAACAACTGTTGTTAAATCAGTGTGAAATTCCCTGAGATATTCCCTCAAATACTTGAGATAGTTTCTTTATAACAAAGCTCAGATATCCAAGCAGTTATTTTTACATTAAAAAATTATCGGAATATTTTATTTTTATATAAATGTTATAGTCCTGTTTGAAGTCAACCATTCAGTATTAATTGCCTTATAATTCTGCCCTTCTATATTTAATTTTTAAGTCCCATTTATTTACCTGTGACCTTAATAAATAAAAATAAATTGATTAGACCATAAAGGAATGTAGTTTATTACTTTCAGTTATAAGTTACTATTTCAACTTCTTAGTTCTTTATTTCTCAATCTGATGATGGTATGAATTTAATCTTCACAGGCTGCAATCTTGGTGCTCTTCAATTTGGCTGCAGTCCTTCTGGTGTTCCCAGCCATCGTCAGCTTAGACTTGAGGCGAAGAAGATCTGGACGTGCAGATTTATTGTGTTGTTTCATCCCATCACCCCGAAGTCAGGGATATGCCCACCCCCAGCAGCGCCCTCCTGTGAATGTTCCTTCAAGCACTGCCTCACCCCTTGCATCCTCCTCTTCCTCATGGTGGTGCTGCTCTGTGCCACAAGAACAGTGCTCGTGCAGACCAAAGTCAGCGCAAGTTGTGCCTCCATTGACTGCTAGCACATCTTCAACATCAGTGCCTCAGTGTCGCGTAGTGCCTATTTCCTCAAACACACCTTTGAAAGAGGGTGTACATCAATCTCCCACAATACCAAAGCGCCAAGTCATGGCCATCACTCGTGCACTACCACCTGACAGGTTACAGACAGTGACAGTCTTGGCTCCAGAAGCAGATTATCCATCTGTTAGTGTTCCGGTAAGTTCACTTTTATAATTATCCAATTTAATATCTATATAGGTAAACTTTAACTAAGAAAATTTAGATTGTTTGACAAATGAGTTTCTTTTTTTTACACTTTTTCTCTCCTCCTTTAAGTTTCTGTTTTTATCATAATTGTATTATTGCCCACGTTTGCCTTCACTGCCCTAGTTAGTTGATTTTACTTTAGTAATCAAAAGCTAATCTCAGAGATAAAATCTAAAACAGTAATAGATGGTATCTAATATGATTAATTTATATTCCCCAGCAATATTCCAGAGATTTGAATTTTTAAAATATAATTTACTTATTTGTTGATTATCTTTATTTGCTCAATTTTGTTAAATAGATCATAATTTTTGAAAATTAAAATTTGAGATACTCTCTTATTTTTCTATTATATTCTCATGCATTGTAATTAATTCAATAGGTATTTAACAATATTCTTCGTTTTACTCCTCTTTTCATAACGTATGCTACTCAGAAGGGGTCTATTTTATTGGAAATATTATGGGATTAACCATATCATTATTTTTTATTGTGATAATAAGATCATCAAATAGATTTTAAGATGATTCCATAGAAAAAAAACATGAGGTGAGTTACACAGTGTTTTTATGGAAGTTGCAGAGTTTTTCCTTATATTGTCATCATAAAAAAGTTCCACCAAGTAACACCTGAATATGTTACTTTTAGATTTTTAAGATTTTCTGACCAGGAAATGGGAAAAAATCATTGATATTAAGAAAGATAATATTATTCTTGTTCTTGTTATTTTCTTTTCCTATAAAAGATACTCTCCTCCTATCTTACAGGAAGTCAGTATGTAAAGAAATAATTATTCTGGTATTTGGTTTAGAATCATAATAATTTTAATGCAATTTTTATAAAAACAGGGTAGTCAACCAGGATCAGTGGAATCACTGCAGTCATCCTCCACTAAAGACCTTTTGTCAAAGGGTAGGAGAGAGGAAATAGACATTGAAGCAGCTGAAGGAGACTGTGGTCAAAGGAGGCGGGGCCTCCGTGGACCTTCTAGATGGTCGGAAGGTGCTGGCACCATCCACAAACCATCTTGCGGCAATCCATTTCGCTGTTGTCCTCAGTGTACTTTGAAAGCCCTTGTCAGTTGTTCTCTCTCTCAGATGGCTGCTCGACATTATGCTCCTGCTCTCATGAAGCCATCTATTAAGGTGAGTGGACTCAACAATAACTTGGAATTGTTTTGTTATTTGTTTCCTTTTGCATGTCTAATCAGAAGTTATGACCTGTATTATCAATTATGTTTTAAAGGTTGCGGTAATGACATTGCTTGCTGTAGCAGTTGCTGCTGGAGCTTGGGTTGCTCAGACTCGCCTTGGAGATGGGTTGGCTCTTACAGAGTTGGTTCCAGCTGGAACTGCAGAACATGCATTCCTGAAAGCTCAGGTAATATAGGTTTACCAAAACCAACCATAAGGAAATTACTTTTTATTATTATGAGTTTCACTTAATCTGGTCAATTTACTAATAATAATATTGAAATAATTTCAGGCGTCCAATTTTGGTTTCTATGGTATGTATGCTGTCACCAGGGGAGATTTTGAATATCCAACCAATCAGCGACTCCTATATGAATACCACGATGCGTATGTGCGTGTACCATATATAGTACGGAATGATGATGGTGGGCTACCAGACTTTTGGCTGTCAATGTTTAGAGATTGGCTTCTTGGTAGGTGGAGTGTAATGTAGTAAAGGAGTGATATTTGTGAAATTTTTTAATCATTGTCATTAACTTAACGAAAAACATATCTATCGTTTAGGTCTTCAGCGTTCTTTTGATCGCGATTGGGCGGACGGTCGCATAACGAGAGAGAGCTGGTTCAACAACGCTTCCGACGAAGGAATTTTGGCCTACAAACTGTTGGTCCAGACGGGAAGAGTCGATAATCCCGTGGACCGATCTCTCGTAACGACAGGACGATTAGTGGATTCAGACGGAATCATCAACACGAAGGCGTTCTATAACTACCTCAGTGCGTGGGCATCCAACGATCCCCTAGCATACGGAGCATCTCAGGCAAACCTCCGGCCCGAACCTCGTCATTGGCTTCACTCCCCCGCGGACTATGAACTGAAAATACCAAAGTCCGCCCCACTAGTGTACGCCCAAATGCCCTTTTGCGTGAGTGTGGCCGATGGACGCGGCGAAGCCATGATGGACGGAGAAGAGTCAAGTGATAGCTTTTGGAATTTTGGTGGTGCGGATCCTTCGACCACTCGCCTCACCGAACTCATTCGCTCAGTGCGTGAACTTTGTAGTCGTTTCGAGGCGAGGGGTCTGCCAAACTTTCCCACTGGAATACCTTTCCTGTTTTGGCAGCAGTATTTAGGGTTGCGCGGTGCCCTCGCCGCGGCTTTGGGTGCCGCCATAGCCGCGGCGTGGGCGGCTGCGGCGCTATTGTTGCTCGATGCCTGGGGAGCTGCTCTAGTTGCATCTGCTTCGGCTGCCACCCTCATTCAGATGATGGGTATGGCAGCTACGCTGGGCGTCAGGCTCAGTGCTATTCCTGCTGTGTTGCTGGTTGTAGGTGTTGGGTTAGCTGCCAGAATGTTTCTCCATATATCTTTGGTAAGTTGATAGCAAATTCGGTGTTAATGCTAAGTTATGATAACAGAACGATTATAAACTCGACCAATATTTGTTGTAATTGATTATGAGGTTGAGATTTATTTATGAAATTTAGTTCCGCACAAGTCGTTCTTTACACTTCCGTAATTCTTTGGTTTACTTCGTTTTTTAATAACACCTGTTACTTTTATTGCCTCAATTTTCACTATTCATTTGCCAGTCTGAAGTAACACGTATTTCTTTAGAAAATCGTAGATTACGAATTTTGGCGGATACTAAAATTTTAAATGATAATTTCAAATTTAAATGTTAGTTTTCATCGATTATATTAGCAGAAATTTTGAGGTCTGTTTAAAGTCTTAAGCCTTAAAATGTTTTTCTGAAATAGAACTTACTCCAGAACCTTTGTTACTTCTCGACATAATTTCTCGTGAAGACTGACACAGATTTAACGATGTAGGTGGCATGATATCATGGACTCTGAGAACACAGTGGGGGTAACCCACTAAGAAATGTGTGCGTTCATGTTCTAAGGTCTCCAATTTTTAAAAGATGTAGCCTGAATATTTTAGCCTTAAATCTACTTCTGTATTTGTATCAAATTTAATAGCGCCGTACTGTTCGTAAAATATATGGAGGCACTAGAACACACCTCGATTTTCCAGTAGGGAAAACACTCCGAAAGAAGTCTCAGCAGCGATGGAATCATGGCGGCGACCTTGTGAAATATGTCTTCAAGGAAATTATGTTGAGAAGTAATTGAATACTTTTAAAAAAATTGGAGACCTTAGAATTTGAACACACCTCGTTTAACATACCCAAGAATTTTCTCTCGAAAGCATGAAATTTAAATACCGAAGTATTTTTTCTTGCCTCGTTGATGGAAAACTCGTCCCTAAATTTGAATTTTTTTCGGCAGGGATTTGTTACAAGTGTTGGGGGGAAGGATAGAAGAGCGCAGCTAGCATTAGAAGGAGCTTTGGCACCTGTACTCCATGGTGCTGTTACGACGCTTCTTGGAATATCACTTCTGGCTTTCTCCGAATTCGACTTCATCGTCAAGTGAGTATATATACCATCTTTATCTCTCATCTGTGTGGTTCTTCATCAGCTTATTAACACAGTAACTTTTTGACACATTAAGGTATTATGGATCCCAACATTAACCTTCCTGAATCGCTACATATGTGGTGAAATTCTGCGCGGAGAATTTAATTTATCTCTCGAATGGAATCGAGTTTATTTATTCGAGCAAGTTTTCCCAAGCGGAACACAGGAAGGAAAACGTACTCGGAAATTCATATGCATAATGAAGTCGACGGAAGCAAAATGTTCCATTCTTTCCACCTCCGTCTAAAGTAACCTGTTTAAGGCGCCAATTCCAAGAGCGATATAAACACGAATGCGCTCAAATTCAAAAGTCGCCCATCAATGTAATTTTTAGTCCTTCGAAGT
Organism: Ladona fulva; assembly: GCA_000376725.2. Classification (NCBI taxonomy): domain Eukaryota; kingdom Metazoa; phylum Arthropoda; class Insecta; order Odonata; family Libellulidae; genus Ladona; species Ladona fulva. The sequence continues at coordinate 110,640 of KZ308498.1, read as the reverse complement.
TTTCGAGTACCATTCCAAAACGTTAGCACTCATGCTTTGCTCGTCTCATTCAGCTCGAGACGTGGTAATGACCAACTGGACAGTCTAGTTTTTTTTATTGGTCATAAACAGAGAGAAGTGTGGATTTAAAAATCCCCCGTTCCACCTCCCATACTCACCGTGAATGAACCCGGAGATTTAACGGGTTTCCTTTTTCCGCAAGTCTGTATCTCGTATGAATCGGTAATGCTCTATCGACTGGAGGGCAGGAACGCCGGCCCGCGCACGTGGGAAGTTTCTTTAGCGGTTCAAGGGGTGATCGCTTTTGATATTGCGGGTGGGCCGGCCGTTAAAGGGAGAGTGTGACTGCCGTCACGTCTTGGGAACGACCTCCGTGGGTGGCCGTGCTTGCGCTGCACTGGACGCGTATGAAAATCCGTGTCTGAGCCGGATTGCGAATTGCTTCATTATGCGACGTAGCGAATGTTGTTTCTTTCCGCTTCGAGTCGCGTTCCTACGCACGAACACCCTCGGCGTGTGGATGGTATAGAAAAAAGGTCGGTTTAAATTGACACTTTTTTGGTCGGGAAAAGGATATCCTGTGTTGTGCATTCCACAAGGAGTGTGATTGTCAAAAGGGGTTGAAATACTTGTTTAAAGATCGTATGTTTTTGGTATTCTTTCGGTTTAAATTGAAGTTTGTTGAAGTATTTATGGACATTGGAATGCCTTCTTTACTTTCCTACATTAAAAAAATGAATTCACGCGCTCGGTTACTACGTTTATTATTTTACTTATTTTGATCTTTTTAGATTTAGTTCTTATAATGTTATGCAGGTATGTTAGGTACGAAGGAAGGTTAACTTTATTGAATAGAAACGGAAAGGAATTTTTCTCTCTGTATCTGTGATACTCGATCAGAATTTCATTATACATGTATTTAAGATATTTTTGCCTGTAGACTTACCTTCGTTAATTATTTCGATTCATCAAATTGTGTTAGTTTGGCAAATGGATGAATTTGCTCTGTGTAAAACGCTTTATTAGATCGCGAAAAGATTCCTTATTGCTGTTATTTCCTGCGGACAAAAGTAGTTACCACGGTTAAATCTAAAAATACTGCTAGGAATGGTAGATTTCTACGATTCATCCATTGTCGTAAATAACGCACCTGAATTCTCGTGATACGGTAGGCTCGATTTCCTGGAAAAAAATGAGAATAATCCTTGATTCGTTTCGAAGCTTTCTGGTAGGAAGATGACGATAAGGATCCAACGCACATTTCCTGCTCCTTGTTCTTCCGATCAAACAATGGTATCGAGAAAGTAAAAAAATCCACCCCTTTTCCCTCCCAATGGACTTGAGAAGAAAGGAGCTGCGCGCTGCCCGGAAGTATTCCGTGCAGGAGCTTCAAAGCTCGTCCCTCGCCAATAAATTCGCGTTGACGGCACGAAATACTCCATGAGGGATTCCGTGAACGGAGCTCGGGGCCCCAGATGTTCGCGGCGCCAACAAGACCAAAGCGATACGGTTCATTAACCATAGAGATCCTTTGAGGGGGGTGTCGTAAAACAAGGGCGCCACTATTCGGACAAACGTGGTAGAGAATGGGATTGAAGCAACATAATGAAGGAAAGGAGGTGGAGGAGGGATCGGTGTGGGGGAGAGAAAAGTTGCCGGTCAGCCTTGAGTTGAGGTCGGTCCGAGGATAGAAGAGATGAGCGAGGGAAGGGGGAATGTTGGAGAAGGATGACCACCCAGATCGCGTGGCATGGGCCGGGGGGTGACGTGGCAGAGGCAATAGAGGGGGAATGGGGAGCAAAAGGAGAAAGCCCTTTCTTAAAAGAACATGCAACAAGGGGTCGAGGCGGGGGGATCCAGAGGTGTGTCACAAGTTACTGTATTGCCGATTGAGAGGTTTATCTCCTGGAAAGTGAGTTACTTGAGCAGAAGTTACCCTTGCAGGTGTCGCGCAAAGACGGGTGGTGGGGGTAGAATGAGATAGTTCGTGATTTCGAGAAGTCTTCGGCTTCATACGCCGGTCAGGTAGTTCTTCGGGCATCGAAGTCTCTCTGACGTGACGCGCCCTTCTGATTCATGTCCGATTTCCTCCATTCGTCGATGGTATCTGCTGTCCAGTCGATTCATCCGACGGATTTTGACCGTTAAAAAAAAGGGAAAAAAGAAGGAAGCCGCGACTCGTAAAATTCGTATAAATAGAATGATCCCCTCTCCGGGTTTCTTTGCTTATTAAACTGTTTATAGTTATGGATAACGTGTTAAGTTTATGGGTTTATGTAGGAGCGGGTGGGCTTCCCGTATATTCGACGGTTTTTCTGTCCATAGCGTGGATGGAAATAGTATGTTTGGTAAACAAGGAAGCGGCGGAAATGGAGTTTCCTCCCGTTTTAAGGTTCATGATGAAGTGGTTGTAAGCGTAGAGCAAAGATATTTATTGTCACATTGTTATGTATTCACAGGTCTTTATTTCAGCGTGTCTTTATGAAAGGTCACCAAAATTGTTTTTCTTAATGCATAGGAAATGCGTTTTAGATATTTGTGGATATTCGCGTCTCTCAGCTCCATCCCTTTCTTATTTGTTTAAGTTTTTTTCATTCTTTTCCAACCCCTATACATGGTTAATGAATATTTTATTCTTGGATTATTTTTTGTTAAAATGAATTGCCTTCTATTCGCCATTTTTCTGTAAAAAATGTAAATACAAAAAGTAAAGATGAATGGATGTTTACCCATTCCTCCCTCTTATAATCTAAATCTTCTAAAAATATCACTTTTCACTAACTTATAATATACTCTGATGAATAACTCAGTGAATGAAACTACTTATCTATTACTTTTCCAATCTCCATTATTCTAAATTTTCTCATGATTTATAATAATGATCTTCAAACAACTTGACGTCAATATTGGAAAATATTATATTTCGTTAATTGCGTCCTTCCTTACGTCCGAATACTAGTATTTGTTCAGTGTATCTGTATCCCAAGGGATTATATCGTCCATAGTAAGGTATTTTTGCTAGAGCTTATCTCAATGCAAAGCTTTACACTTAGGGATAATAAATATCGCCATGCCTTTCGCTCTGTAACATTCGATCTCATCACCTGCTTCTCTTTATTGGTAGCAATTTTTCCCTAGCAGTGGAGTTCGTGGGTGGGTATAACGGACGAGGCGCAAATAGCGCTCGTGAGAGTGCAGAACAATGAGAGGGACCTTGGAAATGGGAGGCAGTTGAGTAATTGTAGGAGTCGAGGGAAGTTGGATAGTGAACACTGCGAAAGGGAACCTTTGGCAAAAGACCGCCTTCGACTGCTTCCGTAATCACCTCACATCAATTAAATAAATGGCTCCCTTCATTGAATAAAGGATTCTCTGCCGTTCGGAACCGTAGCACTTGTTAATATGTAGATCCGTTGTGGAGGACTAATTGAATTTAACGCCCTAAATGCGAAAACGCAAAGTGCGTTAGTTTTTCGGATAATTTTTGTGTTGCAGAGGTGATGAAAAGTTCGTATCGAAGGAATTCATTTTTTCTTTTGTAACGTGGATGTTTCCATCCTCGTTTTGGCCAGAGAAAAGTTATTATATCAACACGTCAATCTTTTGATTTAATCCGGAAAATAAAATAGTCCTTTCAGAAGTTTTCGGTACTGCGTTTTCATAGCCATTAAACGTTCTAAATATGTCGGCTGAGATTTCATTGCATTTCGTTTGTAGTTCTTAGGTTTTTTGATGATCGATTAGTGAAGTTCTTGCTACTTCTTTGTCCTCGGATCAAAAAGTTTATTTCTATACAAAAAGGCATTTTCGTTACTTATATCTGGATTGGTCTCTATAACACTTTCATGGTAGTATAGTAGCATAATTACAAGTGCTATGACATTCATTATAGGTAATTTCACACCTGCGGGCCATAGGGCGAACGCGCAGCGTTGGCTATCAGGTAGTCTGACACGTTCATTCGTTGCCTAACGTAGTAAACAAACCGATCTTTCATTGAATCCTAGGCAAAGTAATCGAAGCTATTTACTCGGAAAGTCGAGCGCGTCTGCTTCAGCAAGTTGTGACTACTTATATTTAGAACCGTCCGAGATGGTAAATTTTATCGACTCAAGGAGAACATTGTTTCCATGTCCTGATTACCTCCATTACATTTACGCGGTCATTCATGGTCTGCAAAGATACCTTTCGCACTCCTCTTCGCCCCATTCCACCGAGAGACCCCTCGCAAAAGCGAGCGTTTTATCGTTATCGTCGGGGAAACTAATAGCCATCGAAAATTACCCTCCATTACGTTGAATTCTCGAAGGCGAACGTCAGGTCCAGCGACGGGGAAAAAAGAAGAGCTCAAAAACGGGAGTGGTTGGATATTATATATGACGGTGCAACTATCGTCCTCTGATGGCAGGAGAGCACATCATTGAATGACCATGAGATTGTGATCCCCTGGTAATGAGAAATGAGGGAAGTGTGAGAGGGATGAATGGTTCCTGGTGGGAGGAGGAAGGGTAGAGGGAAGGAGTGGAGGGTATTCGAGAGCATTTGGAGAGATGTAATAACCCTCTCTTTGTACGTGGAGTGGAAACGTTAATGTTTTTGTTGCTCAGGACTTGCTTCCCCAAAAGCTAAGTGGTAACGGCATTCATGTTCCCAGGTGATAATTTTTACTGTGAATGACTTGTAATTAGTTCTGTAGACCAAACTATATTAGTTTATACGCAATTTCAGAGAATCATTTTCCCACTCTTCAGCCATAAGCCAAATTGGCTCGGTGATCTTCGTTATCGGATTTTATTTTTCGAAAGTAGATTTTAGGTCGTTGGAATTGCCGGATGCCGAACTTTTTATCCTTTGGAGTTTATTCTTCTGGAAAATGACAGCGAAACTTTTTGAACATTCGTCGAAAACTCTTTTGACCTCTTTTTCGACTGCTTGGTACGCCTTTGATGGTTCCCATAATTACAAATGCTATTCCTTTTTGGAGTAGAAGGAAGAATTAAGAATGATTTCTTGATTAGTTATTTGTAGCATCATATGGTCATCTTTCCGATCTAGGGAAAATTTTTTTGCTGGAAAAGGGTTTTTAATAACATAAAAGACGAAATCGTAACTTCTTCCCTGAGTGATTTCCACCACATTGTGAATCCCTGGGCATTCGACTGTTTTGCCACCCCATTCTGCCGGCCTTAGTATGCGTGTGGGAGGGAGAGAGGCCGCTAGGAGTGGATCATGGTGGAGTGAGAGCAGTCGAAGAAGAGAGAGGGTCGGAAAAGTCGGAGATAGAAAAAGGGACCACCCACGAGTGAGTTCGACGTTGCCACAGTTCCTCCCGCGCGCTCACCTTCCCTCCTGTTTTCCATCTGCTCCCTACCCCTCCCGCCCCTCCACCAACCGCCGTTGTGAATTTCCACGGCAGGGACCACCTTGGTGTGGGTTGCGGAATTTGATGGCATGCTAAAGCTAATGGCCTTTGTGCCTTTCCCTCACCCCTCCCTCTCCCCGTCGCTTCCTTTCTTTCCCCTTCCCTGCCCTCTATCCACGATAAATTGAATTGAAATCATGTCTGCACGGAGGGCCCATTTGGTTAAGCCGGCCTACTTGTTATTGGGATTATGGGTCCGTTTTCGCTTGAATGGATCATACACGAAGGGGTTCTTTGTTGTAAGGTTTGATATAGCGGAGCGGTAAATAGGGTCTTGTTTACTTTTGATGAAATTCCGGAGATGCCTTGGAAAAGCGCGAGGCGCGCGTTGGCTTAGAAGAGGTCTTTCTGGCGTTCGCTGGCTGCATGGCCTGAGCTTCCATCAAGTTTTGTAAAGTTATGGAAAGATGTCTTCGTATGATAGTTATCTCTTGCAAAAATACTGGCTGAATCGTTCGTCAAGCGGTATCTATCAAGCCAAAAACATTTTGATTACGACCATATCGATATTGACATTTTCACTCAACTGTGTGAATAATGTCACAGTTACTACAGAATCATTGAAGATTATTGATTGCATGGCTAATGTAAGTCCAAAAGGAAGATCATTATTGAGTGTTCTGTTGCCTATTAAATAACTTGTCTATTAGTGGCGTTAATGTAATAATTTGCAAGACTAAAAATCAGTCCAAAACGAATTCTTAATTACAATTTATAATGTCCGCAAGAAGTATGAAATTTCCGGAATAGCTTCAGATGCTTTTTGGCCAAATTTTTTTTTGTCTTCGCACTTCAGTCCATAGAACTATTTTCTGCCTTCGTCAATCAACAAATCCAATCTGAGTAAAAAATGGTATTCGAAGACGTCAAAGCATAAGGTATTGCTAATCCAATGTGTGCCAGAGTAATAATTATCATTAATCAGAAAGTTAATTACGATTTAAGACCCGTCACACTTGAAATGCGATAATTTATGGCGATTAAACGAAGTATTTTTAGAGATATGGTAATGTCTTGGGCAAAGTGAATAATCGTACTAATAAAATAAATCATTATGTAAATTTTCAGCTGGGGCATAATAACATCAACAAAACGTTGCATCATATCTCCTCTTGTTTTCATTGCGTTAATAGAGTTATCCGTAATCTTTTACGGAGGTAATTTTTGCCAGTCCACTTCTGCATCTCGTGTGACATCCTTCCTCTCCTCTTCCTGCCCAGATTTCCTTCCCAGTAGTGCCCCACAGTATTGTGTTTCCATTCTTCTCCTCTACCTACTCTCCTTACCGAAAGAGCCCTTATCCTCCCTAAGCGCGCTGCTCGTCAGCCACCTGTTTTCTTTGCTTTCGGTGCCCAGACGGAGTGAGTGGATTAGCACTCGGGGCCGTTGTTTTGGGAAGATGCTTACGGAAGTGAACGAAAATCCTGCGGGAAGAGCAGGAAGTAAAGGCATCTTTCGCCCGCTAGCTCCTTCTTAATACCCCGAATAATACGTCTTATTACTTTTCCCTTCCTTTTCAACGGGATGTTCAAGATATCTCTGAATGAACACTTCCGGCTGAATTTTGCAGTCACGCTATCGAATTCATATCGAATTTCTGTCCTTCCTCGACAGTTAATTTTCTGTGGTCGAAATGGCTTACATTTGTCGTCGTTAGGTTCGTCTGTGTCTATGCTCATAAACGACTAACATTTTACTTTCTGGGAGGATCATTCATTTCGTTTTGCCGAGGTAACGTTCCACTTATATCGAGTGTAGTAACATTGCGCAATTCACTATGAGAATAATTGTTAAATTGCTTCGACGGCTGAGGTAATTTCGCACGTAGGCCTCAACCAGGAATAGAACCCGGGACTGCTTTCACCGAAGCCGAACGCGTTGTCCACTTGGCTATCCGCGAGTCTTAAAACTATGACTATTTTGAATTTGAAAAAATAAATTTTTACATTTGAATGTTTGCATTTTCGATGGCTAAAATGACTTTTTTCTCTTTCAGGTATTTCTTTCATGTACTCTTTGCGTTCATCGTTGTGGGTCTTCTAAATGGTCTAGTCATCTTTCCTGTTCTTCTCTCTCTTGTTGGGCCATCTGCTGAGGTATGTTCCCTTCCCTTTATTTATGAGACAAAAATATTGACCATCCAAAAATTTGAATTGACGATTGATTGGAAGAAAATGCCTGTAAATGTAAATGAAAAACACCTCAAATTTAAAATTCCTCGTGTAATTTTCTTAGGTTGTTCCTAATGACAACCCAGAACGAATGTCAACACCATCTCCTGAGCCTTCACCAATTCCTCGACATCGCCGAGGAGGGCAGAGGGAGCGGGATCGTTCATGGGGGTCATCTGGCATCCACATGCCTTGTCATGGTAGTCGTCGTGCACCGGCTCCCATTCCTCTGCATAGAAGGGAGCCATCTCTCACTACCATCACAGAAGAAGCATCATGGAACTCAGCAGCAAGCAACCAAGGTCTCGGTGGTGTCGGTATTTCCAGTGATGGGCAGCAGCAACAAACCATACTGGTGCAGCCAGAGTTGGTGCTGGAGACCACAACTACTACATCATATCATCACCCTACAATGCACACAAATACAAGACCACCTTCACCCTCTTCTACCCCTAACAAGGTAAGAAATTTTTAATAATACAGGTATCAGAAAGTGGAAATAGTTGGTTCTAAGTTCTTTGGAATAAGTGGTATGAGCAATTATTATTATTGAATTATTTGAAAACTAAACTAATCCAAACAAATTTTGCCTCTTTTCTTACTCTCTAAGCTTTTCTTGACATAAAAGGGCATTGAATTCGTCAGATTTGATCAGTATGTAATCAAAAGTATCTTTAAAATATTATTATCTCTCATTAATGTTGCTTGTTTCTTCTTTCAATTGGTGAATCTCAGGTATCTGTACTTGCAAATTTTCAAATGGATTTCAGTATTTTAGCATATATTTAAAGATTCACTTTTATTGATAAAGATGGCTCATGGAGATTTCACTCAGTTTGGATTGTCGTAGTGACATTAAAGAACATTACTCCAGGTTTTGCTGAGAACATGTATTAAACAAGTTACTACAAATGAACAGATTACTAATTAGATATCGGAGAGGCTAGTGACGGCAACCATGGCCGACCGATTGAAGATCGGTCAGACGGGCGAGCAGATAAAGTGCTCTCGTCAAGGCATCAGTGGGCTGAAGGCCTAGAGTCCCAGTTGTGCCTCCCTTATAAGCCATTTTGGAAGGTTCAAAGGACACCACCAAATATAGAGGAGGGTGAGGGATGCAAGAGTCAGTGCGGGATGCAGATTGTTGATCATATGTCTCATCCGCAAACTGACTCTGAATCATCCCTTGCCCTCTGTCCTTCTAACAGGATTCCATATTAACAAAAGTTGTACATTTTTTCCCTAATAGTCATGGATTTTTTACATTTCAAATTAACATTTTCCATTTACTTTAGTCAAAAGAACTTTTAGTATATTTGGTATCTAGGTTATATATTTTATCATAATCCACATACTATTGTAGCTTAAGTACTTTGAACTTGCATAGGTATTTGAATTATGCTCTTAACATTAATGCTCTTTCATTCACAGCAAGGTCAATCTCAGCATTCAGAATGTTCCTCATCAGTCTCTTCATCAAGTGACACCTCAGGGGCAGCTCAGACGCCTCCTCCTGGTCAATGTAATACATCATCTTCCTCCTCAGTACCTCATGTAACCACCACTAAAGTAACTGCTACAGCCAAGGTGAAGTTGGAGGTTCATGGACCTCTTTCAAGTAAGTAACTGATTTCTCATCACCAGAATGTTCTGCGGAACCTCAAATTACTTTAAAGATCCTGTGATCTTCAGAGTTTAATGGGAGACACACTGCCAGAATGGTGAATCACTTTTTGAAATTTTTTAAGCAGTAAAACATCTGCTGATGTGAAAATTGGGTTTCGTATTTTAATTGAGGAATTTGATCTTTACATTCAAGATGCTAAGCTGGGATGAAATTAAATTTGAAAATTTATTGGACCCGATTTTCTTTAATATTGAATTCATTTAAGCTAAGAAATTTATTTTGCTCCAGCTGTCTAAATTTGATAAATATAGATGGATATATAGCTTTTACCATCAAAGTACTTGGATATGCTAAAGATCCAACTGATGCTTTTTTATTGAATTGAAGACACCCTTGAAAATATTCATGATACTCATCAGATGATTTTAAATACCTAAAACTGTAACATAAAGATTATCCAGAGTAAAAGAGTTGATGATATATATTGCTCTACTCAATTACCCTTTTATACCAGTATTCAACCAATCTCGGTCAAGAACGTAATTTGTCTCAGACTTTTTCCTTTGATAAAAGCAAGCAGGATACTCATATTAATTTTCCCCATGTTCCATAGAGGTTGATGCATAAAAATATATGCTTTTATTAATTTGGTAATTATTATTCTATTAGAAAACAAGAGACTTAGCTTGTGAATTAAGTATCTAGAGACCAAATTTGATTTTTAGATGTAACCTAATTCGTGTTCAAAGATAATTTTAATCTAAAGTTGTTTTTTAATTACAGGCAGTGTAGAAAGGGAAACAGTAAGGCCTAGAAGGTATCGTGACCATACATCTGGCACTGACTCATCTTCAGATGCAGGTTCTGGAAAATACTCCTAGTGGTGAGTTTTCTCTTTGATTACCGACAAATACTTGTAGTGGCCTTTGGAATTTGAAATTAAGAGAATTACTATTTTGATGTTTACCATATTTTCTTCTACTTTCAGGTTCAATTTTGCAGGGACTTCAAGTTCTTCCAATGATGGTGCTATGTTACCAATCCTTCAAATGTTGGGTTATTTCCAAATAATTTTTCTCAGTAGTAAATGTCATTAAATGTGTTAATGAACATAGGTCAGTATTCTGAAACTAAACAAATAGGGTGGCACAGAGACAATAGTTGTGGTATATATACTTACTTTCCTTTGACTCATGCTGAATGTAATCAGACTTCCTTAATGCTATCATTAAGGTGTTTGATGTCATTGGCTGTCAGTCTGTGAACTTCCTTAAGTGAGAGTTAATGATGATCGACTATTTTCATCAATTTGTGAAGGCACAGTCTTTGCCATTTTTCATTGAGCAAGATGTTTGGAACTCTTTGTGCAATCCTATCAACAAAATGTACCTGTAAGGCAACTCACATTTTCAGTGGGTTTGCCTCTGTTTATCAGTCTTCATGTGCATAGGAACATAGTTCTACATCCAGAAGATAAGTTTACCCTCCTTTGGTTCATGGTACCTGCTGTACAAGTTTAACTTTCTACCAAGAATCAGCTGCAGACTGCTCTTGATTATGTATTCATTGTGGAGAAAATAAAAGAAATCAAGACCAAAAGGTGACCTTTTCGGACCATTGGCAATTTATGTGAATCAGCATGTTTAGGGTCAAACACAACCTTGTTATGTATTCATTGATACTTCCATGTTTTTAATTTTACAGCTGTTCTTTTTAAGTGCACTGTTTTAAAATGTTACAGAGTCTATAAAGCTTACCCACAATGTAAAATTTACGTGATCCAGTATCTATTTGTAGCTCAAAGCTAGTCTCATTAAAAATGTTTGCTAAATTTTGAAATTCCACTGCCAATAAACCACAATCATTCAATACTTTTGTAGATGATTGAGAGTACACTGTAACTGATACATAAGCAATAATATCTACTTACAGTTGTAATTTAAGTAAGATATCTTGAAGGTGTTAAAAATACTAGTAAGGAGGTTGCTAATTTTTAATGGATTTCCATTTGCTCATATCCTGTCATTCATTCATTAAGAATATATAACATTTTTATGCATGAAATATTTATACAGTGGATCGTATTCACAAAACTCATTGTATTTATGCTGTATGACGTTTTGCCAGTTTGTGTATTTTGTAAAATATTTTGAACAAAAGCCACTATTTATGTGTTGCCTGGCAAATCATGTCATGTTAAGTTAAAAAGTAAAACTGTAAAAAGTGTACAAATTTTGTAGAAGGCTGATTTGTATGTAATTTTAAAGTAAATAATGTAAGTATATTTGTCTGACAATTTTTTATTATCTATTTGAAGAAGTCTGTTCGAAACAAATGATAAATACCTCTTTTAACCTTTAAGTATTCAAGGACAATTTTCAGAGTCTTGTAGTGTTTAAATAAAAGAATTACAAGTTATAAATGTATTATCAATTGAAAAAATTGTAACCCCTACATTTTCAGCAACTAAATGAGATAATACCACTTCAAAATAATGAGCTAGACTTAAAGGTAGAGAGCCCTTACATTGGATGTAATAACAAATAATAAGAATCAACAAGCACTAACAACAAAACTCAAAGTTAATATGAACTCATGATAACATAAAGAAAGAATTACAAAAATGGATTAGCATATGAAATTAGTGATAGATGACCACAGTGTGTGAGATGGAAAAAATGAGTGAAAGAGTGGTTAATGATTCCTTTTCAAGAAGTTGAAGAGTGGAATAAAATATCTGCTTGCACACATGGAGAAAGAAATATAATTAAATCATTAAATGTTTCTTTCATTATAGATATTCAAGAAAATTTTAAAATGTTCATTTTGAGAAAAATGATTAGGAATGGAAATCATTCTGAAAGAACTGCAACTAATATCAACTTTAAGGTAGTGGATGAGAAAACAATGGGTTTCTAATTTTCATAAATAACAGATGATTAAGAATTCTACAGTTTAATTGACAATTTGAGAAACAGTTATGCAAAAGAATGATATATTTGGAAAATCAGTTAAACTTTTAAAGTCAAAGGTTCTCTTCTTTAACCTTATATCATAGTAAGGATCTCTTCTCTCCTATAATAACCCTAATTAACCCCCCCCAACCAAAATGATTTTCAGCATTCTTTAGTAATACCACATTTCTATAACTTCTATTCTCATTGCTGAACTGCTACAGGTTGAGTATCCCCATTCCAAAAATTCCAAAATCTGAATTATTCAAAATCTGCTACATAGTATCAACTCACTGTTTAATAGCCTGTTTTTTAATATCATTCCTGGTGACAGAGTGGTGAGCATCCTAGTGCTCCAACCCTAAGGTCTTAGGTTCAAATCTTAGCTGATTCAATTTTTCTGGTTTGAGAATGGTTATAATAATTTTATTTATTTATTAATAGGATTCAAAAACAGCCAGAAATTGCCTATTACATTGAATCATAACAATCATAGCAACATCACAAACTTAATACTTCACAATTCCAAAAAACGACTCAAAAACAATACTAAAATATATAAACATATCAAAGGAAAGAAAATAACCACAAAACAAAAAAGTACAAATAAAAAAGAAAAATGACAAAGGTACATAGTTAATTTATGGAAGATAGTAGTGTATTGATTGGGGAAAAAGTTCAAATAAAGGGTTGTAAGACTGCACAGAGTCGAAAAGTTGTGAGATGGGGTAGAATATGGGAGATGGAGAGTTGGAAACAAGGTGTGTAAAGTAGGTTGTAATTACATGTAGAATGGGATGGAAATCTAATTGAGAAACAAGGGATGATGTCATTGGATCTGCATCAGCCATTAAAAATTGCATGTAAATATTTTAAATCAAAGGTTTTATGACGATGAGGAAGAGAAGAAAGGATGCGAGTGTGGGAGCAGTTGTGGAAGTGGGATACACAAAGATGGAGTACTGTGATAAAAAAAATTGAACAAATGATTGAGGCTTTTCAGGGTCGAAGGGGCTGCAGATTACTAAATAAGGATGCAGTTATCCATTATGGGGAGAACACAGCCAGTAAAGACAGATTTAATAAATAATCTTTATTTGAAAGTGTTGTGTTTATGTCTATAATAATAATAATTATGCTGGATGTAATTCGGATCTTCCCATGTCCTTTAAAGAAATTAATACTAATTATTATTATAAATAGGGACAACTCTACTTCTCAACCTTCCATCAGCAATCCTATCTTTTGATATCAGCCCGTCAAAAAATGTCTTCTTCTGTCCCTTACAAGAGCTGAATAATCAAACATCATCAAAATTTTTCTGTTTTATTGGTGACCATAATTGGTTCCTTCTCATTTTGTCCGTATCATCATGTATTTATGTATTCCAAAATCCTGAAAATTCCAAACTCTGAAATAACCTTGGTCCCAAGAATTTCAGATTAGAAATGTGCAACGCATATTAGTTTAGGTTTATTCCCTTGTGAAGCCAAACTAGGTACAAAAACTTTCAGAAATGTTTTCAAAACATTAATAGATTTCTTTATTCCAAGAAAGCTTCTCTGACATAGTGCAATCTCTCATTGCAAATGCTACTACCATCACTACATTCCTCACTTTACAGGTTCTCTGCCAAGCTACATGTTCCATCTGATCCTTACTGCTTCACTCACCCTTATTCTGTTCTACCATTACCTTTGTTTCACTTTTGTTCTTTGAAATTTTTACGAAAGAAATAATGTACTAGATGATAAGGTTATTTTCTAGGATATTAAATATGTCATTCAGCTATTCTTCTAAATATGAAAGGGCAACACTTTACTGCTGGAAAACTTAATTATCTTGTTTCCAAACCTTTGAGGATCAAATTTGAAATAGAAATGGGATGCAATGAAACTCCTATCATGAATGAATTTCAGCAACAAATGTCCTTGATTCAAATTAACCACTACAAAATTAGTATTAGTATTATTGTTAAAAGTGCTTTGACAGCTTTGGTCATTTTGCACATAGGTTCCCACCAGGAATTGAACCCGGGAC
>KZ308498.1:24423-96298 GCA_000376725.2 Ladona fulva | reverse complement strand
AATGTCATAGAGTAATTATTTATTTATATTAGAAAGAGGATTTATTATTTGTAAAGACTATTTCTCACTATAAACTTGTATAGCCTGCTAGAATCAAAACTCTGTTCCACATCTGTTATGATATCAAATGAAAGTTCAATGTCATCCATTACATGACATCCCTATTTCTTCCTTAAGAGGAAGAAAAGGAGAGATTTATAATAATAATAAGGCAACCCTATGTTTATAGTTTTGTGCAAGTACCAGGGGCCAATTATAGCAATCAGAGATCCTAGGTGCAAGGACAACCTTGATGTCCTCTAAGATTTTATTCATCTTAAATACCCTGTCCTCTTCTGGTCAGAACAGAAATGAACCATAAAGAAGGATAGCATCTTTATCACAAAATTGGAATAATCTATCTGGTGTATGGGAAAAAGAAAGTTGACAAAGCAACAATGATATCTCTGTTACCTCCCTCTTACAATACTCACAAAGTAAGCATTGCTTTAGATGGCAAAAGTTTGGAAGTAAAGATCTTGATTAGTAAGATGCTTCCTTTGTATTGTTCCATCAGTTGTTAAAAGATTCAGGAATTACATCAACTGAAGAAGACTTTATGGATGTAAGTTTTACAGATAATGGTGTAAATATAGACAAAAGGGGTAAAGAGCAATCTATCTATCATCTTGTATTCTTTATAAACTTTTTACAACCACTCGCTGTCAATGTCTTCAATGTATCGTAGTTGCAGGAGTCCTTCATTTAATTCTATTCATGTAGTAAAAAAAATAATTTTTTTGAAAATATACAACGTAAAAAATTGTAACAAATTTTTATTATGTTGTTTCTATCACTTAGTACTGCATTGTCATTCATTAGGATGGTTGCCATCTCAAATAAATCTTGAATAAGGGTGCCTAAAATACTACTTACTTCAGATGCCAAAATACCTTGACTCCCCCATGGTCCCTCCATAAAGGTAAATAATATAGAGCAGGGCTGGTGAACCTATACAGCACTTGTGCCCAAAGTGGCGCCTGAGGAATTTTTGCTGGAACTCTGAAGGCATTGTCTTTTTTATCTAATAAATTTGGATTCTGTTCATCAGCAATGATAAGTAATGATTATTTACTTCAATTTACTCATTAATCTCACTATTGGCATAATAAAATACATCTTATTAGCATCTTATTTAATGGTATGGCACCACATGTAACATGCAAGTACTTCATAATTATCAAATGTGACACTTTTGTTGCAAAGGTTTGCTATTCCTGATATAGAAGTTTACATGAATCCCCATGTGGTGTTGCATTGATTTATTAAATTTGTTTCTAGATTTAGGCAATTATGCATTTTCTACATAGCTTTGAATCTGTCCCATAAACAGAACTATTTATGCCCCCCCTTTAGAACTACAACTCCTATTTTAGGTATTCAAGTTAGCATAGAGTTTTTTTGTAATTAGAATGATCTATGGTTATCAAATGAAATGTTTGATTAAGGGATAGCTAGTTAGCCAGAATTATAGAGGAAAAATTAATTAGGTAATATTTTGGAACATCTACTATCAACATGCATTACCTCTTCCAAATGTTAAAAGCTTAATAAAGTACAGCAGTTACTGGCAGGCTTCCGATATCAGGTGACACATTCAAACCGCATGAACTTGCACAAGCTATGGCAGACATGATGATGTTGGTTAGGGACTCTGCTATTGCCAAGATGCACACCTATAACAGGAATGAGAAAAAACATTCAGCATCATTCTACATAATATCATTCATTTTATCTCAGTACATCACTTTTACGTTTTTAATTTACCATTAAATGGATTTCAAATTTCATGATGTTCTCATTAATAATTTATCGTAACCAAAAATATTGCATCTACTCACAAAATATCTTAACATTAAGACATTATAGTTATACTATAATAATGGAATGCAAACTTTAAGAATAAACTATAAAAAATTCACCTGCCACAAGTCAGTTTTGGGTTATGTTAAGTATGTGTGTATATATGTAGGAGAATTATTTTTAATATTTCTCTCCATTCAACATACCTCTTATAGTTGTATAATGCACCACTTTTGGTGAATGTACGTACCATTGGTTGACCAACCATTCCAAAAAGAATATATTTGTTTATGTATCTAACTTCAAAGAGAGTGGGAGATATTCATTTAAAACTTGTAAATTATAAGTATCCATGGAAAAAAACTGCACAAATCAATTCCTTCATTTATCTTGAAAGCTTTAATAAATAATAACTCTTTATAGTATTATGATGAGTGGGTATTATAATGAGTTATAATATTACGATGATCAGCAGACTAATTTGATGTAATCCTTTCAATCAATACGACCTTGGTTTGGCAAGTAGGTAGTCTGTTCAACCTTGTAAAAGCAACTCTGAGTTCAATTCCCAGTTGAGGCTATAATGTTGATCCAGCATCACAAAAAAATTGGGAAGCCACCTGAATTAACCCTTTCACTGCCAGCTCATATTCTGATATATTCAAAGGTATGTTTTGCTATCAGAGTGAAATTTCCTTCTATGAAAAAATTCCAGATATAAAGGATTGCTGTTTCCTTTCATGACAGGCAGTTTGAAAAATTAAGAGTTGTTATAGAATTTTTCAGGAAGATAGGTTTTCAATTATTGAAATAATCAAACCATTTGATATCCAATTTTGACTTTGTACATGTAAAACTATTTCTTTAAACATGTTTAATGATTCCAAAAATAATCAGAATCACATAGATCTTTTCCATAATAATCAATAATTCAGAGAAAATTTATGAAGTAGTGCTAATTAGGACTGCTGCACAAATTACCAAGGTTGGCCGGGATTTTTATTTCAATCCATATTTCTGCTGGTTCTACATAATATTGGTTCAGGAATTAGATTTCACAGCACTTCGATATTCATTTATATTAATTGACAAGTTCATGAATATCTTGACATTTCTATGTAACATTATACACACTGTATACATGTTTCGAGTGAACAATACTAATAAAAGAAACTACTTGCTAGATCCATATTACTACTCTGACCTACCTACAACAAAACTTTCCTGTAGTATAGGCAACGCACAACACATTCCCCCCTTTTGCCAGCTTCCAGCAGGAAATACCATAGAAGTAAGGCAACACGCACAACAAAAAAGACTAGGGGTTAATCAATTTACAGTTGGTTGATTAGAAGTCTTTGTCAAATGAATATGGTGGATCTTCGACAACATAAAATATTGAACAACTGAGACTGAGTGTCACTCGAGAACATCAATGATGGAACTTTAAATGAAATACACATCTATAGCTGTTTCCTCATGAAAAACACTTTTACGAGTTGAGGAATCTATGAATTGGCTTCGCAAGTGTTTCACCTTACTTTACGGATGTTGTCAGTAACTTATACTGAAGGTAATTTCAAAGCATAAAGGAATAGCCACCAAGTTAATTAGCATCTTCCTAATCAGTTGTAATTCCCATATATGCTGTTACGATTTTGAGCAAATATCTTGTTATTTACTGAAATGTTAACGAATTTCTCTCTTGAGGGCATATTCTATATTTAATTATTCATTTTCTCTTTATAGGTGTTTACTCCGGTAGCGAAATCTAATAATTATCCAGCAATAAACAAAACTTAATAAATATCAAATTTAAAAAAACGTGATATTTACGAAGGCGTAGCAGGCCTCGCATACGGCTACCAACGCTACCTGTGTTTTAACTAAAGCGTTAGTTCTTTTCTTTATATTTTATGAAGCTTTTGAAATGTCATAGAGTAAGGATACACATATATAAGGATACATACATATATCCTTACTCTATTTGAAATGTTACCTCCATGGTCTCGGACGAACGAAAAAACATTAGAAATGCGGAAATCGTATGCGAATGAAGAGAGAAATACGAGAAATTCATATGCACGTGTGTTTCGTAGATGATGCTTAGGTTTGTGTGTAGATCCTTATAACTCGCCAAGATGCCTAAAGTGAAAAGTGAGAAAAAAGCAAGACTACATAATGAAATTGTTAAGCAGGGAATTTTATTTAATAAACAATTCGGGCAACATATATTGAAGAATCCCTTGATCATACAAGCCATGGTAGACAAAGCTGCTATTCAGCCCACTGAAACCGTATTAGAAATTGGTCCTGGAACAGGAAATTTGACGGTAAAATTGTTGGAGAAATCGAAGAAAGTAATTGCTTGCGAAGTTGATCATAGGTAGGGAAAATTATCAAGATTCTCAATTCCATCTCTTTCTTATTTCCATTTAAGCTGTTGTTAAATTCGAGTGTGATTTTGGTTTTTGCTATATCATAGAAGTTTGTCAATATGGTATTTTCTTGTCGCATTATTAGCAAATAAATAACCTTTCGTTGTTACATAGATTTATTTGTTCAACTCTTTAGATTAGTGGCAGAACTGCTAAAGCGAGTACAAGGCACTCATCTACAGCCCAAACTCCAAGTTATGGTGGGGGATGTTTTGAAGACAGAACTACCGTTTTTTGATGTTTGCGTGGCAAACATACCTTACCAAATATCCTCACCGCTAGTATTTCGACTGTTACTTCACCGACCATTCTTTAAGTGTGCAATACTTATGTTTCAAAGAGAGTTTGCTCAACGACTTGTGGCGAAACCCGGAGATAAACTTTATTGTAGACTTTCAGTTAACACCCAACTACTTGCTCGTGTTGACATACTGATGAAGGTGACCTTCATATTATTCTTTTGTGTTTCATATGCAATTATTGATTATTATTATTGATATATATGAGCAAAAAGTATGTAAAAATAAAGAGGCAACGGTTCCACTACATTTTTGCGAAAACAATCGAATGTATCCAATGTCTCGTCTGCATGGAATAAGTGCGATCGGTTATCTTGCATGAAGAAATTATTTAATTTTCATTGATTCTCTTTTAGGTTGGAAAGAATAATTTTCGTCCACCTCCAAAAGTTGAGTCATCTGTTGTTCGTCTTGAGCCCCGAAATCCTCCTCCACCAATTGATTTCAGAGAATGGGATGGTTTGACAAGAACTATTTTTGTGAGGAAAAATAAAACACTTTCTGCAATTCTAAAGCAGACTGCAGTTCTCACAATGCTTGAACAAAATTATAAAGTTCACTGTTCTCTCTCCAATAAGGTATTTATGTTTATTGTGGTTTAACTTAGAAATAACACGACTTCATTTCAACATCCCTAAGTTTGTTTTTTTTTCATGCTCAAAAGGAAATGTCTTGATATTTGAATGTAGGAATTGAGAACCTGTTGAAATATATTTAGCTTCTTAAAATTGTTATGGGTAAGGCACTAATGAAAAGGCACCCTCTCTTTATTAAAACCATTTCAGCCAGTATTATTCAATACAAGAGGAAATTATCATTTATGAAGTTTTAAATGCAGCATTTTTCAACTTTAAGTTTTACAAATATTCTTCTTATGCTTTACACATGGCAATTGACAGAACTACTAATTGTTGAGATTGTTAATTCTTAAGATTTTTATCAAACACCTGAAATTGTACAAAATGTTCTCAGGTTTCCACCCACTCTGTCATCTTCCTTAGAAGAGGAAGATGACAGAGTATGTCACCAAAATGTTGGCAACAGCAATGTCTCCAGACCATACCTGAATGGAAGAGCTTAAAATCCTTATATACCCCTGAAATTATTTCCTAAAGATTCTCTACTGAAATTAATTGGCTTGTTTAGAATAAAAATGTCTCTCCTTCTCCCCCTCTAGGTGATTCCATCAGATTTTGACATTAAGTCATTAATTGATTCCATTTTAAGCAAAGAGGAATTTGAATCTAAGAGAGCCAGGCACTTGGATATAGATGACATAATGAAGTAAGTGTTTTTAAAAAATAGTAGTTCATGCAATAATTTTGATTACAGACACTGAAAAAAAGGTAATATTAATTATTAAGAAAGATTACAGCAGCTGTTATTTAAAAATTTATTAGGCATTTCACAAATCAGTCTCCAATTTTATCAGTTAAAGCACATCCTCTGAGTCTTGGAGGTATTACCTAAGTACCAGTGATGATTCTTATCTCAAGCTGTAACCAGTGAGGCAGAATCAAATTATTCTTCCTGTTTTGAGTATCACAATTCATGATAATTTACGTACATCCAGTCATTCTCTAATGTTCACAATTTCATTTTTGTTACAGGTTGCTACATGCTTTCAATGTGGAAGGAATACATTTTTCATAACATAAAATAAAAGAAGATTGATTGTTAAAATTACCTCGGAAGCAAATAAAATGGCATTTGTTTTTATACAATAATTATTATTGGAAAGAATGTGTTACATCCAAATTTCTATTTAATGCAAATTTCAAAATACATAAATAAGACAAAAATATACTTCAATATTTAGACAAAAATTGGGGAAATATTTACAATACCAATTCCATAAAGTATAAAAAGGGAAAGTAGCTGAATAGTTGAAAATAAAATTTCAGTCACTGGAGTCTGAATGTCGACTATCAGACAGCCAAGTATGTGAGGCCAATTTTGTTCGGCTTTTTGATTGGGATGAACCTGATGCTGAGTCCCATTCTTCTGTACTTTCTTTTCGATGACCTTTAATTCTCTTGTATGTCTTTGAACTTTCCTTATAACATTTACAATGTCTGTGCCTGCAAACTTTGCAGCGTTTGCTACTACTACTCTCACTTGTGCCTTCATCCCTGTCTTCTAAATGCCTTCGACTCTTTTTATGCTTTTTGGAATGTTTGCTTTTCTTTTTCCTTGGCCTTTCTGTAACTTCACTCTCATCCTCAGACACGGCATCATTGTTATTAAGATACCTTGATGAAGTTGCTTCCAAGTTAAAACTTGGTTGAGGAATTACAACACTTGGTATTCGACCACGAACACCACAACTCTCACTCCTGGGAGCTTTTCTTTTTGACGATGATTCTGTACTGTCCAAAGAAGAACTGCTAAGCCATGATGATTCTCTCCTAGAAAATTCTTTAAAATTGACTAATTTTCTCTTCTTGATTGGTTTGTACCTATCTGGTTCAATCTTAAAAGTTATCCTCAAGTGATCTGCAGGATCAGAAGTGGTAGTGGAGCATGTGGCCTCCTCTACTGAATGAGACAAGTCTTCCTGTGAAACTTTTTCAGGGACCACAGAGCTGCTAGCTACTTCCTGTTCAATGTTTTGAAGAGCTTCATTATCGGATGATAAGATGTCAATCACTTCTGGGGTGGGGGGTTTGAATGTTCCGATAATTTCACACTCATCTGATGACGATGAACTCAAGATCTCATGTGTCTCTTCATTGCTCAATGGCCTGATGGGAGCAGAGCTCAGATGCCTAAGATTTCTACGATTCGATCTTCTAACACCAGATGGCCCAGGTAAAGGTAGAGGAACAGGAGTGCTTGTGCTGTCTTCTATGATTTCCACTCCACTGCTGGAGGAATCAGGTAAGTCATCCAGATCTACTGAGAACTCAGATGATGTTGGCGAATTCAGGACTACCTCTTCAACATCAGGATGAGGGTTTCGAGGTAAGTAAGAGGCCGCTCTATCATGACCAACCATGTCAAAAGGAGAACGTGCGTATTCAGCAAACTCGTGTAAAAAATGTCTTGTGTTTGATTCCAAATATGGATGCAACAGATTGTAAAAGAAGGATGAATGAATGCGATGCAGGAAAACATTAGTAATAATTGTTTGCATAACTATAGTTCTTCGAGGAGTATTCAAAGCCAACAAAACTCTCAACTCTCGTTGCAACCACCTTACCAAACGGTACACTTGGGCAGGATTTTCTCTGGAGGAAGAAATATTTAAACAAATTAAATGATTAGATGAACTTGTAAAATACACAAATTAATTTTAAAATAACATCAGACAATGCCAAAAATCTTCTAAACTTCTTTCCAATTAAATACCTATCAGAATTGTTATTGCAAAGTAAGACAAAAAGCAAATATATATAGAAACAACCTAAAATCTAAGTATAAGAAGGGAAATATTTAATGCAATGATTAACTGCCTAAGGACAAAAAGAAAGAATTGCCATGGAGGCAACAAATCTCTTGGGAAACAATATGAATCAAGACAACAGATGGATAAAGCATAATTCACTTTGATGATTATTACTAAAATATTTTTTGTTGGAGAAAGTGAGCTTTCACCATACAGATGTGTCATTTAAATTTTACTGAGTCAAAGTACTTCAAAGGTAGTTTGTACCTGCATACAACTCTTAAGAATTTGACTGAATCAACAGTTGTTTACTTTGATTAAATTTGAAAAATATGATCCTCAAGAAGAACTACATAATAGGAATAGACTAAGCACACAAAATGACAACAGAAACCACTAGATACCATCATCGACTCTTCAACATATACTAATAGATAAAACACAAAAATATGAAAAAATGATTTAACAAGATTAAAGCAAAAATTTGGCAAACCCTGAAAAAGCTAGTACTTTCTATAAACTCTCAAATGTATAATTCTATTACCACCGATTTAGATTGCTTTTAAGAGCCTAAATGCCATATTTCCATGATTATAAAAAACATTCTCACCATTTCAAATAAGGAAAAATTGTCTTTTTTTATCATTTTCATGAAAATTCAAGAAATTAAAAAATGCAAGATAAACAAATCATTACAATTTTACAGGTATGCAATTACATAGATGATGAACAACTGATGCTTTGAAATGAGGAGTAAAATCTGTATTGTGTGCATTACTACAATAACTATTTCAAAACTTAAAGTAACATACTTCTTATCAAGTGGAGATTGATAGAAGGGTATATTGCATTAGGTTTGCAAATGACATTGTCATCCTAGTAGAATTGCCAAGAGAATTAAGTAGAATGCTAGAAATTTTGTCCATAAGCATGGACAAACTGAAACTAAAAATAAATTTAAAAAAAGGCTATGGTAGTTTCTAAAGATAAGAATGAGTTGCAGTTAAATATTAAGTAAAGCAAAAATGAGACAAGTAAATGAGTTCTCTAATCTTGAGAGCATAATTACCGGCAATAATAGATGTTTCTCAGAAGTAAAAAAAGAATAGCTATGGCTAAGAAAGCATTTGAAAGTAAAATGGATGTTCTCAGAAATAAACATATGACTTTGGAATTAAGAAAATCCTTCGTGAAAACCTTCATTAGGAGCGGAACATTACATAGAAGAGAGATCTGGACAATGGGGAAGTCGAAGAGGACTACTGGAAACTATGAAAATGTGGCTTTGGAGATGGATAACAAGAACAAGTTGGGTTGAAAGGAAAATCTACTTGAAGGGTTTGATGGAGGTCAAGGAGAAGAGGAACTTAATAAAGGCTATTGAGAATAGAAAAATAATATTTGTTGGACATGTACTCAGGCATAATATCTTCATAAGTGATAAGTAGAGTGAAAAAAGGAAGACGTATGAAGAAGTTCCTAGATGACATACAGTGGTCTTTAAAAGAGGATGATATTTTTAAAACTTTAATTATGTTCATGAATATAAGATAACTTACACCTTACTTACTGACTTATATGTTACAAACTCTAAATACTTCTTGTGCATAATTCAACTAAACATTTTTTGCATGAAAATTTTGTACAGTAAAGTTGACCTGTGCATGAGAACATATCATATATACTTGCAAACTGCACAATTAAATTAATCGAATGTAAATTATTCTTCATCTAACCCTGAAATAAGAGGAACCAAGTCTCTTGTAGGAATTGATACAAGGAATAAAGAAATTTTATACATGAAATATAATCAACTTTTCATCAAAAGGAATAATTTAAGCTTTGATAGTAAAAATAAAATACAACACAAACAAATAAGCTTAAGAATCAGTTACTTTGTTTAGTTAGCTTTAGTATAAGTTAATAATTAATTTGTATCTTAAGGGAAATTGACCTTTTTTTAAGTCCCATTTACAATAGAGTCTGCAAGTAACTTGGTTTGAGAGTGTTTCACAAAATGAGCAAAAATTTGTAATAAATTTTAACTTGATATATGAGCAAGGTCTTGCAATACAAGTAAGACATGGAGTATGTACATGCTGTTTTGTCTGTCGTAAACCAAACTGAGGATCTTAGTAGTTCCTCAGTTAGATTTACAGGTGATACCTGCCACAACATGTTTTTAACTGCAATGAAACGGCCTTTTGAAAAAAAAATTCTAAAGAGGACCGTTATCACAGCAAGAGAAATTTTCCTTCAGGAAATGCAAGGTGCAGAAGGGACAGTTAAATGTAACTGTGGATGTCCAACACAGAGGCCACTCTTTTTTGTTGAGTGGAACAATAAGATCTTTAGTCTAGCAATAATGAAATACGTTTCAGAAAAAAATTACCTGTTTGTGGATTATGCCCCTGCTCATACTCCAGACCTCGAGGACAAATCAATGAAGGAAGGAACAGGTGTTCATTTAGGTCAAGTTCTTTACCACCAACATTACTTCATTAATCCAGTCCATGGATCAAGAGATCATTTTAAACATTAAAAAGCTTTGCATCAAATCACTTTGAATGAAGCTATGAGCTGATTGAAAGAACAACCTTATCCACAGAGAGTTCTGGAAAAATCACTTCAGCTTCATAAACTCTCAAGATTATTGATAAGGGATGGAGTCCCCAAGAGAACCTTCAATTCTGCTTGGAAAAAACTGTGGCTTGACTATGTTTATGGGTTTGCTCATGAGTGGAAGCCATCAATTGTAGATGAAATTGTGTCCTTGGTGAAGACTATGGGACTGGAGGTGTACAAACACAACATTCAAGAACAAGTATAGGAACATGATCAGGAGCTGACATCTGGCAAACTGATGAATCTGCATCATGAGCAACAGCAAGAGGTTATTTATTTATTAAAATTTGCATTTGCTGAAGGGGAGTATAATGTTAATTTGAAGCCTGCCTGGCATTTGCCCAAGACGGGAGGAAAAAACCTCCCGTAGGCAGCAAAAAACCTCCCATAGGCAGTAATGGTTATGGAGGTTGTTTCGTCTGAGGAGAAAAAGATGGAGGAATCCCTCACTCCAAATAACATCAGGAAGAAGTGTAAAATGTGGTAAACAGAGCAGAATTTTGTAGAAAAGCACCATCCAAAAACGACTGTAGCATCACAAGCAATAAATCTGTTTAACGACAATTCAATATCTCATTTCTCAAGTCAGGTTATTTCTGCAAAATCTAAGTCAAAAGTAACTGTCACTGGATAGATTTCATGTTAACACCATACAAAAAGAAAAAGATTCCAATGAGCTAACAGATACCAGTGATTCCATTAGTAACAGTGAATGTTGTTATTCACAATAATTGATCATTTATAATAAATTTAAATAATGAAAATATAAAATAGTAATTTGTGTTAATTATTATTATGTATATGAATATATTTAGGTTCTGGAACAAATCACCTGAGTTTCAGTTACTTCTTACAAGTTCTGTAGAAACAGGTTAGTGAGTAAAAATAAAATAAAATTTACCAAGATAAAAACTTGCTAGGAAATTTGAATCTGCAAAATTTGACCTCTTTAATACTTCAACCGAATGACAAGACTAAAAAGAAATTCCAGATGACTGAAATTGCTTCCAAAAATACCCTAAGTAAATGTAGTCTTGCTAAATTAATCTTCATGTGTACAAAGAAGAAGTAGTTATAAGTGTTTCAATAGTTGAGGTTATCACAATAAAAAGAAAGGAAGGTGATTTGTACTATTACCACACTTTGTAATAGTATAAATAACCTTTCTTACTTTTTACTGTGAAGATGCAGTTCCATCAGATATCACTTATGAAAATTAAGCTAAGATCGTTTTGCACGTTGAGCCACCACCGAGAATCAAACCCGGAACTGCTTTCACCAAAGTTGTACGTGAAACCCACATGGTTATTTGGAGGCCATATATAGTAAAGTTACACTTACTAGTCAGAGTGGGGTTAGCCAGAATTTATGATTTAAGAGCACTGGAACAAATATCAAGGAGAAAAAAATATAGCTTGATGTCTTTATAAAAACCATGTCTCACTTCCTTTGTTGCAATTAAAAAGTAATGGTAACTGAACAAAAAAAGGGTCTTAGAGTTATAGAAAATAGATGGTATTATCTTGAGAACATTATGAGAAAGTTAAACCCAGAAACAGTTTTAATCTAACAATAATAAGCTGGATAAATATAAAAGCTAAACCACTTAATTGTAACTTAAATGTAATCAATATTTATTTCATAATTGTAAGATATAAAAATAATTTTGAGTTATTAATTCATTTAAATATTTATAAAAATCATAAAATGCTGAAACAAAATACAAAATATAATTTCTTCTCTATTCCTACTGACTTCCTACATCCTCCACACCTCACTATACTCTCAAACCTGGACACTTCCCCAATCTTTATATCGAATTTCTCTGGCTCTTCAAATGTTAGATACCACATTCATTTTTAAATTCTCTTTCATGAGTACATTCCTGTAACACATTTAAACCCTTCTTTTCAGTCATTATACTCTTTCTTAAGTTGCTGTTTTGATAATAGTAGGAATCACTTGACTATGAACTTAGAAGTCCAGCATCTGAGATGTGGCAGCCAACATATGTCTATGGCCAAAAATGGCCTAAGTTAAGTTCTGAGAGGAAATTAAAGTGAGAAATTTTGCCATTTTTGGTAAAATTTAAATATAATTATTGGTTTTATTTAATATATTTTTTGGATTATTTAAATTATGTACTGCATAAAATTATAAGTGACGAAAGGAAATTTTACACATTAAGATAAGCACCTACAAATACCCATGAATAAACACACACAAAAATCTGATGAAATAAGAGGCCAATTTTGGAAAAGATTATCACAGTTCACTCCTAGTCATGTTAGACCATTCCTCTCCATTTTCCTTAATTGCTACAAGTTCAGCAAATGTAATATGGTCTCCAACCATTTATTTATGCCTTTAATAACTTCTTGCAAAACCAAACAAGTATGTAAATGAGTAGACACACTAAAGCACTGTAAAGAGATCAAAATTCAGCAGCAGGTTAAACTAACAGAAAAAACCATGTTATCTAACTTCCATCACTTGAATTAGAAACATCAGCTCTTTAAGATTCAGTAACATTCAGTCAATTTCAATTCAAAGAATGAAACTTCTGAAAATCAGTGAATTTATTTTTCTCAAGTGTACTGAGAAAATCAGTTTTGTATTTATGTGATCCTCAGGTGTAAGGAAATGATTTTTAATATATAAAGACCTATTTTGGGTTATTTATGAAATAAATAGAAAGGGATTCCTAATTTTCA
Organism: Ladona fulva; assembly: GCA_000376725.2. NCBI lineage: Eukaryota > Metazoa > Arthropoda > Insecta > Odonata > Libellulidae > Ladona > Ladona fulva. The sequence continues at coordinate 82,992 of KZ308498.1, read as the reverse complement.
GACTTTAAGGTTAAGAAGAAATTTTGCAAGTCATGGCCAATGCAGTTAACTATATTTTTTGATTCAATAAATAATAAAAGGTTTTTGAGGTGGTGTCCCCTTAGAACACTGCAAAATTTGCAACATATCATGGATTCTCATTGTATTCAGTCAACTATACATCATGCTAAGAGAGGACCACTGTAATTAAGCAACACAAGAAAAAAATTTTATTGTAAAAGAAGTCAGGGCATGGTATGGCAGAATAGAGAGAAATAAACTTAGAAATATATTTTTTAAGACTTTTGCCTAACTTGCCCTCCTGCCATGTTATTTTGCTGCAAGAACATTGCACACGGTACTCACTTACTGTTATTTGTTTTGATTATTTAGTATGTATGTCTTATTTATATTTGTTATTTGTCCAATGTAATTTGTCAAATATGGCTGTTGTTGGATACTTTACAAATAAATAAATAAGGTTGCATTAACCACTTCATAGCCGAAGGAAGATTCTTCTTCAATAATTACAATGTCTACTAAACTCTATTTAGAATATGAAATCTACACTAATCTCACTAAGTATACAGAATGGTATTCTGGTACTTAGTTGACCGCATAGACTGCCCATCCGAGCCACAGATGCCATGCCTCTTCGCTAATCAACAAATACTAAGTAGGCTACCTATAGTCCGGTCCTGGCTGATGAACTTTCTAAAAATGTATAATACTAGCAAACACCAGACATTATAATAAACCATGATTAATTCAATGACAGTAGAGTTATTCTAAGAAATTTAACCAAAATTGCTCATTTTCTAATTTCATAATTTGATTAGAGAATTAATGTTTAAAATAAAATAAGATTTGATAACTTTTGGGGATTTCGTCTTCTAACTTAGATATTTTCTGAAATGAGATTTTTTAAATAAATTAGTTCTAGCCATTGAAAGACAGCACCCATATCTGATACGAGCAATTCAGTAAGAGGGAAAAACATACAAATTCTAAACTTTGACATAAACATAGTGTACACATGGTAGGAATTATTAGAAATATTTGCAATGCGTACATTTTGCCTTGGAACAGTTTTAGCTCAGTTTGAATGAGTTGAATAGGTACCATAATCTATTTTCTCTTTTCCTTGAACCTTTTGTAGCTGAGCGATATAAACAGAGATGTAAAATAACTTAGGCAGTATAATTAGTTTCTAATATTAAGGAGATATTCGACTATGATACTCTGTAGGGGTAAATAGTTGATTAAATCCTATGTGGAAACATTTTCTACAATAAGAAATTTTCTCTTACCTGTAAAATGATGGACTACTTTCCCTAAATCTTCCAGTGATGTCACTGAGAGGTTGAACCCAAAGATTCTCTCTATAAATACGACTTCTAAATTCAGAGATACTGTTAAGTTCTCTAGGAAGATCTTGAGCCATGTGCCTTCTTAAGGCTGCTCTACTACGCTCCCTTATAGCAGCAATTTGTTGTAGAGCCAGTCTTTCTCGTAATCGAGGAGCCATAGTTGTCCTGATGAATGAAAAGAATCTTTTAAAGATTTGTACTTTTCTTAAAGTAAACAATAAATCTAATTAAAAAATGTAAAGAACTCATTTCTCACTATTTTTATTATATTTTCTGACAATTTCATACATCTGAATAACTTGTTCATGATATTCCCAAATAAAATATCATAAAATAATGAAGTTAGTAACAGTCTAAGATAATTGCTCTTTCAGTAACGGTGTCATAGTTAAATGACTTCCACGGAGTTTTGCAACAAATTTATAGACAAGGAGTTAAGAAAACTTAACATGCATCTTCTATTTTCTTAGGTTATTCTGTAAGGCTGCAGAAATATGCTGGAATGATGAGACCAAAATTTTAAAATTTGCTATCAGCACTTGCAAATACCATTACCAACACCACATACTCTAGTGATGCAGTGTACATAGACTCTTATCATTGGAGGTAAAATAACATAGAAATTGAACATTTAAATAATGATTGAATATATGATATTAAGTAATAAAATCAGCTATTTATATTTATTTTCATTTCAAAAAAGTAACACAATTCAATCTACAAAAATCATCATACCACATGTTCTGAAGCTGATAGAAATGCCAAAATAAGAAAAAACTAAAAAAGATGTACAGTCATACCTTGCTTACTAATTTTAATTAAGTTTCTTTACTGACCTGTAGCGGAAACTTCTATTCTCATCAACCCAAGGAATTTGAAGATCATTGACCTGCTGGCTTGACTGACAATGATACTTTTCATAATCATCATTTGATCTTACATTGTGAATGATGTATTCAAACTTAGTCTTGCAAAGAGGGCATTCAGGTTTAATCTTAAGTAATAAGAAAAACAAAAACACCATTTTATTTATGTTAAATTAATTTTTTGGTTTCTTTACATAAGTATAATAAATAAACTAAGACTACAGGACAAAAATTTTTTGTATACTTTCAAGCCACAAACAAATCAACAAACAAAGAAGATAGAATATACTACACAAAACCTATTAAGTAAGAAAGCAAAGCAGGTAAATTGAATTCCTACCATCATATTCAAAACAAAGAAATGAAGATACATCAGATGTTTTTATATATTATCTGAGGTAAAATCAAAAAATATAATGTTCCATTTAAGAAAAACAATTTTACAAATTTTAGTAGAGTAATTTCTTTGGATTCATGACTCATTAAATAGGATTATTCTCATAGAAGGAAATTTATTTAGAGGATAAAATATTCAATCAGGTACAGGCATGAGCAAACAAGTTTCAAAGTGGCAAAAGATTTTTATGGTAAAAAGATGTATTCAACTTGTTTGACTATTCTAAATTATGAATTCATTCAATCTGCACTGTCTATAACTCATACATTAGAGCTGCCATTGCATATATGCAACGTTTCCATCAATGTCTTTCTTAAAATTAGGTCAGTCCTTTTAAATGGGTGTCAGCTATGGAGCCAATACCCATGCCACCATTCCTTTACACCGAATGTCACACGCCCTTCCCACCGAAAGAAATACTATTAGCAGAGGGAGAGACTCTTTAGTGCTGTAACATGTTCCGCTGAAGGAGTTTTTACGAGTATCCCTAATCTTATGTTACCCTGCAATTTTTGAGTTATTTTTGCTCATGCCTGTACTATGGATTTGATTTCCTTTTCAATAAAGTTTTCCCTCTTAATCATTCAGACTTATGCTATAGTTTTTGCAACTATGGCAGACAGAATATCAATAAAATTTGCTATTTTTTATGCATGTTAATAAATTACATTTTAAGTTCTTACAATGACTCCTTTTCCTCACACTGAAAAGAAATACTTGATATACAAAAATCAACTTAATTTTTAACATAATGGTTAAGTCAAGATATCCACAATTAAATCTGGCAATCAATAAATTAGGATAATTCTGTCAAGTACATAAAGTTTTCGGCATAAGTTTCATAATGTTAATCTACTACATAAGTAGGCTGTTTAGGAACTAAGTCATACTAGCTTATGAGGTCACATTTATGCATAAAAATTAATTTTATAACATGCATTAAGGTCCTGTTAAGCCTCTTACTTCAAGGCCCTAAAACCTCTATACCTAAATATATATCCTGAATTTGTGTTAACACATTTACACTAACAAGTTTAATTAATAGTATGGCATTGTCATCATCATTCAAATTAATGTTTTTGCAAAACTCTGAGACCTACATTAAACAAACATTGCTTCAGCTGATTTATGGAGCCAGACTGTTCTCTAAAATTTAATTCCATTCCGTTGTAAATGCTCCCTTCTTTGATGAATCTTGCGATGCTGGCATTAACAGAAGTTTTTATGACATAAAATAAAAATATTCCTGGATTATTATTACAAAATTAACATCATTCTTATTTTTAAATGATAGACGACATAATCAGGAAAGCAAATTATATGAAAAAATGTATACAACATAGTCGCTATCACAAAAATTTTCTGCGTTTATGTTTTCAAAATTAGTGTAGATGATGACTAAATGCCTTATTTTACACATACACAACATCAATATACTAACCTTTGACCATTCAACCAAGCATCCGAAACAAAATTCATGAAAACAAGAGTCAATCAGTGATTTATTTCGTAGTCGACCCAGGCAAATTGCACATTTATAATCAGGTGCTTCACAATCATCTGAGGATTCTGATGGGGACTTGGGTGTACTCATTGAGCTTCTAAGTCTTGAAGGGCTGTCTGGAGTGACAGCTCTTCCAGCAGGGTCCACACACACACTTTGTTCTTCCATTCCTGAGTAAACAAACGCAATACTCACAGTAATTATGATTTCGAGTTTATCTTTTTAAATTGAGAATTAATAACTTTAGTGTTTTTTAAATTTATGTCTTTAAGAGTATGTGGTTTAGAATAAATACTTAATTGAAATTTCCCTGTAAATGAATTAAAAAACAGGCACATTTTCTTCAATGCGTATGCGTAAAATTACAATACCTAATGCGATATCACAACTGCTAACAAAACACATATGAATTCGAATCACTTCATATACAACTAAGGCGAGCAGTTCACTTTTAACTCGAAGCTGTCTTCCAAAACCCTGCTAAACGACAAATATTTAGCTCTAGTTCACCTATTTACTTCAAGTAGCCTCATAAAAATCGTCGCTCGCTGTCCGTATCCGTAATGTAAAATTCGTTGCATTCATGTTATTTTCTATACATTTTTAAATATTTAGACATTTCCAGAAAGCGTAGCCCAGGATATCCATTCAAACGTCAAAAGTCACAATAAATCATTCTGTGATACACTAACAGTACATTCATCCTTCAAACTGGAATTACCTGAAGTAGTTGCTAGGGTTATACCGTCTCCGTAAAAGTCAACTACTACCGACAACCATTACGGCAATTTCTTACATCCATCCAGCTGCACACAGTCATTTTTTGGTAATTTAGTTCCCCCTATGCTTGTCCAGGTGGCGGAGGTGAAAGCAACATCTAAGCAACCAATTTTAAATCATCTTCATGGACTGTAACGTATTGTGAGCCACAGAAATAGGTTGAAAATCCTAACCCTTGGGGAAATTTCGTACTCAAAGTAATTTTTTTTCTGTATAATAGTTTACTTATCATTCTGTCTTCTGGTGAGTTGAAGGAAATGGTTGTCTTATAGGATCGTAATTAATGTCAAGGTACATAGATTTGTTTAGATGTAACGTTTAGTTTCAGATATTTGCAGTGTTGATATATCACAGAAACGTTTTGGCTTCAGTTTGAAAGGATAACAGTAAGTAAGCGTGCATCAGTTGACTCTAAAATGATTCCTTTCCACTTCCACTGTGGAACTGATCAATGTTCCTGCCATTTATTAGTAGTGCTATTCATTCATTGTCATCAGTGACTGCATTCTTGGTAGTTTTATATGAAATGTACTAGGGGACCTATTTTTCCTCTTTAGTTCCATGTCAAACAAAGCTCAGTGAAAAAGACGATTGGTATACCCAAGTATCGTGCATATACGCATCTTAAGCTAAGTATATTTAGATTAAGAACTACTAAGTGAGATTTTGAGGGCTTTAACTCCGAATATTCATGTTCTTACAGTTGATCCAGGTTTTCCGTCGGGTGAATATTCGGACAGTCAGTTTCTTAAAATCAGATTCTTCCGATCAATTAACAATGTACAAGAGAAAATAAATGGAGGTGACAATATCTTATTGCCCGAAGTGAGAAATCTAGTAGTGTGGATCTAAATATTTAAAAATTTCAAAAATATACCATCCTCAGTTTAATCTGTAAACATATCCTATTTCTTAGGATATCCTTATTTCATTTTGAAATTTTTAGAGTTGATAATAAATTCCAATTAATATAATTGAAATTTCCCGTTTCAGAACGCTTTGTTCTGAATTTTGGGGCATTGCTTTCAGGAATTATGATACATCCGTGAAACGCTGAGGTGAAAGGAAGTTTTCTGTATCTTTATAGAGATAGACGAAACCTTTCTCCGTCTCGTATCGAGACCAATCTACGAAGTTTTATGCCGAAGATTATATTTTGTACCGCAGTCTTACATATATCTATTGTAGATATCATAAATTCGTATTAACTGACGATAGCGAAGTTCACTGCTCATATTAGGTTTATTTGTATTACTAATTGCTTCTGTCGTCAATTACATGATTCTCTGAGACATAATACTCTTGGGCTCCTCTGGGTCTCTTGACTCACCCTTGTTTATGATTTCCGAACTACCCTACCGATTTAGAAATTATCGGTATACAAGCAATTATAGAACCTCGTTATTTCTTGGGTTATAAGTGTGGTATTGAAGAATCAGCGGTCATGATTGAAATTAAAGATCTTGTCCAATATTACCCATAAATTATTTTGCTTAGCATAAAGTACATATAAATGGACAATTTCTCTTGATGTCACTTTCATGATTGATTATTCATTAATACGAAGCATTGATGCATGAATTCAACATCTGTCTGAAAATTCCAGTGAAAGTACGATAGTAAATTGCCTTTCTGTTTCCACGTAATAAACTTCTTAGAACTAGCGTCCTCTGCTAATAGAGCCCGCGCAACATATGACTGTGACGTCACAATAGTCTTGCCGCTCATCGGATTTTAAGGATTCTGTATTTAATAGGATTTTCTCATATTCATGTAAAATATCTTTAGTATATTTTTTAGTTCGATTTAAAGAGACAATTAACCTTCGGCGTGTATAAAAATATTTATTATTCTGAATTACTCGATTCTTGTGTGAGAATATGTGGCGACATGAAGAGTAACTATCGATTAGTTTAAGTGTATTTGAAGAAGCCCCAGGTCCTTCGTAAAATTATTTGTTCACCCCGAAAGTTAAAGAAATTGTGAGATGTCATGTGTGCCAAGATGGCATTTCAGCACCAGGCGGGTACAGCCATGGAATGCCTTAGCGTGAGTATTATTCGTATGCATAAAATATTTAGATTTAAAGTTCCCCGGATTTAGTGACCGCGTTATCATCCATGTGCCTCCGAATTTCATTTAATTTAGCCTCACTTTGTCTATCAGGTTTGATATATCGCAGATTAATAAAAATTTATTGCCGAAATAATGAAGGAATAATTAATATTTATGGAAATTAATTCACCCTTTTAGTTACTTTCCTCTAAAGGGCGGGGTTCCTTCCCTGTTATCGACCAATTGTCATGGGTTTTTTCAGTTGGAATTTACCTTAGTTAATTTCTGTTACTTACCTTTTGTTATGATATTAGCTTGAGACAAATTCATGATAAGTGTGAAAGAAAGTGTAAATCACCAAGCATTAAAATTGCGTACTAGCTTTATTTTGTCTCCAACAGATGGTTTGGATACTTAGGTTACAACCTGAATACATGTTTTTGAGGAAACATTTCAGGAAGTATACGTTGAGTAAAAATTCAAATTTGAAACAATTATGGTCTTAGATTGATTAGACGTGAATCTTGCGCTGTTAGCCAGTGTTAAGAAATCTGCTTTATTAATCCTTGATTTCAGCAGCTGTATTTTGTTGGTTCTTCAATTTCTTTGGAACGTCAAATTTTTATTTTGATGCGCGAGAAGTCATATTAGTTCAATCATATGTATTGAGTCTTCCCTTAACATGGGTTTTGCGATTATAAAACCCCATGGTGGAAGTAAGATAATTTTTTATCATATTATAAACAACAGTGAACTCCATTCTACGTCATAATAATTGACGTATTATTGTAAATATGTCCCATGCAAGAATATGCTCGTACCTCAACTATACCATTCTCCAATTGAAAAAGTTTGTTATTAAATTTGTCATATGGTTCTATGTGCATATGATCTGCTATTTAATTTTTCCGTATATCATGAATGGTCCTGCTAGTCACAGCTGAAGTATTTCATTCTGTGTTTGCAGCTATGATTATTTTTCTGTCTTTTTGTGATTGTTTCTTATAAGTCAACTAGTTTCTGTAGATGCTGCAACTTTTCAACTCATTACATAGCCTAGAATTTAAATATATTAGCTGATGTTAGGTCAGATTTGGTGAGGATGCCTTCTAGTAATGTATGCACCACCATCAATCCGTTAATTATATCCATTCTTAATTTTCCTCCTATATATCAAAAATATTGAGGATTATAAAATCTTATGAATGATCTTTCTTCTTTACATTTATTATCCATTAACTTGTTGTCTTGCAGATTCCAATTACATTACACAAAGAACCAGGACTTGATACGGAGGGTAGAGAGGTATTGAAGTGTGGGTTCAAAATAGGAGGAGGAATTGACCAAGACTATCGGAAAAGTCCGCAGGGTTATACTGATAATGTGAGTGAATTGTGTTAATGTCTGAGTAGTGAGAATATAATATTTGTTGTTGCTCTTCTTATATTCAGCAAATTCAGTTATTTTTGTGTAAAGCATGGATTATTTTATAGTTCTGTTGATCTTTCCACCAATTGAAACTTCTCTTTGCTGTTTAGGGAATATATGTCACAGAGGTACATGATGGTAGTCCTGCTGCTAAATCAGGTCTTAGAATGCATGATAAAATTTTGCAGGTAAAGGTTTAGCAACTTGATGTCCAACAAAGGAGACTAGATTTTACGCTTCTTAAAAAAAACTTTTCATTTCAGTGTAATGGATATGATTTCACTATGGTGACTCACAAGAAAGCAGTGGACTATATTAAAAAACATCCTGTTCTCAACTTGCTAGTCGCTAGGAAAGGTGTCACTTCTACCTGAAAATATGGTCAAGAAATATCATTATCTCTACTATCCACATCGAAATAGTTGTGATGTACCTGCTTATTGTGTTTGTCAAATAGATGTAATTTATTTTTTATTACTGGACCGAGTATGGTGATGTTGTAGGTCCCATTCTGCTCACAATTATTTGATCCATGTTAGACGTGATGTCTTTTAGCCTTGACTTAATTGAAAATTTATTTGCACAAAATGATGATCAATTACTTTTTAAAGTTTCACTGTGATTTTATAATGATAGGTTGATCAGGGGGATGTTTAAGTCATGATTTAGTTGGATTCCTGTATTTTTTAATGTACAATCATGTATCATGATATAACTTTATCATTTCCTGGTTATAGTATTAATTTGTACATTCTGTATATCATGGATAAATACTGCCAAATTTGTATATTGCGCACAAGCGCGGAAGCCAATGATTTATCTTACAAAAGTATTTGTATTAGTTTACAAGGGCATATACTGTATATTTTCAATTTTAAGGAAAATACATTCATTGAAGTCATTTGTACTTCAATTGTGAAAAGGGCTGTAAGTTATTGCATTTTAAAAATTAAAATGTTTGTGAAATACTCTGCACTTTTTTCTTGTTGTGAAAAGCCATATTTAATGATTGCTTAAAGAGAAAAAATTGAGAGGAGTATCAGCACATATACTAGAATATTGATGGAACTCAATAACTCTAGCTCAACTGAGTCTATTATCTATGTATCTCCTGTCCTTGTATAGTCTCAGAATCTTCTGATTATCTGTCCTAGTTATCTCTTCCAGTTGAAAATAACTAGATATTGGGTGTGCTTTTCGTAAATTGTACATTTCTCTGATCCAAACAAGGTGATATTTCATCATTCATGCATTCAGATTCTCTTCACTTTCATTTATTCATGGAATCCTATTTTTATTGAAGACCATTTTAGCCTTTTCTACAGTAAGCTATCTTTTATGTACACTTTGGACTCATCTCAGAGACTAACTCACTGGAAGTAATTAGCTAATGCCTGAGAGTTAGTGTGTTCGAACTTTGTTTTAAACAGTCTCTCACTACTCAACATGCACTCTCCAAGGGTAGATCATATGCTTCAAATGCAGCTTCAATTGGGAAAGTGACATGCAAGAACTTGCTCAGGCAATAAAGGTTGCTTCTTAATTCCTATAATGGAAGATATTGAAGATTTAATTAATTACAATGTGAGTGAAGGGTTTTGAGATGCACAGTGCTCCAGACAGATTGGATTAAGAAGGATCATATTCTGAAAAACCTATTACATTTTCATGTATCGTAGTGGAAATTTAAACGAAACTCCATAATATGCAGAATTATGTAGTTAATCTGCACATTATGATGCATGATCTACTCGTAACATCTTTGTGCGGAGATGAACTAATGCTATAATTGTGAAATCCTAGCAAGGCACTTGGAAACTTTCCCATTAAAGATGAAAGTTAAGAAAATTGGAAGTGGATGGGGAAGTTGGAGTTGAAAATTCAATCAATTGGTTGAACTATTAGTAATATAAANCTCCCACATGTCTACCAAGACCCTTACTCTTCCCCCCCCAATTTTTTTCCCTTTCCCTGATTTGTGGTCCCTTATATCCCTATGTCTCACTTCTTCTTTTGCATTCCTAAGCCTGACAATGAACCGAAAGCTGGAAATAATTGGTTGTAAAGCCAAAGATATATTTATGGAAAGTACAAGTTATATTTATTATTTCATTTATAATGGAATTCTACCAAATCTCACCATAGAAGATTAATTTGATTACCTAGTTAATATTGACAGAACAATGAGGAGGGAAATGAAAGATAACTTATTTGACTTGATAGTGAAGAATTCATTGGATGAGCTCAAAGCCTAATCATTGAATTAGATGAAATTCTAAGTGGTCTGAAAGATTTTAAATAACTGCAAGCTAAGTTTGGTCTGCATAGAAATAAATTATTTAACTTTTTTTACAAGGAAACAGAATTATTGGAATGTCAATGACCTTAAGTATAGAAATTAGTTAAATAAGGAACAAGACTTGGGAGAAATAGGGGCACCATTTCTGTTTCAGAGAAGAACTTAAGAGCTTTATCATGTAAGTAACCATGAAGAGGACTTTCATATTACAACAGTTATTTGTGCAGAGGGAAACTGATACAAATATCATGATACCAATAAGAAGATTTTAATGCTTAGAAAGAAAATAATTTCATATTTTCCCTAGAATAAAATACTGTGTAAAAAAAACTTTTTTCTTCAAAGTTTGACACTACTCTAGAATATATGCTTGAGCATATCAGTGTTTTAATACTTCTGTCTCCCAAGAACTAAATTTTTTTTTTTCAACATAAGAAGAGTGGAAGCAGGACAGAAGAGAGTACATGCAAATACCACATTTGAAGCTTGTTAAAATTGATAATTCTAGAACTATTTGCCTACAAAACAATGCCTAATTTAGTAGGTATAAGACATTTTCAAAGCAAAAATTTTGAGAGTAATCCTCTGTTTGTGAAAGGATACATTAATGCAAGAAGATGAGTTTGTTGTCACAGAAAATTTGTATTACTAGCGAAGATTTTTGTTTGCTGAAAGCTACCTTCAGGTTACATACAAGTGTAAATACGTGCAAGGTACGTGTAAGACATCTTTTTTGCATCTATGTACACTTTAGAAACAATATACACAGTCTATCCAGTAGGAAAGGTGACTGATGAGAAATAAAATTTTAAAATTATTAATTTTGTACACTAGTTTTTATTCCAAAATAACTCCTTGTGAGTCAACTGCGCTGGAAGTAATTGTTAAGTATTTTGAAGAACTCCTGAAACTTATTCTTTGAAAGTGTCTTGAGAATTGCTGTTGTAGCCTCAATGTCTAAAATAATATTTTTTTTGCTTTTCTTTTATTTGCAATCTCAGTTTTGAAAATAGTTATAGGTTGCATGGAGCTAAATCAGGTGAGTACAGTGGATTATGAAGCACCACAATTTTATTGGCCCAGAATTTGTACACAGTCTAGCATTGCATCGTCATGCAACAACAAACATCTCCCTTATTCCCAATAGTAGGGTTGAAATCAAACAATTTAAACACCTATGTATTATTACACAGTTTGCCCTTCTAGAGTAAATTTCTAATGGATAATTTCTTCAGAATCAAAAAGACAGTAACATATTGATTTGGCTCTTCTGCATGCACATTGTGAGAAAGTGTACATCAGTCAAACATGACGCAGACTCTAAACATGTTTTAAGAATATATGGCACATTTTAAAAACAGCAGATTTAGTAATTCCAGCATTGCCACTCACCTAGTTGAAAATAACCACCGCATAAGTTTTAAAAATTTGACATTACTCAAAGCAATCAATGACCCAAGAAAACTTGACTCGTATGAAAAAATTTACGTACACAAAAACAAAAAATTGAATAATGACCTCGGACCAATCTCCTATTCCCCACTATAACAGCTATTAACTTTGCCTCTCAAACTACCTTCAACCCCTACCTCTCCACCCTGACCTCCAGAACTTACAATCTGGAATCATTCACATAGCGCTCTCCAAAAACAATTTTTTCAGACAACATTAGGTCACCTCTGAAGATGGATGCACAGTACCTTAAATACATATCAGGCATTAGCTTCAGGTTCTGCCCCTCAAGGCTTTGTTGGAAGTTCTGTCCTCACACTTGTGGCTTGGAGTTATGCACTCGTTGAATACACTTTGTCAGCCAATACTTTGTGTTATTTGACACTGTCATTTTCAATTTTATATTTGACTTGACACTGCAGACTTGCTGAAGAATTTTATCATAATTTTAGGTGAACTAGTTAATAATAACGATAAAGATAATAACGTGCAATGAATAATTGGTTTTTCACATATAATCCTGAAATCAAGCCTCAACCATGTACTGGAAAAGTCCTGACTCACCAAAGTAAAATGCACAGAGGAGCAAGTTGAATTTTAAATGGTTGTGATTTGAAACAGTCGATGGATATTTCACTTTTCCTGTAGAGCCTGAGAGTTATACTGTTGACTAATTTTACTACGAAGAAGTTTTGATTACTGTATGTGCATGTGAGCAAATATAAAGAACTCATGTGTATGAATGGCTCAAGGATTCTTCACCAAGGCAATACACCAGCACACACTCACAAAATATTTTTGACAAAGCATAGAATTTCTATGTTAAAACATCTGCCCTACTTACCTGGTTTCGTGTTAGAGAGTGCATAGAAAGGAACATGCTTTGAGTCTATGGATGCAGCACACAAAAAAGCAGCAGAGAAGATGATGGCCATATCAGAAGACAAAAAGTAGCATTCCTTCCTAAAGTGTAAATTTCATATGTGGTTTAGGAATCAAGGATTGATGTATATTGAAGGTGAACATGTTTCCAATGTAAAACATGTTAAGTAAAAAGTTTGAAAACTCAAAGTCCTGTTATTTTCTAAACACACCACATATGTTCAACAAATGTTGCAGATTGTTCACAAGTTGACCCAAAGCTTGGTGCCAGGTGCCTTAAAATATTTGTTTCCCCAGCCAAGAGTAACTGAAATAATAAATTTTAATCATTGCAAGCAGGGCTGATCAAAATGGGGTTCCATGGATGCCTATGCTGCCTTACAGTTTTTCTGGTTGGTATGGCAGTTAAAATCTTCAAATTTAAACTACCATTTATAATTTTATTCATCCAATTGAGTAATTCCATATATGCAACCTGACATGAGAAATTGTGCTTAAAGGGGAATGATTCATAGGGTTTGATTCCTTCATAAGTTGTTGTAACAAAAAAAAAAATAACTGGAACATGATATACCATCTGAGCCCCCAGTTTCAAGAAGACCTAATTTTAGAAAGTAACTTAGTTATTTTTGTTGGGTAAACAGTAAACCTGCATGAAATTTGTTACGTCAAATATCATGCTTAATCGAGTAACTCTTATTTGTTGCATGGACAGAGGAGGTGGAGAAATTAATGTCATAGAAATTTCTACCCAAGACCCTTTTTGTAGATGACCGGTTATGTCCCTTTGCATAGTTGTTGAATTCTGAGTTATTTGAATACCACAATCTGGGTAAACTCTTAACTTCTGCCAGCATAACAAGTGGAGAGTCATTGCTCTCATGGTTAAAATTAACAATGAACTATTTAAGATGAATATTTCCAAAGAAAGTTTTGCAAACTTATTCTTCATATCCAAAGAGAATGATGGATGTTCACAATTGAAAATCAACAAACATTGAACTGATTAAAATTTTTGTTAATATGAAAACTGGAGCAGTATTTTAATTTTGCAACGCTTGAAAAAGTTTACTTAACTGAATAAACTAGATAAGTAAAACTAGGTTAACTTAAATTATTTTTACCTATCATTCCTTATGAATTTACTCTAACACTAAAAATTTCCAAAAACATTCAATATCCAAAAGTCTGCAATTCACATTAAGTTTAAAAGGAAAAAATAAAAATGGGGTTTACTTAAAATTTGCTGATATAAGCTGGCTTGATTTTTAGAAAGATACAAAAAAAGAATCAACAAATAGCATTAGATTAATTTATTAAAGCATGTAAAATTAAATTTCCCTTCATTTAAACTGACCTATCATGCTGTCTTTTTTAATGTTATACCAATGTTTAATTTCTTTCCATGTTTTTATAATCCAAAATTGAGTAATCTTTTTACAAATTCATATTTGAGTATTTTATAACTCCGAGAAAAACGACAACAACGGTCAAAAAACAAACATAACGGCCAAGCACACGAGCGCAACAAAGGACCAATCAAATGAAAGGAAAACAAGCGGCTCCTTCCCTTTGTTAGATATATAAAGAGAGCATTTAGGCAAATATCGGCATTACCCGCTGAGGGATACACCCTGAAGATGGCCACGGTGAAAGTGGCCGAAACGTTGGTTCTACACCAAGAAACAATCCGGTTAGTCTCCCGTGAAGACTTTCTGAAACAAACCATTCACCGGGAAAGCACCAAATCCTTCATTTTATAACTCCTTTAAATAAAGAAAATTCTCCTAACATCTAATAACTTTATGTTGCTATAGTGACCACTCATTAGTGATTAATGTGGCTTCTTTTTGTTGGTCCAGTGATAGGTCACTTTAGACAGGATTTACTGTAATTTGTCAAACTGCTAAAAACCTTTTTAGTTTACGGATGTTAGTCTTGAAGTTTCATTCTAATCTAAACATAACTTATTGTGTATAATTCAATGTTGTATTATTTTGCATGTTATATTATTTGCAACAATATTTTTTTCTAATATGCATATTATTTACTATCATTTTGAAAAAAATGACAAGACAGATGAGATGTACCTTATGAGATAAGGAAGGTGCCAACATACATGTTGCAGATGGCTTCTGGATATCTCAGCACCTGCCCAGCATTAATTTTTAAATTGATCCATCACTTTACTCTTCCATAAAATCTATGGAGGTGGACAAGATGTTGTGGAAATCCATAATAAAGGAAAAGTATACAACTTTCCTTTATTATAATTCCTCTTCATTTCTCACTAGGTATGCCTGTGTAGTCTAATGTCAATAAAAATTGGAATACTTGGTCTATGAACAATACTAAGGCTCTCATTGATTTTCATTGACCCTTGGTCTCTCCATTATATAATCAGCTCTTCACATTTTGGAGTGGAAGAGTAAAAATAGTACTTTTGAAACAAAAGTATAAAAAGAAAAAGTGATAGCTTTTCACCAAATCATTTACATCTCAGAACCTAAATAGAGGTATTTGATCAACTTATAAAAAAGAGCTTCCCACACTTTCATCACATCCTTGATCATCTCTATCATATTGGTATTCATTTTATAAGAGTTCACCAATATAAAATTGACATTTCATATTTTACACATATAGAACCACCAGCAACTACAGCTTCAACTTGGTTAATGGTTTGTTAGCAAGCACACATAATATCCTTGCTACCTAGGTATTAATATCAATATGAACTATTTATGATTTTCTGAGAATTTTTCCTGAATTAATTCTTTATCACACCACAAATAAAAGACAATGCTCTTTGTCATAGTACTTAGAGACAAAAATCCAAGAATTCTATCCCTCAACTAACAGTAAATAGTAACATTGTTGCTAAGATACTTAGTTGAACCACCGGAATATTTTGAATAATTCAGAGCTGATATTACATCCAGAACATAAGGTTATAATAAAAAATATGATATGATTTGAAAATTATAATAAAACCAGGCTTTCATACTTATGCAATAACAAATATTCTCCATCTTTAATCATAATAAACCATTTATACTCTGTAAGTTGCAGAATGATTCAGACAGGAAAAGGTCAAATTGATAAGTAATTCAAGAAAGAGATGATATAGTTCTGCCTTCAATGAAACTGTACTTTGAAATATAATAATTAAGCTCTTGTTTAATTAAAGAAAGCTTCATATACTAAGTGGAGTTCCTAATGAAAAATTGTTTCGAGTTAGAGTAAAAGAAATGTGAAAGCGAAGAATCTATATTTACATATCCTATACAAAATCATGCTAACAGGTTAACAAATACATTACAACATTATTTTCCAATAGGCCATTTCCATTGATCTTTAGGTGTTTCTTGACACAAAGGTTCCCATGGTTTCCATGTTAACATTTTCCGGGCTAAATTGAGTTCATTCTCTGCTTGAATTATAACCTCTTCTATTTGACCACAATTGATCTTCTCTTCAAGTTTGGCAACATTTTGTTCCTATTTAAAGCGATAAAAGGATAACAGATATCAAGTTATCAATCATGAATTTGATAATACAAGTTATTCTTAGAAAGTTGTCAAAAATATAAAAGTCTGTCAAGCTTTCGAAATTGCTTCTTTAATCTACGTTTTATAAATTTCACTACATTTCGTAAATAAATGAACCATTAAAATACCTTTTGCACAGCGTTATACCTATCTTGCACAATTTGTTCTGTGTATTTTCGATAGGCTGCGTTTTCTGGCATTTTTTGTAAAACTCTGAGTGTTTTGCTGTACAAAGCTCCGAGGGTATGATGAGGATTTTTAGCAACAGGGAGCAGAGTAAGTTTTGTCGTCTGTAAAATCAATTGAAAATTGATCATTCTTTCCGTAACGAAAGACTTTTATAAGGAAGAAAATGAATATAAAGTATCAGTCTTACCATCTTTAGTGCCCCAGAAGCCATTTTTGCCTTTAAATATATCGCTCGTATCACTACGACTTTGAATCGAAAGGAATATCTCGAAATCTGTCGCTGCGCCAAATCGTAAGATCGAAGGAATCGAAGCAATCCGGACAGTCGATTGCCTTACCCTGTCTCAGCCGTGTTCCCTATCGTCTACAGTGTTTGTTGGTGGTCCTCGGTTTTAGCTTAAAAATGGCTTCACAGACGGGGGGTGTGAAACCCTTCCCCATTGAGGGAAGAGTTGGGCGTGTAAGGGAAAGGCTTACTGGCATGACGGATGAGGAGCGAGAATGGAGAAAGAAATGGCTTAAGGATCAAGAGTTGTCTCCTCGAGAGCCAGTAGCAGTACCTGAAGTTTTGAACCCAATTAGAAGGGCATACCGTATGCCCCTCGATAAGATATTTACTGCTTTAGTACCTGTGCTTGTAAGTGCTTATTAGTTTCTAACGATTATGTTGAAAATAATTCTTGATTGAATTGCGAGGATTATTTGTCTTTAACAGGGGCAGGATCGAGCTGTTAAAGCCCGCTGGTGGACCGGTAAAGCCTTGTTGACTATATTTGGTGTATACTGTGTTCACTATTACTTCAAATATAATGCCAATGTAAGTGGGGAATTTGAGGTACTTCTGGGTCATAGGTGAAGTAAAGATTCTTACACAGATTTCTCTTGAAGGATTGGACGAGGAGAGGAGGATGGCGCGTAATTAAATCTCGAAGTGCTGTTTACCCGGGAGATCCTGGCTTTCCTAAACTGTCCGATCGTTCTAAGCCATCAGATTATGCTGACGCAGGATTCAAGAACTCTCCTATATAAATTATCAGATGAGTGTAATATCTTAGTACTCAGGTACAATTTTGCTACTTTACAAATAGGGAGGGTTGATTAACTGATGTTGAAAATTTGTTGATCATGGTGCCTGCATTTGTACATATGTTTCTAGTTTTAATAGAAAAATAAAGTGTTTTGGTTCTATGTTATCAGTTCTCATTTTTTCTAACGCTGAAGATCCATGATATTGATTTTATCAACACTTTCTGACCGCAATACTTTTGAATTTGCAGAATTGTTACTTAATATTTGTTTCAATATTTGCTTAGGACCTGCATGAATAGAAGGTTACTATGTTGTTGTAATTTTCCCAAGGAGAAACGGACATGAAAAAAGTCTGACTGAACCGGAAATGTCCGTCCGTCGACGTTTCATGTCCGTTTCTCCTTGGGAATTTTCCGAGATGCACGACTTTATCGTGCCAAGTCATCTAACCCATTTCCTTGTATGTTGTTGTAATAACTCATATGCATTAATTTATTCAACTGTGAATGTTGAATCCTATCATAAATCTCACATCTTTACTTTTTTTTGCACTTAATTTATATTCTATATTTATTACATGAGATTGCAGGTTATGGAATACATGCTCAGAAATTCTAGAATGATACTTTAGTTGATCATTGTCATTTCCTGCCATCGCTGACTAAAATATCAAATCCAAACCAATCTTCTTAAAACTTACCATATAATAGTATCAAGAATATGTTTATTTATAAAATCTTTGTCATTCTGTGAGTTATAATTATTTCAAAATTATTTATTCATACAGAGATGGTTTTAACCCATTACAAAAGCTGAAAAATACATTACAAATATTAGCATAAATTGAAATTAGCATTTGAAATTAAATAACGAAGAGATACATAAAAGATAAATAACATCGAACCACTATCAGATATTTACCCTGTCCTTTATCACCATTGTTTTTTAATACATATGCAGAGAAATGGTAAAAGAAGCTTGAGAGGAAATATGTAGATAATGGAATGGAAGTTGCTGTGGAAGTGGCGATGTCATTAAAATATGCAGACAAAAAAGCTATTGTATGTGATTCCTAAAGGGGTTAACAAATTCTAGTAAATGCACTTAGCAGCAAAGCAAAGGAGTTTGGGATGAAAATAAACATAAGATAAACTTAAGTAATGTGGTTCACCAAAGGAAAGGAATCTAATTTAATGATCAGGGTGGATGGGGAATAACTAGAATAGGTGGTTAAACTCTCTTACGTGGGTAGCAATTTTTCTTGGGATGGAAAGTGCAAAGATGAGGTTGGAAAAAGGATAGATTTAGCCAAGGAAGCTTTCATGAAGCAAAGGAACTGAAGACTATAGGTATTGGTGAAGGAATGAGGGAAGTATTGGTTAAGTCCTTGCTATGGAGTGTATTGCTGTATATGTGTAAAATGAAAGACAAAGAGGACCCTCAAGATTGGAGGCCTTCCAGGCATGGGCGTGGTTTGGAATGGAATAAGTAAGTAGGGTTGAAAGTAAAACAAATACAGATGTTAAAGAGTTGGTTGGAAAGGAGAGAGTTTTGATTGAAGTGATTTAGAGTCAACAGAGGAATTGGATGGGTCTGAAATTGAGAGTAGAGGGATTGCTAAATGAAGTAATTGAGAGTAGAATGTAATTGAAAAGACAGGCAAAAGATGTTAGATGACATAAAGTGTAGGATAAGTTACCAAGAAATGAGAGAAGTAGCATTGAAAAGAGATATTAAGGCACATGAACCTATCAAATGGAGGAACAATTTCTATATACAGATTAAATATGGCAACTGTGTAACCTTATATAGTTACCAGCTTGACATACTATACTGTTTATGCATTGCATAATGAAGTAATGTCTTTAATTAGCTGCATCATAGGTTTGGCCAGGAAAGTACCCAAGTCTTTGTCCCAGAAGACAAAATGAAAATACTTATTTGCTCCTGTCTTCTACCGCATCTTTGATAACATTATCCTTTGATAAAAGAGAGAACAAAGGAATTTACCGTAAATGGTTGGAATAAAATGATGATATATTTTGACATTATCTTAATCTTAGCTACATGACTTGTCAAAGTATGTCTAGATGGCATGTCTGCAGTGCAAGATTGTTACTTACTTATGTTACCTAACTTTTCTCAAGTGGTATATTCCTTCCTATATTTAGAAATATTCTAAGCTCTTCAGGGAAGTTGTATTAACAGAGGCAAAGAAAAATTTTGCACTCTTGAGGAACAAGTTTTCCGACGCTTCACTAGGTCACAGAAGATGTATGGGAAATTACACTTGCTTCAGCAGAAGAGACAAGTTGTTCCAGTTTAGTGAACCAGAAATATCTTCTCATACATTGTACTTTCAGAATCTTAATGTGAATTGCTTTCATACACTTGAATAAGAGTGAAAAACTTATTTTCTACTGTGACGGACCACAAACCTATTTACCCTTCTTCGATCAATTAAGGTAGACCAAATTTAGATTGTGAAACATTATATGAAATCAGTTGACTAAGAAGATGTGTTAAGTTGACTTTCATGTTTTTATTCCATTATTTTGTCCCTCTATCAAATTGCCATTAATTTAAGCATGTATTGTGGAATTATGAAGTGCAATGATGGAATGGCTATAATTCAGAAGCTAAGTATCATCTCTAGTACTAGTAGCAATCAATGATATAAAGCTCTTACAGATTGACAACAACAGGGCTTATGCACTCCCCCCTCTACCTGCCTTGCTATGTTGAAAGATCTAATTTTTAGATGGGCATTCTAAGGATTTTATACATGAAACTATAGAAGATTGTAGTTTGCAGCTAATTGTAACGATTATATTAAAAATGATTCAATTTCTGCTTTCCCTCACAGTATAATTACCATTCTTGATATTCATATCAGTCAAGAAACATTAAAATTATTCTAAAGCTTAGATAGAAAGAGAAGGAACAACACAAAAGATTCATGAAGCATTAATGAAATTTATTTCTACATCAAGTTCATAATTTATTTAAACATAAATTAGAATGCCTTAACAAATAAAATTAAACATGAAAACAAAAACACTGACCGAAGCAATATAAAAATTTCCTTTCTTGAAAATTCGTTATGAGAATGATGGTGGGAACAGGAATAGATTTTTTTGGAAAATTTGTAGCTGGTCATTCCATAAAAATCAAATGATGATGATATACTCTAAAACATTGGTCTCATAACTGAGATGTAGTGGCACTAGTACTTTGAGTTCCCTTGGACTTCCTATCTCTAATAGATATTACATAGCGTTGGGCAACATTGAGAGGAGGTGAATAGCCTTCAGCATACGAAGGATCTTCAAACAACACCTCATACTCATCAGATGGTGGGACAGGTAGCTGATTCACAATAGCCTTGTAGAAACATGTAGTTTGTGGATAGAGAGCCATCACTGTAAAGAAAAATGCTTCAATTTACCTTGATATTCTAAATCATGTATGATGGAGAACAATCCGCTGAAGTCCATGATAATGGTTAGAGGATGTATTAAATCTTACATAGAGGCTTGATGAGTATTAATTTGGTATTGAGTTCATTTGCATTCACTAAATATTGATTACATTGAAATCACAAAATAAAAACATAGAATATCTCAAAATATGAGGTTTTTCAATTGGAAACACCTTTCTGGGCAGAAATTGCTTGAGAATACTAAACAAGAAAGTCTTTCATAAAATCAAATAAAGCACAACTGTATATATTTAGCCTGAGTAAGGAGTTTTGTTTTGAAGGTCCATGTTGATTTTGTAGTTACAATAATTGAGTGTCGTCAAACTCTTTGTAATTATTCTATTTTAAAATCCAGAGCACATCTAATGAGTCGAAGGCACATATGAACATTTTTCCTTGAATACCATGCTTCAAAATCATAGTGCTTCTCATAAGATGCAAAATGTGGTAAGTGAAGTTCAGTGAGATGATTAACTTTTCAGGTAGAAAATTAATTAATTTTCTTACAAGTTATTTACAAGCCAGAGTTAATTGCTGGATAAATAGAAATGTTGCTTAAAAATTACATAAATACATTTCTTACCAACTGAACCCTTAGGAAAAAGAGCTTGAGGATCTGATTCTGGACTTGCTCGCATAAGGGGCAATGGAACTACCCTTCTTTTGCTGAGCTGATGACGATCTTTTTGCTGCTCATATATATCATCTACCTCATACTTTCCAGTTGCTGCATTGTATGATACAACTTCAGCCAATATCCAGTTCTCTCCTTCTTCAGGTCCACGGACAAGGGCTGCAACCATATCTCCCACCTATGAGGTATAGGCTTCATTAGAATATTATAATGGAGTAGTAACATAATGAAGATAAAAAACAGGCTCCTGAATAGCCATGAGGGCAATACGTTTTACTTCAGTGAAAGCTGCCCCAAGCTCGTTTCCTTTTGGGAGCCTTAGCTGTCACTTTCAGCAATAAGCACTTTAACTATACTACCACAAAGATAAAAAACTTGAAAGTTTCCAAGGATGATGAAATATTTGAAACTTTGAAAACTGTTCAAAAATATTGTTCCCTAAAACAAGAAAATACTAAAGAAATGTCTCCACAAATAAAACGTTTCTCCTGTTTACCTATAATAAGAAGTTCACAAAATTTACCAACTTTCATTAGCTTATCAATTTAACATTCCAAAATCTTATTATATACTTATGAAAACTTAATTAGAATGTGATCATGGAATGGAAACTCTGAATCTAATATTATTTACTGGTTATTACTGCTGACCTACAATATAAAGATTTGATATAGAGTGACTGACTTCCTTCAATTACCTCTCCTGAAATCAACCTTTTCTATTTAACATTTCAATGGGATATTTATAATGCTCAGTATGTGAAGAAAATTTAAAACATCGGAAATTGATGAGATGCAACAGGATAGATACTTGTGTGGAAAAATTCAATGAAATTCCATGTTCTGAACAAAAATAGAGGAGATTTGCAGTCCTCTCCTTGTACTTCTGATTATTTATCCTAGCATAAGTATATAAATGTACCTTTAATTTCTTCCTAAGCGTCGATAGTTGAAATTTAAAGAATTACATCGTTTTAAATAACAACTGATCAACTTATCTCTCCAAACAAAACTAAAATCAGCTAAAAGTAATTTAAGAAGATTCTTTCCAGTAATCAAATCAAAACTTAATCCTTTCTATTATTTCATTCTTGATGCATATACATGTATCAATATCAACATATGATTCCATATTGCAAAAAATGAACACCTTTGCGATGTAGTTTGGATCAGCAGGTATTGCTCCGCAAAGTGGAGGTGGTTTTTCACCAGGCTGACCAACCCAAATAGGTAGTGTGAGTGCAGAACTTTGCAACATCTTCATCAAGGCTCCAATGCGGATAGTTTCGCTGATTCCAGTATGCCTTGACTGGAAGAGAAATTGATGAAGTACATCAACCAAAAACAGTGAAAAAATCATGCAGTAGTACGAATCTTATGTTTTAGGATGCTCCGCGTTCAAGACATATTTTCCACTGAGACGAACTAAATCGAATCAACTGATTATTATCAATTAACAGCATGAATTTACAATAAATCAAACTTACTGCGGCGATTACCTCTCAAATTAATTAATCAATAGTACCTGTATGCTCCGCTCGTTTCTTATGGATTGTATTTCATATATTTTTGTCAAAGCTTTCCGTATGAGTTCTTCTTCCACCTCTCCATCAGATACTGCAGTAGTATATAAATTTCTCAGTTTCTGCTAAAAAAATTCACAATGGCATCTTAGCTTAATATTATACGCCGATAGCCCTTACTTATGAAGAAACTGATATCAACCTTGGAACTAATAATCCGGCATATTTAGATCGCGTAAGGTATTCATCCCACAACGAACTGAAATCGGAAACAAACCTGGTAATAGGGAGACATTTTATCCTCTTGATTAATTTTCTCATGAGCCCTAGATATGTTATTTAACTTGTGCTCATTTTTGACTCTTTCTTCTTGAATTTGATGAATTAGGTGATACAACTCCTTAAGACGCTCCTGTAGAGAGAGTAATGGAAGAGATTAAACTGACGATAATAGAGGGTATTTAACAGTCGAATTCATTTCTCTACCACAGCTCTCATGAAAATTGAAACATTTCAGTAAATTCATAGGAAATCCGAGTAAGTACTAAGTTGTATTTACTATAATTTCTAACATTTAGTCCTATTTGACATATCTTTATTGCTAAAATAAGGGTCTCACGCAGGAAACCATAATGATAACACATCAACTTTGCTCAAAGTAGTTTAGCGATATACTTTAGGGTTTTTTTTAAGATTACAAATTATAAGCATATTTGTATTACTATAAATACTTGCCTCTACTAAAGCAGCAGCTGAATCAGCAGTTGTCATATTTAAATGAAACAATTATTCTTTCGAGAAACATGAGAACTAGCAACAATAACAAACGTCCATGTAATCAAAACAAAGGCCGCCAAAATCTAAGGAGAGAAATTTCAGAGGCGTCTATAAGAAAAACCGCTAGCTATAATTTGAATGGGTCACATAATTCCAATATTTACACACCGTATTAGCAAAATAAACAGCTTTTGTTTTGGTACTTAATTGTAACATCGATAAATTCTACTTTCGTTCACAGAATATTACAACAAATTATCCACAATACGAGCGTTGTCCTGAATTGACACTTGTGGCGCTCAATAACAAAGTGAAATGCGAAATGAATAGCGTATGTATCCGCTAGGAGACGTTAAAGTTACGAAGCATTACTAGGACAGAGGCATTGCTAGGAGAAATTATTATTTCACAAACTTGAGGTAGATGAGAGTATTGCTTCCTGGTGGTTAATAATATTCCATTTCTTGCCAAGCTTCGTAATTCGTAGCATTGTGTTGTTTAATGACATGACGTTCCTATAGCAGGCTAAACTGATATTTGGCTGTGTTTGTCTTATTATTCGAAATTTTATAACAGAAGAGATTATTTGTATTTAAGCTAACAGTATTAGGGGTGAAGTGCACAAGTGGAAACCTTTTCTAATGTTGGCAGATGTTAAACTGAGAAGCCGGAACGTTAGGTAAATTTTATTTTGCTGCATATCATAACGAACATTGCTAGAATTTGTTGAAATAAAGATTTTATTGCCAAGCAGCTAGAAGTCGATGAAAATCCTTTGGAATTGACACATAGTAATATTGAAATGTCAGAAAACAGAGAAGAAATACTAGCCGACTTCCAGGTAACGTTATTACATGTGCTCTTAAATCATTGCAAATTGGTCTCTTTACCTGCAAATTTTTATCGAAAATGCTGCAATTGTAGATAATTTTTATTCTCCTTCTGTTATTACTACGTTTGCGATCTCATTATTGTCATATTTTACCGATTTTTTTATTTTTCCTTTCTTTTTTTTAGGCATGCACTGGAATAGAGGATGTTGCCGAAGCTCTTTATCACTTGGAAGAAACGAATTGGGATTTACTAGTAAGAAGTTATTTAATTTGTTTTGAAGTGAACAGTTACAGAATGCCATCATATAATGTGTTCATAAAATTTTGATGTTGATAGCCATGATGCATCATCCATTTCATCTGAAATATTTCCTTAAAATTTTCTGTTTTCGTAATTTTTTGGTGTAGTTGAAAGTGGTCAGCTTTCAGTGATTGAAACTACATAAATTAGGTGGTATAAAGAAAATTATTTTGATTTGACATGAAAATGTTTTGTTTTCTGATTCTATAAAATTTTATTATTAGCGTTTTACTCGTATTTTTATATTGCCTAGTTTTGATTTTCTTTTTGAATTGTCATGTACATATCTCATTTTGACATTTCACTTCTATAAATTTTCTGAAGAGAGCCATCAACCGCGTCATGCCGCAAGAAACGCAAACACTGCCATCAGAATCCCAAGTAAATACAGGTCCAGACGTTGAAATAATTGATTTGGGGGAAGGTAGAGGTCAGGGAGGTAAACCCGCTAGCCGTGGTGATGATGACGATATTGTGGAATTGGGGGGAAGAATACGGAGGCATTGCAGAGGTGACACAGGAAGCAAGCGGTCTATGCCGTATACCGGAGATTCCATCCCTTCAACATCATCATCCTTTTCAAGGAGCAGCAGGATTCTTAGTTTTAATGTTCATTATAAGGAAAAATCATCTGTGCTAAAGATTCCAGATACAGAAACAGTAGGTGAGTATTATAAGAAATAAAAAAATGTGTGAGTGAATGAAATGATTGTTATTAGACTTTCAACTGAACTCATTATGGGTATTTATATCTTATTGTACTATCTTATTAAAATATCTCACTACTTCAAGTAATCGAGAAACTATTACATGAGATATTGCTTTCATTTATTGATATCTATTTTGATTTGTTTTTATTTGTTGCTACCTTCTGTAGTTTATTTCAATTGTGATAATTTGGATAATGTTTTAAATACTAAGAGGAACAGTAAATTTATGTATCTATTTTTATGCAGGCGACCTGAAGGCAATGATACATGCTGAAATGGAAGTACCTCCTTGTCACCAAGAGTTGAAAGGTTGGAAACGTGGCATTACGTCTCCTTCAAATGCATCTACTTTGGCCTCTCTTGGTCTTCCTCTGGAAAATACACTTTATCTCTCTTGCCCATCTGAATCTTCAGAGTAAGTCCTTCCTTTATTTTATTATATAATGTATTGTTATGTTGGTGTCACCTTGCCATCCTTGTCTCTACTAATATTCTTGGTTATATTGTCTAGAGTTATGTCTGGTTTATGTAAATAATTGGAATCAAGGGAAATGCGATTAGTATATGTTAAAGTAAAAAGAATGATATAAGATTCTTTATTAACTGTATATATGGATTGCTAAAAAATTGTAATGTTATTATCCAATATGTTGTTGTAAATCTGATTCTTTCTAGGCTTTTTATTGTAGCCTTCGTGGCAAAATTTAGATTCTTGATTCAGTAGTTTGGGGAAAAAAACGTTTTGCCTTTCAATTAAAAGGAAAATTTTAAAGGCCTTCTGATCAGTAATAGCTTCATTCAGTATGCACACTGTCATAGGATGAAGTGTCTAAGAACTTTAATATACTTCTGTAGAGGTTATTTTCCTATCAGATGCCTTAATAATTTCCTACAACAGTCTACCTAGGAGGTAGGGAGTCATGCTTTTAAATACCTTGATTTGTAGGATCATATATTGTGTCAAGTGAAAATATAAGGGAATATATTTGACCTAGAATTACCTTTGCCATGAACTGCAGTTTATAATTTATAGTTTTGATGTTAAACTATTTGAATATAGGAAATATGTCACAAAAGTGCAACCTGATAGTTTCTTATGAGGCTGAATGGTAAATGTAAAAT
Source organism: Ladona fulva (assembly GCA_000376725.2). Classification (NCBI taxonomy): domain Eukaryota; kingdom Metazoa; phylum Arthropoda; class Insecta; order Odonata; family Libellulidae; genus Ladona; species Ladona fulva. The sequence goes on along the minus strand of KZ308498.1, from coordinate 55,831 downwards.
CCTTCCTCGAAAAAATGTTCCCTACCCCTGGTATAGGATAACCCCTCAATATATTTCAACCTCCTGTGTGCAAATTAAGATTCAAGATACCCAATGGCCTTTGAAGAGCAATGCGTTTTTATTTGCTTAATTAAGACCTTGATTGCTTAATTTTTCAACTTTAGAGCTGTTAATCAGAGAAGGGCATTTTTATACATTTCATATGAAATTAACATTGATAATAGTTTCAGTAATTTTCAACTGCTGATAATTCTTTGGGGAAAGATGGTTAAATATACACACAAGGAGGACACTCGTGTTGAAGTTTTGGAAAATGTAAAAACAAATTACCTGTATCAATCTTAATGCAATCAATCATGTTTACTATATCTGTTGTGATGTTGCTCCTTAATTTTAACTCAAAATATTTTGGATATCTAGCTCCTCCAGAATTGCTGAAAGACTAGCCCAGGAGTTTACTTTAAATGTACGGGATGAGACAAAAGATAAAGACTACAGCCTGAAATTCCGTGGAACAAGGACAGTTCTTGAAGTGAAAGGAGATGTTCATTCTGTCACAGATATTCCTGTACGTCATCAGGTGTGGACTGGATGGCCACAGAAGGCAGTGGATGATGATTCGGTTAGTATTGTTTTGTAGTCTTCAGCAAAATTTCAAGAAATTTCTTTGGACATGATTTATTTCTTGCGACTCAGTGCTCAGAAAAATCTTATGTAAGCCTCACAAAATGTAAAGCTATTCAAGTGTTATTGTTATTTTTTGTTATTATTGTGTGTCATCTGTACAAAAAAAGGAAAACGTGCTATGTAAAATGGAAATTTCATACACAGTGGTTAATGGAAATACAATTGAAATTCCTTTAATTTATTATAGAAAAGTATATTCAATACATTTGTTGTTCTGTATAAGAATGCCAGTGTGACTTTTTGAATGCATAACATTATGCTACTAACAGAATATCATGAAGGTTTTGAAGTGTGAATTATCTGAGCAATAATGGTGTTTGCGGCATTTTCAAAATGTATATCATATTAAAGGTACATATTACATACCAGAAAATGAGTTTATAGATTAGTATTTTCATTAGTAGAGTTGGAAATGCATAAGTGCTTTTCATGTTTTAGTTATAATAAAATTATATCTCTGTTACATATGGTAGCTTGTGTCAGTTAGCATCATAGTGGCTGCTAGTTAAAATTGGAAGAAATCCAAGCTTTATAGTAGTTTTTCTGGTTTTTAATGAGATTAATTTGATTTTCTTAGGGATGAAATTGTAGTCAATCTGCATTAAAGAGCCAAATACTTGTACATATGTGGACTATTAATTTAATTTCAGGTTACTTTGGCATGCTCTGGTATTGATTATCCAACTCACAAACTGACTGTGAGGAAAGCAGTCACTGCTAGTCAACCCACATCAGTGGCTAGAGACAACAAAAAGGTAAAATGCTGATGCAGAGTTATGGGTACATTTGTAATCATTATTGAATCTCTGTTTTATGGCACTTTTGAAATGCTCATTTCATACAGTAATTCTTTTATGCTACAGAGTTTTTGGTTTTCCAAATGATGTATTAAGTAGATGACGTTAAATATGAAAATTGAAGTTGAATGGTACACAAGTCAACTCATCTAGAAAAATCTTTGAATATATATTAAGAAATATTGACCCTTGGGTACTGGGATGCTGATTTGTAGGCATTTTGGGTGCTGTGTACTAAGAATGCCCTGTCTACTTGATCAATTTTTCACTCTTTACCAAAGCCCTCTCATCTGTGTCACAAAAATTTGCAAACATTCTCTAGCATTTCTCAATAAATGTTAATTTAATGAAAAAAAATATTATGGAAATGCAGCTCAGTATTTATTTTTGAAAGAATTTATCGATTTATAATTTCCTTCCTAAAGAAAGAGATTTTTATCTAGAGAATTGAATACTACACTTTAGGCCTGGAATTTTGGAGTGAAGGCTTGAGCAGTAACATGTGCTGTTGTTTTATTTTCCACCTTAGTTGTAACTTTGGCTCTTATGCATGTATCGATTGTATCTTTCCTAATATATCACAGTAGAATGTTAGGTTTGCTTTTATTAGGCCTGAAGAAAAATGCTGTTATTTCATTGTTGTTTCCTAGTATTACTTATAAAATTCTGAAGTGAATTATCTTTATTTTTGACTATTATTTACTCACTCCAGAACTACTATCTCTTTCTAGTACTCTGCATTGCTATTACTTCTCTCTTTTCTCATTCTACTAGAATTGAGGAGATCTCCATTTGAACTAAATGTTATTCTTGCATTAACTAACAGTAAGTAATCTCTGATGTGGTGTATAATGTTGAATGTTGTATTGCTGTAGGGGAGAAAAATGTGACCTAGGTACTTATGTAAATGGTTGTATACAGGAAGTTTGTGTTAAGTAAAGAATAGATATACCTCAGATTAGTTGAAATATTTCTGCAAATACTTGATACTTTTTGCTGTTTAGGAAAACTGATGTTAACTCAAAAGTATGCTAATAAATGCATATGAATCAGAGAATGAATCAGTTCAATTGTAAAATGCTAAAATGTTTATTTTTCAAATTATTGAATTGTAGGTATTTTATGTTCTGTTGTGTTGTTGAATGGTAATAAGGGCTCATTATTTTTTCTGTCCTATAGATTGATTGAAGTGAAACTCTTGTTCTGTTAACATGTTCACTGCGGATAACTCCACCAATAGAGTGATAAATGCATTGGAAATTGAGGTATCTACAGTGAACATGTTAATTTATGAAGTTACTTTGATGATCGACTGTGGATATTATGTTTAACTTGTATCTATAATAGAAAAATGAGGAAACAAAGTAGACAAATATAAGGAAATAAATATAGTTTGATAAGTCTATTATTTCTTGTCAATCACATTATCACCCATTCAGTTATATTCCTATTGAAATTTTACTTGACTATTGCTTGCTATATTTATAAATTTTCTGCAAGAATTTTATTATTAGCGTTTTACTCGTATTTTTATATTGCCTAGTTTTGATTTTCTTTTTGAATTGTCATGTACATATCTCATTTTGACATTTCACTTCTATAAATTTTCTGAAGAGAGCCATCAACCGCGTCATGCTGCAAGAAACGCAAACACTGAATTCTAATGAATCTGTTCACGTAAGGAATAATGGACTATATTAATTATGTTACTGCTGTTGAACCAGTGTTTACTTATTCTGCTAGAACAAAAATATATTTTGCTGCCATGATATTTAAGAATGACTGTCACTAAGAGATTTGAACAGTATATGTCAGCAGATTGTGGTCGAAGAAATACGTTATAAATATTGTTTGATCCAGGATATCATATTATCTTCTTCTGTCATTTTTCATAATTCAGATTTTTGTCAGTTTGAATTTGATTATTTTTATGCTAATTAAGCTTGTCTTTTAATAGGAATTAAATATGTTTTTGATTGCAGATAGTGATTGATCTCGCTGACAGTGACAACAGTTCAGCTGAAGAATTTGAAGATGCAGCTGAGTCATTCAATGCAGAAGATGATTTGTCCATAATGGCAATTGAGAGTAAAAGGATGCAGCCCTTAAGTATGTTAAAGAAAATGATTAGTTAAAACTTTTCATCATGGGTAAAATTTTCCATTTAAATACATGCATAGACTTATTTACTATGCCTTTCACTATATATTTTTTAGGGGGCGCTGAATGTTTTGTTCTATGATTTCTATGATTTAATATCAAAATTTGCAACAGAATTGATACCAGATATTATGTTTGAGTAGAAGACAAATTATCCCCTATATTTTAAGTAACTAATTAATTATTAAGGACGTGGTTAGTATATCTGTTTGATTTTCAGTCCCTGACAATGTAGAAGATGAAGCATCAGCATCTTTCCACTTTACTGAGCAGTTCCGTAGTCGATATGGCCGAACTCACCCAGTTTTTTTTCAAGGCTGTCTTGATGATGCTGTTAAAGAAGCATGTTCAAAGCCTGCTAAAGAGGTACGTTGAGTTAGAGAATTTTTTATTTTCATCCTTTCAAATGAAAAAATTCTATGTAAAGAGTAAAACAGGAAGTACTGGAAAGTAATGAGAGATTTTTGTCCTGCAATGATCAGCAATGGTGCAGCTTTACTATCTTTCTCTCTTTGCACAGGATGGGTTGTAATAGATGTGCATTTAGAAGTTTGTGTTATCTGTATCTATTCATCTCAGTGTATTTTGTCCTGATTTTGATTAATTTGCTTCTACCTGTAAATTGTTTACCCAACAAAATTTATTTCTGATGTGACTGCATGAAAATATTGAATGACTTTCTCTTTTTTTATTTTACTTTTCGATTCATCTCTTTTCGTGTCTTTAGTAGTTACATTGAGATCACAATCTAGGTATACCTTTTTTGTATTTTTGCTTTATGAAACCTCTATTTTTATTATTCTTCTTTTGAAAAATCCAAGTAGTTCAGTGAAAATCATTTACTTTGTTACACTAAAAGCATGCTAATAATTAAATTAATCATGAAAATAGAATGGAAAGATGTCTCTCAATTCATTTGATCTAAGTTAACAATCAAGACTGAACAACATCACAGACAAGGCACCACTAATTACTAAAAGCTATCTGTTTGAAGACTAGTTAGATTCTCAACCCCTCTAACCTTGAGTGTCATAAGCTTAGTAGAGGTAATTAGGTAACTAAGTAAGAAGAAGTGAGGTAGTTTGCCATAGTTTTTCTCTCTTTTTGAATGCTTTAAGCAGAGAAATTACATGTGAGTGCAGTATAATCATCACATTAATGGCACCTTTCCTAGCATTCGATAAGGAGTGACATAGATGAATGTCATTATTCAGTAGCTTGTATATTATGACATTCATGAAAAAAGCTGGGAAAAAAGTAAATGAAAGATTTTTTCTTATTTTTTACCCTAAGACTAACAAAAGACATTCCATTCATCAAGATATAGCAGCAGAAATAAGGACATTAAATTGTATCACAAATATGGTGAAATGAGGTCCACAATAATGAGATGAGTATGACAGATTCCTATTTTCTTGTGTAATTTTGCCTCTATTCTGTAAGTATAATCTGCATCACTCTCCTAAGTTGCATTTGCAGTGCATTTTATCAGATTTGTTGTACTGTTAGAAGAATAAGTCCTTCAATTCTCTTACGTAAACTTTATTCAAGAATGGCTTTATAATTCTTTCCTTACAGGGTTTTTGAGAACATTTACATGACAACTCCATTTCAGTTTAGTTTAAAATTACTTTAATAATATCTTATTAAGGGTGTCTGACAACTTGGAATACTCAGGGAATTTGGTACCACAGGTTTGGCAATATCACAAATATGCAACTTGGGATCATATGGAGTTGCTGTTACCAGGGTTATTTAATTTCTGTCTGGGTGAGAGAAACAGCAAATAGAGCTTGCTAAGTTTTCTACTTGAAGGGTTGTGGCCATTAGTTGATGTAGCAATTTGTAGCTGGACTTTCTTAGTAAAACTGAAATGATGCTATTCATGCCTCTGCTGGAACTGTGGTTCAGGTTTAATATTTTAACGAAACAATACACACAAGTATTTTTTTTTAGAATTTGCTTTAATTTTCTTAGATAATTATACTCCTTTAAGGGAGGATACTTGTCAATAACATGGGAATACATGAGAATCTAATCAGGATGTTGCACATACTCAGTAGTCTTCATATATTCACATATACTTGAGGCATACAGTGGCATGACTCAATGAACCTACCAACGTATAGCTGGATACTCATCAGGGCCAGTCCAAGGTGTATTGGTGCCATGGGCACAGTCTCTCTCAGGCACTCTTTCCAGATAGGAAACAGTTTAACAAAAGTTTTATATAATATGTTTATTCTTGAAGAGATGTATGTAAACATGAAAACGAACAAAAAACAATTTTTCTGATGAAATATTTCACTTTGACAAACCTAAGGGTTTTTGATCTCAAACCTTTGTGCTGTGGGTGACCTTCTGGCTTGTCCATGTCTAGTGCTCTGATACCTAAACAATATCATAATGAATCTATGAACTGTTCATTTTCCATTTCTGGTATCTTAAGTGGCTAATAATCACCACGTGTGTAATATTTGGACAAAATTAGACTTATTAATGGATTGTGAATATGGCACACCCTGGTGCACTGAACATAATTCATTGGAAAACTCAGGGAATTTCTTAATGGGTGGATAGTGGACACCCCTGTTATTGTAGAAACTGTTTTGAATGTATAAATTGTCGAAGCAAGGTATACTTTTACCCTTGAACCTCATTTTCACCCTCAAGGGGTTACATACCTTTCTCAATCTCATTTGCAGTGGTTTCTTAAAAATTTTGTGAGGAAATTACCTAGGTTGTTAGAGATATAGTTATTTTTACAAAACAGTTACATGAATATAAGGGCTAATATAGAAATAAGAATACCTTAGAAACATTGACTGGAAGTTAGATATGGTGGATGAAAAGGTATGCAGAAAAGAAAAGCATACCTTGCTGGTTTACGTGGTTGCGGCCATACAAAGGTTAAACTACAAAAAATATTTTACTGTTCTGTTGGGTTTTAAATTTGTCTTACTAGGCCAATTCTTGAAATTAAAAAATAAATGTTATGAGCATTTAAACTAAATATTCTTAAATATGTTGAAAAATCGTCAATCAGTATGGAGATATCTACTAATTTCCGAAATGCTGTTTAGAGAAAATTGCTCATAAAGTTTCAGTATTAGTTAATGGCTAAGTGTAATTGTATTGCATTATTTACCATTAATTAGTAATTCCTGGACCATAAAACATTGTTCAGCAATAGGTTCCACCATTTCTATAGAGTATCTAAGTTTTTTTTTGTAATCCTTCTCCTGATTATTTGTTTCATGCAATCTTGGGTGGGCCACACAGATTCGCTCCTTGGTTTGTCTTGATGGTATCTTCACCCACTTTCACCTTCATTTTGTTTGTAGTATTTTTAAAATTGCTGTGGCTGTCAGTGAATAAGCCTACAACAGTAAAAGCAGCAATTTGTACTATTTTAGCCCCACTGGGGAACACCTTCAGGGTCATCCTCCATATTACTGAATTGAAACTCTCATTGCTATTCAGAGTACAGCCATCACGAAAACTTTCTAGCTAGTCATCTTTCATCAATTCCTCATAGATGGGCTTCGTGGATTCTAAAACGTCTTGAGGAAGCTCTTTCAAGTGAACTTATTCCTCCAGAAAGAGAGATTTCTGCCATGAACACCCTGAATCCTCCCCAAGAAGATAGAAGTAGTGCTGATGGCTTTCATTCATGAATCTCCTATGATAGAACGTAAACCAAATGTCATAATTCTGTAGCAAATTGGGATTGTCATGAATAGCAAAACCATCATACCTATTCAAACCATCAACAAGTTTACAAGTGAGTTTCCTCTCCTTTCGGCCGAGTAATTTACTTTTATTACTGTTGTAGAGATGAGCTCCTTTTCAATTCTGGGCTTGGTTGATGGATTCCTTCTTTGACTTTTAGCTCATCTCCTAAGACTTGAAGTCTGTAGCATCTTTGTAGGTTTAGCTCTCACCACCTCCAACATAAGTTCCTCGTAAAGCTACATTAAGATCTTTTGACCTCTGTGACATTTCTTTGATGGCATCAACTTCTGTTTTTCTGGCAGGGTCTTTGGGGAAACTTAAATTCTTCTGTATGCTTTCTAAACTGACATTTAGATTCAATTGTAACTTTATTTTTCTTCCATGACTCACAGGTCTTGTGATATGTGGATTTGACGACAATATCAATGAATATGCTGTATAAAAGCCAATGAGGATTGCAATACAGCAAAATGAATAAAAACCTCTCTTTCTTTAGGAAACATTGCTATAAGCTGTTAGTGATGCTTCCTCTGTATCTTGCGCCTCTTCAGCCAATTACCACTCTCTGCAAAGATGTCTTCACTATGATAGATACAGGTCAAAAATAAGAATAGAACTGATAACAAGGGAAATTTTTGTGATCCTATTGAAAAATAGGCATGTCATATTTCATTGATAATGTGTTATCTGTACAAAGGAGCTCAGCCATTGAAAATTATAATGCTGCTGCATTTTATCTAATGCAAATAATATTTCAGATACCTTATTTTGAGGATTGCATTTAATTCTTGTATTTCTTTAACTGCATATATCACACAAAAATAGAAGTTGAACATGGGTAATATTGTTATCATGGAATTTTTATATAAAAAACAGTATTTTTAAACTTTTTCAGTTTAAGCCTCCCCCAAAGAGTAAATAAGGGTTTATTCAAAGGGGTCAGAAAGCTTTAAGAGGACCAAGTAAACCTCCAGATGTTCATTGTCCTTTCTCAAGCCAGTGAGTATACCACTGGCTCCTGAATACTCTGCATTAAGAATGACTTAAACACTTTGCCTTACTATTCTTTAAGGTTCATTTTTTTTTAAATTTATGCAAAAATAACAAATATTAAATTTCAAAAGTTGAGAAATGTATGTATTCCCTTAACACATTAAACAATGTTAGTTCTAATGACTTGAGGCTTTCCTGGTGGATAGCTTGGGTAAAAAGCTCTCGGGTTATCATCCAGGTGAATTCTGGTGACCATGTCGCCAACGTTTCGACGGCCGACTCTGCCATCTTCCTCAGGGCTGCTGAGATGCCATTTGAATTTAGTGGTATTTAGTATTTAGGTCTGAGACCCTCCCCCGGATTGTCGCTTGGTATATACACTGGACTGGAAATTCAAACGGCATCTCAGCAGCCCTGAGAAAGATGACAGAGTCGGCCGTCGAAACGTTGGCGACATGGTCACTGGAATTTACCTGGATGATGACCCGAGAGCTTTTTACCCAATGTTAGTTCTGTTTATACATATCTCCTGCTCATGAGTATGCAAAATAATTTCTATGCCACCTTTTTCATGCCAGATTGTAGAGATTTCAGAACACTTACTCTGCAACTTACACTTTTTGTAATCACCATTTCTAGTAATAATCAACCAATCCAGTTATGGTAGTTGGGATAGTTAAAATTTCCATGTATGTATAATTTTTAGATTATAATGTCTTTCCTCAGCCTAAGAAGTATTTCTATTTTCTATGGTATCATCTGTTTAATTTTTTGTCATAATACTATAATTTGGTAGTAATACTAAAATTGGATCCATGTAAACTGTTGATCATTATTTTATTTGAAATGTATTTTCTCTATTTTCAGAGGCGCTTGTTAGCTCTGTATCTTCACCATGAAGGGAGTGTGCTAACAAATGTATTCTGTGCTCAACTATTATGTGATGAATCAATTATTTCATGTTTAACTTCCAACTTTGTGCTCTGGGGCTGGGATATAACTTTTGAATCTAATCGTAATAAGTAAGTATGAATTAATGCCATTTTTATGATTCCCTATGTAGAAAATACTTGATTAAATTAAGATATAAATAATGTAATATCTTGTATTGGTTGAAATATTTTATTTTTGAAATGACATCATAAATTGCAGTCTCCTTTATCATATATAATGTGGGCCAAAGCTTTCTCTGATAATCATAAACCTAGCTAATTTGTGAGGATTTTATGTGAAAATGAATAAAATCAGAATGCATAAAGATGCTGTGTTAGCACAGTAGTGGCTGTTGAAAGGTTATGAATCCTGTCTGTACAAAATTGATGGGAAAGTTATTTGATTATTTGAAGTTGGTAAGCAAAAAGGAAAGCTGTATGCCTGTTGTGCATACATAGTGATACATTGTCATTGCTAGACACGTATACTAAACTCATTTAGACCCACATATTTTGAAAGTTGATTCATCTAGAACAGCAGCCACCAGCCTTTCAGGCCTCAAAAGTTCACAGTTTTGATTCTGTGGACCATAATATGAAGGTATGAACATATATGAGATGGTAATTATAAAAGTTCCATTTAATTGATATGAAATTCATATAGTTCCCATCTACCCTTGTTGGTGACATGAAGAGGATTCAGGGTATAGTGAAAGAGGTTAATAAGCATTAAAACTTCTAACAATGATAAAAATCTTCATTGACCATAAGCTTTTCATGGATCATTAGTGGTCTAAAGACCATCCATTGGCAGCCACTGATCTAGACAAAAAATTGCTTCAATGCAGGGGCCATATGCTTTCTGTTTCACTGTAATGTTGGTGAATGGGAAATTGCTGAACTAAAGAAACTTACTTCAGTAGACTGCTTTGGGTAAATGAGTGAGTATTGTTCTTCATGAAAAGACATGAATGCACAAAATGTTAAGAAAAAATATTTACAGCAAGCTTTATTGAGCATAATAAAAATACAATATTTTGTGTAGCAGTACATTTACTTTTAAAATATAGAGACTGTTGTTTATTTTATATAAACTAAATTTAATGGAATAAGCAAAAATACTGCGGGGGCTGTATGATTAGTACCCATGTTTAGCGACTGATGGCACCACTGACAAAATGTGTATGCCATAATTTAACGCCATCTTTAGATATATGACCTTCAAAATTTCTGACAGATTAATCGAATAGTTTTGTTTTGATAGCTGTTGAAAGTAGTCAAATTCGTGTTTGCTTGCCACCATGGAGAAAGAGCAATATCGATCAGTGATTCGATTTCTTTTTTTGGATGGGAAGACGTGTGAGGAAATCAAGGTGAAGTTGCATGCTGTTTATAAGGACCATGCACCTTCGATGATTACCATCAGATATTGGTTTAATGAATTTAAGTGTGGCCAAACATCCGTTTTTGATGAAGAGCGCGCAGGCCGTCTGATTGAGGTGACTACTGAGGATCTGGTTAACAAAGTCTATGATATTGTGCTAGCAGATCGCTGTGTGATGATCAGAGAGATTGCTGACATTGTAAACATCTCCATTGACTGCATACGAAGTATCCTACATGAAAAATTGGGCAAGAGAAAGCTATTGGGGTAGTGTGAGCGTTTGCTCACATTGGAGAAAAAACTGAATCGCATGACAACTTTGGAGCGCTGTTTGGACATGTTTAATTGCAATCCGAAAAAGTTTCTACGGCGTTTCGTGACTTTTGACGGAACATGGATCCATTACTACACGCCAGAAATGAAAGAACAGTCGAAACGGATTTCACCCGGCGAACCTCCTCCAAAGGTGAAAACGGTTCCATCGGCTAAAAAAGTCATGGCTACCGTTTTTTTGGGATTCACGGGGCATCATCTTCACTGACTATTTGGAGAAGGGAAGTACAATCACAGGGCAGTACTATGCTGATTTATTGGACAGATTCAATGCAGAATTGAGGAAAATAAGGCCCCATTTGGTGAAGAAAAAAAGTGCTCTTCCATCATGACAACGCACCAGCTCACTCATCTGCAATCGCCACAGCAAAACTGGTTGAATACGGTACGAATTGCTACCTCATCCAACCTATTCTCCAGATTTGGCCCCATGCGATTTCTTTTTGTTTGCAAACATGAAAAAATGTCTTGGGGGAAAGAGATTCATGTCAGACAAGAAAGTCATCGCCACAACAGAAGCCTACTTTGCAGAGTTTGATAAAACAGATTTTTTGGATGGCTTGAAAAAGTTAGAATAACGCTGGACTAAATGTATTGAGTTGAAAGGAGACTATATTGAGAAATAAATTTAAAAGAAGTTAAAAAAGTGCGTTTTCTTGTCTAACACAGGTACTTATCATACAGCCCTCGTACAGCTAGCCATGAAAGTTATGAATTGATCCTGTTCTTGCTAACAAGTTAGTCTGTTAGCACTGTCTGCATTTATTAATATTGTATTTGAAAATAAAATCACTTACTGCATTTCTATGTTCTTTTGCCTGAGTTGAACTAGCTTAGTAAATCCACAAGAGAAGCAATATTAAAACATAAAACCTCGGTTGGTTGAAACTCAGCTATGTACAGTTCATTATGCCATTAATATTAATCATGTTTATGTGATAAAATCTGTAAATAGTCTCTTTCTGTTGAGATTTTATTAAGTTAAGCATTTTTAATAACTGATACAGCAACGCCTATGAACTCTATATACATTAAAAAACACCAGGTATTATTGCAAGTTTTTAGTATGTTGAAAGTCAAACTGATTGTCAAAAATTCTTCACAATTATCTGTCCTCTTCCTATTAGATATTGTGACAATCATGTCTTTAAGAAATCCATTGGCTCCTCTCCCTTTATGCGAATATCATGCTCTAGTTTGCTCAACTCAGTTAGAGCTTCCTGTAATAGATTTTTTTAGTACTGATGGTAATTGATTTACTCATTAGTCCTTTCTTTTCTCCAAGTCTGTCATTCCAGCTTTTAATTCAAACCTAAAATGGGCTCTTATTTTTCATCTTTGTCGATGTTATTTTCCTCTTTGTCTATTAGTAACTAATAAACCTCCAGATTCTTATCCTGCCCATTGTACTGATGAACCAAGCATTCTTTTCTATTAGTCTACATGCTTTCTCTGAATCTTTGACAAGGATCATGCCATTTCTCTTCCTGTAAGTGCCAGCTTTTCTCTTGCATTCTTTGAATTTGTATCTCGGTATGCAGTGAACTTCCCCAGCTTGACCTTGTAAAAGTTTGTTCCTCTTGATTATAAAATTGAGTGTAAAATATAATTTTTAATATCAACAGATTTTTATTGTTTACTTATTATCTAAACTTTATCATGTGATTTATTTGTAGGCTTTTGGCATCTGTATCTCGTAGTTTAGGTTCAATGGCATCAATAACAATTCAGACTATTGAAGTGGAGCAGTTGCCAGCCTTAATCATAGTCATGAGAGCAAGATCTGTCACAGAGATATTTACCGTAATACATGGTAATTACAATTTTTTATTAATTTACTGTAATAATCTAATTCTACTCATTGTCAGTATTTTTTCCAAGTGACTACTGTGTGTGGGATGTATTTCTTATCAGTGATAACTTTTTCTTCTTATCATTACTACCCAAATGAATTATTTTTGACAAATAATTACATATCTAGCTTCTTTGATGTCATATTTATGAAACCCTTGTATAGAAGAAATCTGTTATCACTTTTCTTAAAGTAGGTTGTTTAAGTAATAAGCAAGGGCTTGTAATTAACTGTTCTGCTAAATCATTTTAAATGGAAAACTTCTAATGATATTATATTATGCTAAGCTTTGTATTCGTGCTCTAATTATGACTAAATAAAGGAGCTTCTAATAAAAATTTTATGATTAGGTCTTTGCGTTCTAATGAAACAATTTTTCTTTAACCTTATCTCACATACAATACAGAAAAGAGGTCAGTGGGACAGGAAATAATCTATCCTCTTTCAGAAGCATATATCTGTGGTAATCTATGCATTCAATAATAGTAAATAAGTAAAAGTACAGAGGAAGATTTTTTGGGAGGAATGTAGATTGTGATTCTTTTGTTTCGTTTGAAAGAATGCCATTTTTCTAGTATCTCATGTCTTCTTATTGTTTTCTACATCAGGAAGTGTTAGTGTGCATGAGCTTCTTCCAAGCTTAATTCAAGCAGTGGATGTATTTGAACAGCAGCAGCAGCTGGAAATTAAAGAAGAAGAAGAGCGTGCTGCAAGAGAACTTGTGAAGAGAGAACAGGATGAAGCATACTTTGCTTCCTTGGAAGCAGACCGGCAAGTTATCTAATTAGTCTAAAGGAGTTAAAGCACAGTTCTTCTTAACTATTTGCAATTCTTTTCAGGGAGTAAAAGCATTCTTTTAAAGAAATGCTATAATTAGGGCATTGTATGCATCAATACCATCATGAAGCTGACTTCAATCTTTAATAAAAATATTTGTTTGATATATAGGCGACAGGTTATCTAAATCTGGGGATAAAATTATGTAGCTCATTTGCTTCATGTTTTATCCCTTATATTATTCTGCTATCTTACATCTCAGTGGTGATTTTGGTTTTCAATTACCTTATCTTCAATTCTTTATTCTTAATATGTAGAATGATCATTTCATGGTGATGTCCAACTCAGCATCTAAGAACTTAAGGAAGTATTTCTTTCCTGGTGAATTGCATGTAGGAATAGTTCTCAGAACTCCAACAAGTTAGAGTCTCTCCATATAGTCAACGTTTCAGCTGCATACTCAGCCACCATCTTTAGGACAATGAATTTATTGTCCTGAAGATGGTCGCCGACTATGCGGCTGAAACGTCGACGATATGGAGAGAGACTACCTGGTTGGAGTGTGAGAACTATTCTTACATCTAAGAACTTTTTGGAAATTTTTATTATAGTTAACCACTAAAGATGATAGGCTAGTGATGGCTGAATGTTTTAGCAAGTAAATGCAAATTGAGCTGTTCATTCCTCTTAGGTAGTAAAAGTATGAAGTGCAGCTGAAGTAGTTGAAGAAAACTTATTCTGATGTTCTAACATACTCCCTCTGTTAATTTTAGTTACCCATTGTATACTCTTTTCTGCCAAGCATTTTCATTTTAATTTTTTTAGATCTATAATCACAATGTAATTGTCGTATGAGTGTCCAAAAATTTTTATTCCATGTTAGAGAAATATGTCCTTATTTGTGTCCCATTTGTAGATAATCAAGAGTTGTTTGGTTGCATAATCTTACATATATTTTGACTGATTGAGGGAAAAATTCAGCTCCAGTTTTGCAGTTCCTCGCAAGACATGTTAGGGTTAGATATAAGTAGAGACTAGCTAGTCTCAATCTTGCCATGAAGTAAAGTCAGGTTATTATTATTTTTAAGACAAGCGCAAAGTCATGCATAGAATAGATGTATAATTTCTATAAATGTGTGTATATACCAAAAATTAATGCTTTTATTTCATTTTTACATGTTCTCTACTTTGCTTTCCCATGTATTTTACATCAAAATTCAATATATGTATTATAGATATAATACAAATTATAGTAAAATTAATAACCTTTGAAAATCAGCTGTAAGATTAGAGATAATGAAGTGTGGTAATGAAAAAAAATTCTGGGAAATGGTGACTAGAACTCCCAATGACCATCTTAATTGACATCATCATCATCTTAATGCAATCCTTGCTTATTTTCCTTATTATTATTTTTTAAAGTATCTATGGTAAGTGGATTTAAGTTGGATTTGGCTTTTCAAGTCAAAAAAGTTGATTTTTACAATTTCCTAGTAAACATCATGTAGAATGGAGCTTCTTTCCTCCTCTTAATGGTGGGTAAGATGTGACAATGTCATTGTTTTGCTTCAATTGAATGGCATTGGCTTTTCACCGTAAATCATCTTTTTTTTCCGTCATTTAACTTTTTTGCACATCTTAACACATTGACTGCCAGTAAATTATCCCTAATTATACTCCCTAATAATTATAATCCCTAATAGGACAAGGTATTAGTATCCGACACTTAAGCTAGGCCACTGTGAAATTTATAGGTGAATAATTGAAGCCAGAGCCTCTTACTCTTAAAAGGAAAGGAAGGATACACATGTCCAGTCAACTGGACATGGGTGAACAATGTGTTAAATGTGTCAATTAGTTCTAAAACTAGTTCCACTAGTTTTACTTAATCAACTGTATGACTACGAAGATTGAGATTTCTTGGCTTAATCTTTCAGTTATCTCTGGAATTAAACTGGGGAACATGTTGATTGATGCAAAGGGCATCATCTATTGAAGCTCCGTTTGTCATAAATTGGATAGGCCATTGGTGTGTGTGTTAATATTCTTCTTTCTTCCAGAAATGGTAAAAATCAACATTACATTTGAATATGTTACAGTTTCCTCTTGCTTGAAAAAATATAATGTTAAAAAACATTGAGTGCCGTTTTGAAAATCAGAAAATGCACTACTACTTTTGGTTAAAGATAGTTTAGCACTTGGCACATAGCATATAGAATGCTGGATTTCTGAATGTTCATGCATAATACTTTGGGAATAATAATTCCAATTTCGTCTAACATTCTCCTTATGTTAAAAAATTCCTAGATCATGTTCTTTTTGCATGATGTCATTATATTGGAACATCCAAATCCTCAGTAGTAGTAAGCAATATTTACTATTTTTTTCTGCAGCATCTTCAACTTAAACTGTAAAGTAAAGAAATTTTAGATACATAAACTTTTTGATCATGTTTTAATCATCAGTTCTGTCTTTTAAATGTATATATTTTTCCAAATACTAGGGCTAAAGAGGAAGCAAAAATGATAGAAGATATGGAAAGGAGGAGAATTGAGCAGGAGAGAGAAGAGGCAGAGAAACAAAAAGAGGTGAATTATTCAAATTTAAAGTATTTTGTGTATAATATAGGAGAATTTGCTTTTGAAATATAATTTATGCTTCCATATGCAACCCTAGCCTTACGCAACCCTACTACCCATTTATTCATAGCATTCATGTATGAATAACATGAAATTTCAAAGTTTTGAATCCCAGATATTATATTTAAGCTGTGTTGATTTTTCTTTTAATAATTATCATTTAATTGTCAGGCTCATAGGCTGCAGGTTCAGTCTAGTCTCCCAGATGAACCTGTGGAAGGGGATGCATTTGTCACCAAAATTAGATTCCGTCTACCAACAGAGAAAGTGATAACTCGGCTTTTCCATGTAACTACTAAATTGAAGGTAATCTTGTTAATAATTTTAATATCTTGTCATGAAGTTTTGCAATTATTCATTTCATTTTTAGATACAATTTTCATAAAATATCAAGCTCTTAAAATAACTTTTTTGTTTCCGTTTAGGTTTTATTTGATTACCTTGTTGTTCAGGGATATCATCAAGATGACTATAAGGTTCTCACAAGCTGGCCTAGGAGAGACGTAAGTAACTGACAGATAAAGTTTCTTTATTTAGTCAGAAATAGGTTGTTTTACATGACTTCAGTGTTATTTAACAAATTATTTGGGTTTTCTGACATTTTTCTGTGACTAAGGTAGTTCATATGTCACATCTGTTTCTATCACTTTGGTTTGGAGTAGCCTGATCTCTCAGGATATCCAAATTTATTTCAAACCTTTATTTCCAATGAATGTTTCATAAAACATCTTTAAAATAATGTATCCCACTGATCTCCATAGCATTAGTTGCTTTTCAATTTATGAATTAAAATTCACATTCAATTGATTATGTTATCCAACTTTCTTTTAGGTATATTTCCTGTGCCTCTCTTAGAAACAGTTGATTCAGAATCAATTGATCCTTGATTGATATTACATCATTGTTAAATTTTTATCTTTAGACAGTATTTGTATGAAAGTCTTCAAAATTCCATGTGTTTCTATTATCTTTGTTTCTGCTTTTTAAATTCATACTACATAATGGAATATCACTTGTACATTTTTAATTAAAGTTGATGCTCATGATAGTTATTTGTGGAAAATTATACTTGAATTATCCTGTGGTATTGTCTCTGCAGAAAACAAGAAATTCTCACATTTTTCTTATGTTATCAATTTCCATAAATGTTAAATGAACAGTCGACAATAGACATTTCAAACTATAAAAACAATGAAAACATAAATAATTACTAAGATCAATGAAATTGAGGCCACTTTATAATTTGTGAAAATCCAGAGATTTGACTATAATTTACTAACCTTTATCTCTGCTGAATAATATTTCTTGTTACAGCTTACAGAAATGGACCAGGAGAGTACACTTCAAGAGCTTAATCTCTATCCACAAGAAACTGTGATCCTAGAAGAGCGATAGTTCTTTCAAAAAGCAAAGTTCTTGCACTTTTTTTCCTGGTTTATATCCACTAATTATTTGCAAAATCCTGTTATGTTAATATTGTACATATTGCATTGGTCTAAATAAGATTAATATAAAATATTAGTGTTCTTTTTTTCCAAAATTGTTAGTCAATAAGCTGTAATATGAATTGTTTGTTTTGATTTGAAAAATGAACTGAGTCTTCAAAAATTATTTAAGTGAAACTGTAAGTGGTTGATGCTAATAAATATCTTTATTATGTAACTGTGAAAAGTGATTATTTGTTAATGTTATAATTACTATCATTTTAAGGGTTAAGGAAAGTGGCTTCCAGCAGGGTACCATATAAAAATCTAAGTAATATTAAGGGATTGCTAAAAAGGAGGGCAACTAGAAAATGTTTTGGAAAAGATGAGACTTGATTAAGCTGGGGTGTTGCCTGAAATGAGGTGTCGCAGGAAAATTATGCTCGTTGAGAACAATTGATTAATTTGATTTGTTATTTTGCTTCTCCAACTGTCTGCTCTACCAAAGTTAACTTCCTGCATAATTCTGCTGAAAGATGTGTTTCTCTAATGAAATAGTTTTTAATGGAATTTCATATGGCATCTTCCTTAAATGAAGCCAGACTTAAGGGGAAGGGTGTGGGAAAATTGTAGTATCAGATAAAATATGAAGCTCCATGCCACTCTTTGTTGCAGAGGGGGTTCAGAAATCCCAAAATTGGTATGATGACATTTAAGGATGGACCCTATGTAGCGAAGACAGCCTGGAAATTCTGAGCTGCTGATAACCTGTGGCAACCATTAGTGGCAGAGTCAACTTCTTTCTCTCTCTGGGTTACCTGGTTAAGGGTGTTACATATCATAAGAGTCTTTGAAATGGACTTTTCCTGCCCTTAAAAGTCTTGGTACTGTAGATTTTCATGAATTTTCTCGAGTGCCCAGGCATTTCTGTGGATTATCTGCCTTGTGCATGAATACTAGGTTAAGATTTTTCTGAAGAATCACCATTTAATTGAAAAGTAGTATACTTAAGCTGACATTAAAATTGTGCATATCAGGTAGAGGTGTATGGGTTTAATTGTTTTATTAATTGCAAATGAAAAGTTTAATAAATTGACTCAATACAATGCATGCATCAGTTGTCATAGAGTTTTTGCTTTTATGAATCTGTTTGGTCAATGATTATAGTGTTTTCGTATTGATAAATTAGTTCAAAAATTATGAAAAAATTACTTTAACAATTTTAAATGCTTTATTAACTATGAATACCAAAAATTATTTCTCCAAAAATAAACCAATAAATACTATATTTTTTTCTTAAAATATCTATTTGGAAAAGTTGCCTGAATGCCTCCCTACCCAATATGACCCTTAGTTTCCCCTGAAAACCTAAAAATGTATTACTCTAACGTGTATTTTAATGTGAATGCTTGATTAGAACTAAATAGATAATCCAACAAAGGTCAGTGTAAAAAATTGTTTATTAACATAGAGAACATACAGAGTGGACTATGGAGGAAATCATATTCAAAATAGAAGAAAGAAAATAATTATGACAATGTTTTCTCTACAAAATCATATTTTTGTTACATTATTCCATCAACTTTTTGAATAATCAAGTTTACCCTAAGTTATATTTGTTCAGGGACCCTAAGCAAAGTTACTTAGACACATTTCAGTAAAACAAGGTAGAATAAGAGTATTAATTATATGCCAAAGATCCGATATACATTCAAAGAAAGTAGTTAAGGCAGTTGAAATCAAGTTTCACAAAATTATAGTTAGGATGATCTTATATGGGTAAGAATAACTTAATGAAGCATCCATTTAGGTTTAAATTTCTTCAATCAGTGAGGAGAGAGAATAAATCCCTAAGATTACTTTCTGTATGATGAATACCGTAAGAGACTTTATGAGGGATATAACTCCTTTTATTGAAAAAAAATCCATGGAGAAACAAATGATAGTTTAACTGTTTTTGTAATCAGAAGTTTATCAACATTACTTTATCCTATTATCATCCACTAAACATTAACATATTAACTCTTAAACTGTCAGTAAATATTTTGAAAATCTAAGATCATTACATCATACCTCTTTTTGGCTATTTGCCACATTTTGTGTAATTTTATTTCTAAAGAGTTAGATTTAACTAAAAATGCTAGTGTAACTAGATTGAATTTAAATTTCTGATGAGTTGGAGTCTACTACTAAACAGAAATGGTTTACATTGATGCTGCAAGGCGTAATGAATCTATGAATAGAAAAGTGATTGAAGCGATCTTCTCATATTCTTCATTTCTTGTTGTTGAATTTCCATCAGCTTCCTTTTTTGCATTAACATTATTTCTTGTTTCATTTCTTGCAAGGCAGAATCTACTTGCTCGTCATGTTTTGACTTCCTTCTTTCAAGATCCTGTGTGTAATTAGGTTTCAAATATTGGCACATTATTGAGGCGCTAAATACAAATATTTAAAAGAAATGTTACCTTTACAAACGTATCATATAAGTCTTTTAGATGTCCCAACTTTCGTAAATTAGAGACACGCTGGTGTTCGATTACGTTGATTTGGTGTTGAAAAATTTTTCGAAGTTTTTCTTCCTATATGTATATTCAAAAGTGATAATTTAGAATTTCATTATCTAACCAAACTTTGAAACCAATTGTAATCCTACCCTTTCTTTCTGACGAACTAAATCTTCTCCTATTTGATCGACAACTCCAATAAATTTTGGACAGAAATCTTCAAGTAGGTCTCCGTTTTTCTTGTGGGAATTCAGTATCCTATTCGTGTAACTCTGGCTGATTTTGATAACATCTGCGAAATAATACGATAATTTAATCTTATAGATGTGTCACTAAAAATTGTAGCAAAATTCTAAATCAAACTTTTTCACATGATTGAGAAAGAAAAAAATAACCAGGCGCGATACTTATTTAGCAAGTTTTCGCATTACAATGTTTCGATTCAATTGACTATTAAACTTAAAGTAATATTTTAAATTGTATACTAGAGAGGGAGTGTCTTAGAAAAACGTAGAATAAAGATCAACCAAAATTCAGAGAGGTACTAACTGTCCGTGAACATCTCAATATCTCTCTTTTTTGCCGAGAAAGCTTTGTTCATGTCCGATGCAAATGTTTCCATAATTCTAGATGTTTCATTTCCTAGATCGGCAGTATTAAATTCATCAGATTCCTGATCTTTGTCTACGTATGGCAGGGATGTATTTTTAGATGTTTGGTCCTCCTCTAATTCAATGGTTTCTATTAATTCGTCCTGTATCACTTTTACGGAATCCGGGGAATGCAGCACTCCTTTTCTTTTGAACAGGAACTTCGAATCCTTTACTTTAGGCATCTTTTTAGAAATTTAAGAAGATAAAATACAAGGCTTATTAAACCTCACAACTTTAACATTTCCTGATGCACCGACTTTTGTTTAATTAAGGCGATCAAACATTTGCAACATCCGCTGGTAGTAATGCTAACGCGCGCGTAACGCATTAACACATCCGGTTTAAATAATATTCGAAAACAACTTAATTAGTGAGGAATGACTTTTCTTAGTATCCTCAAATCATTGAAAACAATCATTTCGATAAAAATAAAGGTAACTGATGCAAATGTTGAAAGTAATTTTTCAAATGTTTCTAGGTTAGGATGGTTTTGATTTACGACTTCTAGCATCACCTAGATTGTCTGCATCCTAATAAGCCCCTTACAAGCAAAATTGTTATATAAAAATATTTTCAGGCTATATGCCCACAGTTCTTTGATCGAGCATATCTGAAAACAAAATAAATGTATAACATCACCAATCGATTTACAATCATGGTGGGGAATCATGAAGTGTTTTCGCATTCATTGGCCATCAGTGACTTGCATGATACCTGCATAACACTTCAGCCAACATAATATTGTTTTTTTTAATTAAAAAATTTCATGAGATGAAAGTTCATATACAACGGGAACTGAAATAGAGTTTTAACGATTTTTGAACTTCCACCATTCCTTCCATTCCCACGGTAAACAATCGAGGAATGAATTCCTATGTACCGAATCGGGAGAATCAGGTTGGATCATAACCATAATCATAACAGTGATAGGGTATTTTCCATGTAAATATTATCATCAAAATTAGTAAACATGGAAGGGAGGGAAAAAAGCGAACATCTTCTTGCATTGAAAGGTGGTATATTGTAATTGATGTCCTTTCATTACTGGTTACATTAGGGCTCATGAATTTTGAAATTTTCATTTAATAATTGTCTAAATCGTTTAAATGAATCACATTTCAGTAATGCGACTGACCAGGCCAACTCTTTTTAGCCCAATTATCGTAACCTGTGAGACTAGTGACCTACCGAAAAATTTGTTGAATGATGATTTGAAAAATGATATTACCTCTGTGCCTGGCGCAGAAACTTTAGCTGTTGGGCAGTTTCTATTACTCCCTCAGAGCTTTGGGTGAGATTTATGCATGTAAAATACATTTGAAGTTTTACCGGTTTGCATTAAAAGTTGATATTTACTATCACAAAATTAATTTTACGTGTAGGAGTATTTATTTGGGAGAGACCTTCTCAAGCTACTTGTGCGTTCACAATGGAAGTACACAAGTCGTGACTGATGTTACGGTTAAGGTCAGTTTCGGTAGTTAACCGTATTTGTGAAGCTCTACCTTGAAGAAATAGATTTTTAAGCTGTCACATTTTATGAAGTTGCCTGCAAATAATATCATTAAGATAAAATTGAAAGTTCCAACACCATTGTAATTAGGTTTTTTCTGTTTGCCTAAATGTTATCTTCAGGCTGATTTGCAGACGAGTTCGCAGAACATACAGTTGTCCGCTCAACAGCCTGAAAATGCATCGGGAAACACCACTGAATTACAGCCAGAAGACACGGTAGATCATGTGATACATCATGAAGTCAAGGAATTAGGGGATCACATGTATGTATTTATCTAGAATCAACAAAAATTCAGCAATTTTTAGTTGTTTGAAGAAACCTTTATGGTACACTGAGTATAAAATCTAGTAGGTCCAAAAAAGTGATATTTTTCTACAGAAGAAAGTATTGTATTTTGTTACTGATTACAATTTACTGTAAAAGAAATTTTAACCCAGATTATTTGCATTAATGGCACTTTTGAGTGGTTAAACCAGAGGTATAGCCATGGGGGTGTTTGGGTGTTAACCTCCCGCATCAGAGCCAAAATGGGTTTTAAAAAGTAGTAATTAAGGGGGTAAATTATATTTTTTAAATATATGCAGCTATGCATGACACTGATGATGCGAAGGGAATGTATGTTTGTACCAATATGATCCCATCTTTATAACATTTAGGGCAGAAGTTGCCTACCCCAGGGATGTAGGCAAATTTGCATGTACTCATCTCATAACCGCAACAGAGACAAATCCTGGCAACTGCTCTGGTCAAAAAGTCTACTTTCTGATGAATCCTTCATTTTTGAACAAAAAATACCTTCTCTCGATTGACCATTTATCTGCGTATTCATACTTTTTTTTTGTTTTCCTTCACAGACTAGTGTGTGAAGTTGCCTATACTGCTGCTGGCGTGGGCAGATTAGCCTTCCGTAAATTTTATAAGTTTCAGGTGTTGAAACCTTTGGATGTCAAAACAAAATTCTATAATGCTGAGGTAAGACTTGATAAGTTGAGCATAAGGTTTTCAGTCTTTAGCTTTTGAAAATATGTTTGAAAGTATGTGAGTTTCTTAAGTCCTGATAAAAATTCTTTAGTCCTGTAGAAGTATAATATTTTTAAATGATAATGCAGGAAAATTTCTTAGAACCTTTAAAAAAAATTATCTCTTTATTAGAGTATAGAGAAAGTAATTTATCTCATACCAATATATCTGTTACAGCTAGATCATTGGTTGAAAATGTAGTTAGAGATGATTGTAAAAAAAAGGGAGTTGAACAGTAATTTTTAGAGTTTGCCTGCAAGAGTAGTTACAGAAAATTAAACATGATTTGTCTTAATTTTAATTAAAAAGTTTCTGTTGATCAGTTGATGTTGCTCTTAGCTAAACATGGTTGTGGTAGTGATCACTGTGAAGTAATTTTAATATCTAAATTTAGAGTTTGTACCCTCAAATTGTTTCTTCTCTTGAAGTGGGATAAAAACTGAAATTTTTGCCTTTACAATATAATAATTTTCTATATTTCTAGATTAATTAGAGTTAGTTTTTAAATAAAAGCTGGTATATTTTCTATTTATTTATCATGAATGTGTCTGAAATGTTACTTATAATCGCTAAATTATAACATAAATATTTGCATTTAAATTGTATGAACAATAGAACCCCAATCTATTGTTCCAGCAATTGTTTTCTTTCTGGATCTATCATTCATTTTCTATAGGCACAACTACTGCTCATAATGAACTATGTTTTATAATTCTGCTTTTGTTCATTCAACTGCCATCTTCATACATCTTTCGTCTAAATTTCTCCGCCTTTTCTGAAGCACAACATGCTTTAGAAAAATTAAAATCCTTTTTCTATGTCTATGACATTGAAGAAGAAAGTGACAGGTAGTAACTGATTAGTATAATCCTTGCTTAATATAAAATGAAAATCTGCAAGAAAGCAGATAACCATCACCAGTTTCTTCTGGAATAAATAATTCATCTTCAAGGTAATTTATTTAATAAATCCATTATTTTTATTGTTTTCTTGATCAATATTTTAGGATTATTTTAGTATTATGCAATTTATGAGCTCTCCTTACGTATTTGTTCTCATGATATAAGTTATTCCTTGTTTCCTGCTTTCATTGCTTTCCTGCAACTATCATTTTTCTCTCTTGATCCCTTCAAAAACAGTACATTGAGGTTCTACTGTAATTATTTTTAGACGTTAGGTATCTAATTTTTGTTTAATGTGTTTTTCCAGAAAGTTCATTTGGTAATCTTATTTTAAGCTGATATATGTTAAAAAACATATTAGGTTTGATAAAGCTGATGAAAGCTTGATATTACATGATTTAGATTCTAAGATACAGCATAAACAGTAAAATCTATTTAAAATGCTGTTTCTTAGGAAGCAATCCCACTTAATATGCGGTTTGTTATAGGTCTTGGTCCCTTTCATACAAAACACAGGGTAAAAATATTGCTTAAGACTTTTGCTAACTGCCTATGAGGTAAATTTTGCCATCCCCAGATGTACTGCAATCCTCTATAGCCTTACCTCCTGCTTTTCTTTGTATCTTATGGGTTCATTTTGACTCTCTTGTTTGCAAATAACTGATTGTGTTAGATTAAAATGAAGATATCTTCAAATAGAACAGTTTTAACTCTTTGACGGAGTTGATTGACTGATAAACTGAGCTCTGATACTAAAAGATATTTGCCATTAATGTCATCTAAGATATGAAATTTATTTGAAAAGTCCCTTTGGGGGTGGTTTCTTTCATTTCTTTATAAATTGTAAGTACATCTCTTAAATCAGAGAGGAATCATGGTTTTTGGTGGGCTGTTAAGCAAAGTGTTGGAGAGATTGTGTTTTATGACAGCCTCACCCCTGCTGCTAAAAAAATCATTATTCTTCTTTAATAGTCTATCTGGTAAAACCTGCTTCATTGCAGATTAAATAATTTCCAAAATTAAGTAGCAAAGGAAGGAGCTCTCTTTTTCTGAAAAGCTGATCATTCTTAAAAATATGATGCGAAAGCAACCAGTATTACATAATAGTCCTAAAGCAAACTAAAGAAGATTCCTTTTCATTTTAAGGTGTGAAGCCTTTATTTAAAAACCAAAGAGCAAAAAAACCTTCTTTTATGTTTTCAAATGTAAAAGAAATAAAATGTTTTCAAATCCTGGATATTATGCTATCCTGCTTATAATGCAGTTCTCACCTGATCCCCTGCAAAGTCTTAAAAGGGTTTACTGCACAGTATACAATAAGAGCTCAGTTAAAATATTAAGGAATAGTCTATAATAGATATTAACAATCATATTGAAGTTTAAGTTCTGTGTTAAGATCTTTGTTCTAAGGGATAACAGTCCCTTGGCAACTGAAAGTTTAGCATAAGTAATTTTGATCTATTCAAGTCAAATTACTTCTATGAAACATTAAAAAAAATAGTTTACCTTTTATTGAAACTGTCTAAAAAAGTACTGTGTTTGAGGGAACATAATATTCCATTTCTTACTTTGTTCTAAAGCTAGGAAATATCAGTTTTATTATTTTACAATTAGTTATGGTATTCATGGATCACCATGATTATGATGGCCACAATAATGGCCATATTAACTACATATCATACATTTAACTAGTTGTAACTGTTGTATTATTTCAATTATCTCCTAATTTTCAACAGAATTTCTATAATGATGAACTGAAACTTTGTGAAAGGCTTATACTTCGAAATTTATATAAATAATCTACCTTTAGGAAGGCTAATCCAATTTAGTTGTAGTTTATTTACTTTAAATTATTATTATAGCAAGATTTCCTTAAATGAGGTGTTTGTTAATAATTGTTTAAATTATATGTTTACTAATATATTTATCTTCTCGAGCCAACCAATGTAAGGCACCTAAATGTTATTCATTGATCTTTTTGCACAAAAATTTGTAATTTGCTTCAGACATTTAGATTAAGACTGCACACTTGAGGTAATAATTGTAAGAGATTTTATATGCTATATGTGACTTTCGTTCCACCACTGCATTCTATATATATATATAAGATAGTATACAAACACAAAAAGAAACCCATAAAATTCTTAAAAATTATAAGTGTTATGCTTGTGCTTCTTATATTAGTAATATACAGTTTTATTTAAAAGTTAGCCATCATTCTGCAAAAATTACACATATGCATTCTTTTGGTTATCAATTTTTCTCAAAAGTTATTTAGGAAATAAATGTTGCATTTTCAGGAAAAAAAATTTCCTTTTACAATATCATATGTTATCATTCTCATTTCTTTGTAAGCGTTGATTATTGTTGTATGCATAATTTTAGGGAAAGCAATTCTAGGGGTCTCCCGGATAGCCAAGTGGGCTACGCGTTTGACTTCGGCAAAAGCGGTCCCGGGTTCGATTCCCGGTGGGGGCTCACGTGCGAAATGACCTAAGTTGTCGAAGCACTTTTAACAATACTACTACTACTACTAGCAATTCTAGGTTCTCCTGATTGCCCATGTGGAATGTATTGTTATTGTTACATTAATGAGATGAACAGCATTGATTCTCAGATTTTAGTAGAATGTTATTGGACCTAAATGAAATGTTTTCATTATTAATTTCATTCTCTAATGTAAACTGAAATGGAAGCTATAATATATAACAAGTAGTTGTAAGTTTCATTCAGCTTAGTACAGTTATGCCTCAACATAATACTCTCTGCTACTGCTTTTATCTGTACATTGTGAATATGCATTCTTATGAGAAATATTCATAGCTTTATTTTATATATCTTTCACATAAATTTGTCTAATCTCATCAAGGATTCATAATCCCAATGTATAAAAAAATCCAACTTACACATATTTTGTGAGTTTTATTTTAATTGAAATAGCATAGATTTAAAAATAAATTTTAATTTTACTACAATTCTCAATTAACAACTCCATTTGGATCTCTCAATTTTCTCTTATTGTATTGACATTCTTCTTAAACCTAACTCCTTATCCACAACTTTCAGGTTCCCCAAAACTTGTGTTGGAGAGAAAACTTAGGTATAGTTGAGATTATGAATTTCCTTGCCTTAGACTCTGTCTTAACTTGAGAATTGCTATAACAGAGTTAGCATATGCAAATGTATAGAATTGAACTGGAAGTGGAGTGAGTAGGAGATATTCAATCACTGAATTCAGAATTTTATTTTCATAGTAAACCTGTACTTATTTGAATGTTAACTTGATTAACTTTAGTTGCCACTACCTTGACTAAGATGAACCAATCCAAATATTTCATAAAATGAGATGGCTATGCTTTCAAGGATCTATTTCATTCACAATAAATATCCTATTTGTTTGAAGGAGAAAAATGAAATCTTGTGGATTATATGAAGACAACCCTTAATAAAATTTACTTCCAAATAACCTATAGTCAATAATTTGTGAAAAGATTATATAATACTTGACATTTAAAAAAAGTGAATCTTGTGAATTAATGGAGAAAGATCTGGTGCTTTCCTGGCGAACTGCTGGTTGAATTGTAATTTGTATGAATTAATGTTTTGTGACCTCCAAAAGTCTAGATGTGCTTCACAAGAAGTTATCTATTAGCAGTTCGAGACTCCAAAGTATTGCAAAAATTTCATATAATGGTAAGAATTCAAAATTGCTTTCTTTTACAAACAATGCATTTTAAAAATTGAACCATTTTATGCATCTAAGGCTTACATTAAGTGAACATATCATATATTAATTAATTTATTTGCTTAAAGAGTAGAAGTCCTCCTATGTGCTTAGAGGATTATCTATAATTATAGTTGACTAGAATGCCAAGCTAAATTATTCACACAATTGATACTGTTAAGTTTGTAGTTTAGTAAGCTTTTATTTCATGGTTCTGATTGACATATTTGGATGTGTATATAACTTAGTTACATACATTAGTTCTTCAATAGACTTAGATATGGTACACTTAATTGTTGACTTATGACTATTTTGAGTTTTAAAAGGTTAGATCATAGGTAGAGATGGGACATAATGAAAATATTTACAGATTCTGTTACAATTCCTGCTACTAATCTAAACTTTTCTTATACAATTTCTAAAACCAATTCCTGCAATGAGTGAGGTTTATTTTTAGTTAATGTTGTTTTAGGAAACAAAGCCTTAATGAGTACAATTTATTTCTTAAAAATGTTTTAAAGAATAATTAGTACAAAAGCTTCTAAAATAGTGTAGGATATCCTTTTTATTGAAAATCTTTAGAAGTAAAAGTAAAAACAAAAAAGGGAACCATTTTTTTATTCAAATCATCTAGCTATCATAATTAAGCCCTAAAAATCAGAACAAAATTTGTGTTTATTTTTATATTACATGATTTTAATGACATGAAATTAATATATGAAATGAGTGACTTAATTTTATATTATATATATGAACTTGTGAACTTCAAGGAAAGTTCAAAAGTTGGCTGGGAACTCAAGGATTTCACATTTAAACAATAATAAGTGAAATAAAGTAACATTAAATACCATAGTTAGGCATTATCAAGATCTACAAAATTACAGTTTTCTGATAGTTCAGTTAATTACTATTTATGAATCATCAGAGGATTGAGTTTTCAACAGAAACTTCTGAAGAATCATCTTTAGAATCTGAGATAAGGTTAAGGATGTTCTGATTTTGATCAATC
Organism: Ladona fulva; assembly: GCA_000376725.2. Taxonomy (NCBI): domain Eukaryota; kingdom Metazoa; phylum Arthropoda; class Insecta; order Odonata; family Libellulidae; genus Ladona; species Ladona fulva. The sequence continues at coordinate 26,787 of KZ308498.1, read as the reverse complement.
ATTCCATCACCAGTTATAGGTAACGCTTGCTTGAAAATAAACTCTTTTGAAAAATATGTCTGAAGATTGCCAAGCAGATGGTAACAATTATTTTCTGTACAAGAATAGATTTAAAAGTTATTATGTGTTGTATTTGTGCTCAAAACAATAATTTATATATGAATAATTCAATTTGTCTTTTATTTAGCTGAAATATCTGATGATCAACTTCTTACCTTCCTCTATTCTATCCCTTACTTGACTATCTACCAATCATTGCTTACTTTCAAATCTTATTCTCTCTTTATTTCCTTTCAATTATGACCCTCTTTTCTATTTAAACTAAAGTTAATAGTTAAAATTACCATATTTCCATTGTTATAAGCTTGATAATGCTTATGCTACGTCATGCATCACACTACAGTTTCTTGATTACATAGAGTTTCAGGAGTATCTTTTCCCAATAAAATGACCTGTTTGTAAGTTGGTGAGTGAGAGTATGTGAAAAACAATCAGTAGATGTGTACCCTTAAAATTATCTTTCATAAAATTGCCTGGAAAGGCTTGATTTGGTGGGATAAAGTTGACTGGAACATCAAAATATCCTAATCACTAGTACATGCTGATATTAGTGAAAAACCATCATGGCATCCAGTTGCTCTGTCTCACTCTTTCTTTCTTTCTCTCTCTTTCTCTCCTTCCTTAACCTCCGTTTTCTCCTTCACTGCATGAACATTGATGCTGGCCTGCATGCTGCATGGCAGGACTTCATTGTAAGTTTGCCCAAGTACCCTATGTGAAGTCTTGATAATATGGGTTTGTTTGCAGAGACCTGCACTGGGGTGACATTGATATTGTAGCTAAAGTATTACATTAAATTCCTGGGAAATCTGATAACTTCTAATCCTCTAAGATAGGTAACTAATTGCATGAAATGATACACCGGTGTTAAGAGGAAGCAATTCTTCCACTTCTCTGGCTACTACTATAGTATTGACTAGAATAATTTGATCCTTATTAATGTAAAATTTAGAGGGGTGATAGTGTATAACAAATGTTACAATATTTTTTATTAGAGATAATGCATGGATGATGAATCATTCCCTTTCCTTTTATTGGAAAAGGAAAATATTAGTATTGAAGAACAAAATATGGGAGAAGTCCAAATGTGCACAGTAGAAGTATAATGTAAAAAGAGAATAGCAAATGCCCATAGATAATGGAATTTGAGTAATTTGGTGAAGGACTTATCGTAGATAAAAATATTAAGTTATGACATTTCTATATTATGTGAATGAATGAAGTGGACATCTTGAAAAAATCACAATGTAAACTTACATATTTCATCCCAGGAAAACTTGCCACAGTTGCACTTGCTGAACAAACACAATAATTGCACTTTCTGGTTGGCTTGGTGTAGTGACTGAAAGTAATTCATAACCTTTTACATTTCAGAAATCAGCCTTTTTCATGTGTATTTGGAATATTTTGCTATGTTTGCATATTTATGCAGAGCTAATACCATTTAATTAGACATCTCCTTTCACAAATGTAAGAAAATACTTCATAGCTATTCTAATATGTTGTTATTGGTATTTCATATGCGGTATCAATAATTTTCCTCATCTGATTTCACTGTTTATTACTATCTCTTTAGATATTTGAAATATTCTTCAAAAAGTGTTAATGTATATTTTGTAAAAATCAGACACGAATAATGAAGCAATTATATCGTACATTATCTTTGCTCTATTCAAAATGGTGTCCAAAAAATAGAAGATGTTTAGGATTTAGTATACTGTAGTAATATTTTAGATTTTAATTTATTCAGGATCAGGAATTGATATAGTGTTGAATTATCAATGTAAATTGAATTAATTTCGAAAATAAGACATTCAATACCTAAATACTTGATAAGTATTGTTAGTAAAAACTATGATTATTTATAGGCTTTTATGAAAAATGTTAGGTATAATTTATAAAAGATTTGACTATGCTCTACCAGTATATGTAATTTTGTGAGAGGTAGACAATTATATTTCAATCTTTATAAGATATAATTGTGTGAAGTACTTTTGTATAATATATCTTCATTGTATACATTAATTTCTTAATTTCCTTTCTTTTTAATTTAAATAATTACACAGGAATAACAGAAACCTTGAAATCTCTGCTTTTGCTGGTTTTAGAAAATAAAAAGGGGAATACTGTGTCCAGAAATACTGCTACCTGTTATTCTTCTTGATTATTAACCATTTCAATGATGTTTTGTAGATAATGCACATATTAGTTCAAATTATCTATTTGATTTTTTGTGCCTCTTCCTAAAAAGAACCTCCCATTTGTTGAAGTAAAGTATTTTTGAAAGTTTTAAGTAAAGTATGC
>KZ308498.1:0-11833 GCA_000376725.2 Ladona fulva | reverse complement strand
TATAGTTAGTATAATGATTTTCAAGCTTTTCTTTTATAAGAATATGCAGTTTTGTTTCCATGGAGGCTATCTGAGGATTAGTATTGTAATGGTAATTGTCATAATAAAGCTCACCAGATATCAATGGCTCCCCATCTTAAGTCTAACATGAATGCATTTCATATATTTAATGATTAAGTAAAATTTTTTTTATGCTTCAAGGCATCTTATGGAACCTTCTACGGATCATGAAGATAGCTAATTGAGGTTTTTAAATTCAGTGGGGACTAATAATGATTTGTAATGCCTCAGACAAACCCTCTTGTTTGCCACTAACTTAGGAAATTGCAGTTTTAAATGTCCCTACAGTATTTACCTTTTAGCTGTGACTCTTTTTATTAAATATATTCAACTGCTTTGTTAGAAATAGTCATGTTCTTTCATACAGTTCATACATATGTGCATACATACGTCATGCTCTCCCAAAAGGGCCAATATTTATGTAATGTTATTTCCTTTCTAGTGATTGAATAGTTACCCTTGGAATATGTGCACAATTTTTTGACAAATTACAATTGACTTGATGGTTATGATTGAGCAATTGTTTCTAAAAATCCCTGAAGTTTTAGATTTTATGGTTAGCTGATTTATAAAAGTTTAATTTCTTTAAATTTTCCCTTCATCATTAATTGTACTGTTTTTTGGATCTAATAAATGTTATTATTAATCTTTTTGAACTATTTGTGAATCTGAAATGGTAAAAAACCTTGGGAAAAAAAACAAAAGTTGTAGGGATAACCACATTGCTTTAACCCTTTCCCTCATAAACCGCCCAGAACTGCCCATACTTTAATCCCCACTGAAAGGCGAAATTTAAATGCCAAGTTCCCTACTATATTGACGCCTGGGCGGTTTGGGGTGAGTTATGAGGGAGACGGAATCTGTCCCTTTAAATTTTAGGAGGGAAAGGGTTAAAGTATGGGGCATATCAATATATATATCATTGTATTATTATAAAGTTGGTCTTCTGATGTTCAGAAGCTTCATTTCAATTTTGTTTTCATAATTGATATTAAATAAGATTTAGATTTTGAAGATTACTTTAGGTACCAGTTACTTTAACATATGTTGTATAAATATTGAGGTTGAATGAGTTTTAGAGCTTAATTGTTTACAGTTTAATTAGCTAGTGTGATTAGCGTAGGTAGAATATGGTGAATGTTATGACTATATACATAACCTGTTAAATGCAGGAGTGTGTATATTTTGTGTATTGTTTCAATATTTTAAAGTTATTAATTATGCTTAAAATTCCTTATTGTAAGTTATATCAATTTATGAAACTTTCTAGAAATAGCCAAGTCACTTAATGTTTCTTTCCTTTTGATATTTTAATTTTTATATTTGTTTCCATTACAGTAAGCAATTTACCTTTACCCCTTTGTAAAAATGAGTGCAGAACTATAGTAGTTGCCAGAGTTGGTAATATTGTATCAAATTTATCAGACTTGATTTTCTGTGCTTTTAGCAGCCTCTTTTCTTACATAATTGTGTATATTTTGAACAGTGGTTCATAATGTCTCCTTGGTCATGCTGCTCTGCAAACTCCCTTTGCTGTTCCCCCCATCTGCTTTGATAAACATTTGATGGTTTTAATTATGTTGATGATTTTTCTTGTGATCATTTAAATCTTGTTTCTTTTACAACTCAACAGTTTATGAAATTGGAATTTGTTGAAATTTTAAATGATTTAAAAATCAAATTCTCAAATTATTATTTGTTTTTTAGTTTACTTGATCATGAACTTCTCAGATGTTTTCAGGTTGAATATTTAAACATTTGTTCATATGTATTCAGTTCAGTCCATATTTTGGGATGTGGCATGGCTGGTTGTATGACTCAATTAAAAATTCATGTATGTAATGATTGTTGAACTATATTTAGAAGCATTTATGCATTTCAATATTTAGTCTTGATGATAGTTTTTGAGGTTCATAGATTTGGAATGATTCAGCTTAATACTTTTTATGGATTCATTAAAAATACATTCAATACAAGATGTCAGATTTGCGTTAAAATCAATGAATACCTGTTCTATTATTTCACATCATATACATTCTTTATTTAATTCTAATTTTGGTTAAAAATTTTTGAATTTAATGAAAGTACATGTTATATTTGTATACTAACAAGATTACCACTGTGAGCTTTGTTACTTTGATGTTAAGAAATTTTCCAATTGAAGCAGGATATATGTAATAATTCCTTCCAGAAAATGTATTCTGCATCAGATCTCATGTTGCATTGTTCTTTTGGTGACTTGTGATAATTTTGAAGCTTATTGCTGTACCATTTTCTACTCCTGTTGCTTTATGTAGTTTTGAGTTGACCTAATTGTCTGCTTCTTCATTATCATTACTAAGCAAAATCAGCAAGCCCTGCATTAACATAGTAAATCTTATAACTCATTCATCATTTCCTGCCCCAAGATACAAATTGTTTATATTTATGCCATCAAAAGTCAATCAACAGTTGATATCTTGCTCTCTGATTATTGTTTTGATTTATTTGATGAATTGTATACCAAGGAAAAATTGAAACCATCTTTGTTATGAAAACATATTGCATCTTATGGATGACATTTCTTTTGCATTTTAATATTTTAAGTAATCTTTATAATTCATAAAATTATTAAATATCCATTTGTGGAATTAAAGTTTATTAAGTTATCTGAGGATTAGTATCATAATTATCTGATTCTTTAAAGTGGATACATTTACAGCACTATTGTGTGGACTTACTGCATTAATTTATAACAATATTTCCTTAGTAAAGGAAAGGTTTTCAAAAACAATTATCATGTTTTCTTTCTCTAAGACTGGCAGTTGGTAGACCTGGGTTCCCAGTCCCATTAGACTTTTTCAAGTCCATTCCTCCTTGGGATTTTTCCTGCGTTTGCACCATATTGCACTAAATCATCCTTACCCGTTTCCTGAGATATGATTAATTTAATATCTTTGATTTTTTAAATTTAAGTTTCAACTCCTTCAACTGAATCTAATTTTAGTTACAATTATCTTATTTTAGGGCTGATATGATGTATCTGGCATGTAAAATCAGCTAGTTTGAGAAATTTCTAACTTTTGTTTCAATGTCATATTATATTACCCTTTACCTGCGGGAATACTGATCATATCTCTCCTTTTAAATCCTGTTGGGTAGATTTGTCAAATTTTCTAATATGTTACCCTTCTTCAGAAAAGGCCATAGACAAAGTAGCCTAGCTAAATAACAACTATAAAAAAATTAAGTTTAAGTTTGATTGCATTCATGCCAGGAAGATTTTGGGCTGTGTAAATTAATTAAAACATCAAGGAAAAGCTGTATAGTTAGTATAATGATTTTCAAGCTTTTCTTTTATAAGAATATGCAGTTTTGTTTCCATGGAGGCTATCTGAGGATTAGTATTGTAATGGTAATTGTCATAATAAAGCTCACCAGATATCAATGGCTCCCCATCTTAAGTCTAACATGAATGCATTTCATATATTTAATGATTAAGTAAAATTTTTTTTATGCTTCAAGGCATCTTATGGAACCTTCTACGGATCATGAAGATAGCTAATTGAGGTTTTTAAATTCAGTGGGGACTAATAATGATTTGTAATGCCTCAGACAAACCCTCTTGTTTGTCACTAACTTAGGAAATTGCAGTTTTAAATGTCCCTACAGTATTTACCTTTTAGCTGTGACTCTTTTTATTAAATATATTCAACTGCTTTGTTAGAAATAGTCATGTTCTTTCATACAGTTCATACATATGTGCATACATACGTCATGCTCTCCCAAAAGGGCCAATATTTATGTAATGTTATTTCCTTTCTAGTGATTGAATAGTTACCCTTGGAATATGTGCACAATTTTTTGACAAATTACAATTGACTTGATGGTTATGATTGAGCAATTGTTTCTAAAAATCCCTGAAGTTTTAGATTTTATGGTTAGCTGATTTATAAAAGTTTAATTTCTTTAAATTTTCCCTTCATCATTAATTGTACTGTTTTTTGGATCTAATAAATGTTATTATTAATCTTTTTGAACTATNATCTGCATGCAATGTGTATTATAAAGCCTTACCATCAAAATAATTCTTCTTTATTCTTTTGTTAAGACAATCTTTCTGTCTTCTCTCTCATAACATTATTATAATATTATCTTTAGTATAAGTTTAATGGTTTATTGCATACTAAATTAATTTAATAGACTTTGTGAAATTATTTTTCAGTCTGATGAAGTTTATCTTGAGGCCCAAGTTCATAATATAACATCAGGACCCATCTGCCTCGAAAAAGTTTCTTTGGAATCATCCCACTTGTTTACTGGTACATTTTTATATTAATCCAATTCTTTCTATGTATGAATATGTATATTCTTACTATTAACTTCTGATTAATTTGCATTTACCTTGCATTTATTTTATTTATTGCAAATGTCACCAACATTTTCTGCAGATTACCGTAGATAAATGTCAGGTAATGTAAGATATTACAATATTTTCCTGTTGATAATGTATACCTTATGTATACCACCCATTTTCCACCTTTTTATACCCATGAAAATGTATAGATATCATGCACCAAGTAGATACTGCACTCTTAGTATTATCCTATGAAAATATATAGATATTGTCTAGTCCGTTTCTATAAAAGCCTGTTTTAAGAATAATTATATGCGGAATACAGCGATTGGAAGAGGCATTACCTATAACAAGCAAACAGAACAATAAAAAAATCAAAATCAGTAAAATTAAGTATTTGAGGTGGTTGAAATGCTTGTTTTTTTAACTTTTGAGTGTAGAAATCGTACATGCCATGAGAAAGCTGAAGACCTGGGTTTCAGTCCTGGTCCCCATCAGTCTTCAAAATTGAGTAATAGACTAAATAATTCCATGTTGTTATATAATGCTACCTGTAGAGCTTTTGTATTTGTAACATAAATTATTTGGAATAAAAAAATGTGTTAAGAACTAAATGAGATTGAGAAAAGGTATTTGAAATATACCTTGTTTTTCATCATATAATGTGCACTGTCATTTATTTTCAATGGGTGAAAATTTTTGTATTGATAATGCAGTTTTCATGGATGGGAAAATAGTAATAATTTGTGGTTAAGGCTTGAGTAATGCTGATATTTACTGACAAAAAAGGAAATACGTAATCTGTACTCTCCTATCACTATAATGTTGGTGTTGTATTATGAATAGTTTTATCTCCATTTTGGAGTTGTATTATTTAATGTTTTCATCACATTTTTCTGATAACGTAAGGGATGATTTTAGAGAATAGATATTTGCTCTGATGTTTTTTCTTTTTCTCTGGTACAAAAAATTTTGTCTTTTCAAAATGGTTGCATTTTCAATTAGTTTTCCTCAATGAATGCAGCAAGTGAAAGATGAAAAAAGCTTTGTAGTTTCATTTTGTTTGAAAGTGTTGATGGCTTGTTATGATTTGTTTTTAAGTTTATCAATAATTTGTCAAGTTGAAGAGGGCAGATGAGTTTGTTTTGACTCAGTAACATATATTTATTGCTATTATGCACCTAATTGTTTTACATTGTAATTTTTTCATTAGTCACAGCTCTCAACACCACAGCAGATGGGAAGTCTGTGTTTGGATCGATTGGGAGTTCTGGTGCTGTTCCCTCTGGTTCAGGAAGGCAGTACCTGTATTGCTTAGCACCCACTCCTGAGTTACGAGCTGATCCTCGGCTTCTTGCTGGTGCTACTAATGTAGGAAAGTTAGATATTGTGTGGCGATCTAACCTTGGAGAACGAGGACGCCTTCAGACTTGTCCTTTGCAAAGAATGGTTAGAGTCACTTTTAGTTCCAAAAATTAAAAATTGTTTAATGCTGAATACGATATAATAACTGAAGCAAAAATAGAACACTACTAATTTTTGATAACTTAGATCATAATTCCTACCTACCAGAAATCTTATGGGAAATCTTAAGGAATCATATTTGTTTAATAATTCATTGAATCTTACTTTCATTAGTAATTTACTTTGTCGTTACAGATATGTACAAAAGATTTTTTTTTGATATTTTTGACTTGCTTGAATTAATGTAAAACAATTGAAAGGATTTTATGTTAATTCCTAACTCTGAAAGGAAATCTCATATTAACACTTATCAAACAAGAAACTAACTCCTTCAGAATTAGGAGTTAATATCTTGTATTAATTGGAACAGTGGGCTAATTTGTTTGTCTGATAGTATTTTAATTATTCAGTTATGTATGTGATGACTTGGAATATATTTTTATATATTTGAATGCTAGTTAAGATAGTGATGTAGAATATATTTCATTTTGTACAATTAAATTAAATCTAAGAAATCAGCTTGATACATATAAACTCTTCAATTATCTTTTCAGGCCCCCAACTATGGAGACATTCGCCTCTTGGTTCAGGAGCTTCCAAATATTGTTTATTTGGATGAGCCATTTAATTTAGTTTGCAAGATTGTTAATACATGGTAAGCTGCACATTATGAAATGATATAAACCTGATTTTAAGTACCTAATTAAAATTTTTTAAATAGTTTTCAAAATGCAGACTGTGCAAATTTTACTCTCATTAAATTAAGAAGTGTGGTTATCGCTGCTCAAGCTCATTTTGATACCCAGTGATTGAACGACTTTCCATTAGAGAATATGTTACTTACAAGTCAATTCTTGGTCTAATACCCTTATAGTTAAGTTGTTGGAAAATGTTGCTAAATTTCAAGTAAACAAATGCTTGGTTCTCAAACTTGGTATCCCTAACTTTGATGTTGGATATTATTTGTCAGCTTTGTTTGCCATTTCCCAGTGGATTTCAATAAAAACCTTTGAAAAGGGGATGAAAGAGATTATATTCTTCTACTGGCCATTGTTCCCTCTCAAATTCTCTTTCTCTGAAAATATGTTTTATATTGAACTGTCTTTTCTTATACCCTATTTTTTTTAGATAATAAATTTTCCTTCCCTCAATTGTGGTAATGAACCACTGTATTATGGGATACACACAAACCAAGATATTGATTGCACTATACATTCTTTTTAGATCTTTTGCAATTATCTTTTATTTCAGTCCCAGGAACTTTTATAGTTATTTAATTTGATTCAATTGGTACATATTAGATTGTGCTGAAGAACTTAGCTAAGGATATAATGGTGGATTAACTTCTTGGTAGCATGAAATGTTGCTTAACTTTTGAAATATTTGTTGTTAATCAAGTTTACAGTAACAACTTGAGAAGGTGAAGAATTCATATTATTTGGGTTTATTTCAAAATTGTACTTATGCTTACACTACTTCATCCATGATACAAATTTGTTGCTCTCTTATTTGTTATCTAAGATAGTCAATCAGTAAGAAGACTTTTTTACCTTAAAAAATAGATAAATAATTGCTTATTAATTAAATAATTATTTAATTAATAAGAAGGTTATTATTTTTGAATTATGATTATCTGAAATTTAAATCTGGTAGCTTTAACGATATGTGATTGTGTGAAAATTTTAGATCCTGGAGCATTTGTGGATATTAACAGAAAAAGGGCTCATGTTACATTTGTTGTGGAATACTTTATGTATCAAAATTTTTCCCAAGGCATTCTTGTGTCAATCATTTGTGGTTTTTTATTTATAGTGAAAGACTTTGAATTGTTCATTATTTTTATTATAGTGATAGGACAATGGAATTGGTTTTGGGATTGGAAGTAGCCCCTACATCACCAACTCCTGTGCTGAATGGAATGCATAGAAGGACTAATTCAGGAAACCTTCAGATCACACCTTCTTATCCCTTGTCTGGTCCCATTCTTCCTCCTCCTCCTCCTCCAGTCCCTGTTTCAACTAATCCCTCCAATACAACCATGGGTCTCATGTGGACATCTGTATCTGGTCGTAACCTTGGCTTACTACAGCCTGGTGCTTCTATAACCCTTTCACTTTCCCTGGTTCCAACCATGTCAGGACTTCAGGTAAATTTGAATTTACTATTTCATCTATTTTTAAACGAATATTCAGTAAGCCACCTTTCATAGTGTGGCAGGGGGTCTGGTTAAGATGTCTATTTTATCTAGTTAAGATATGAGCTTTTGTAAGTGTTTTACCTACATGAATCCTTTTTAGGGTAAAGACAAGTGGTAGCTTCATGTAAATAGACAAGCATAAACTTAACAAAGTATATGCTTGACAAGATGTTCAGATGTATTGAATTTAATATTTCCACAAGAGGTTTACTGAATTATTTTGGCTGGATAAATTGATTAAATGGAGAAATTTTTTGTGTGATGTTAATTGGTATGGCCATAACATGAAATTTCTGTGGATGTTAAAAATAGCCATGATTATATGACAATGGAGTTTGCTTAATTTACATTTTATCTCAACTTCTATTAGCAGTTCTTGGATTAAGCTTTGAAAATATGTTTTATTTGATTTTTATATGGATATTTCTGAAAGTAAGTTCATATTTCATAATAAACTTTGCATGTATATGTTTTACTTTCCAGAACATTTCAGGCATTCGCCTGGTTGATACATTCCTGAAGAAGACCTATGATTATGATGATCTTGCACAAGTTTTTGTTATTAGAAAACCATCTTAGAAGATATATGTGAAGTACAAGTGATGTCATGGAAACATTCCTCAGGGGATTAAAATCCTTTTCAGACTGTTGTACAGTCGAATTTTAGAATTCTCTGTTTCTACAACGAAGGTCAGATGACTTGTTTTTCAGCAAAGCTGCAAATAATTTAATTTGACCTTTGTTTTCATAAGATTTATTCTTTCTTGTATGGCATTTGTTTGCCATTATGAAGATCAGTTGTCTCATACTATTTATTAATCCATTTAGAAATTTGTTACAGATATTCACTTCATGTTTAAACTGCATTTTATATATTCTCATAAAATATTTATTCCCCTCTTCCATTACATATAGAATTTTCTCATGATTCAAATGTTTCAAATCTACTCATTACATCCCATTGCTCTTGAATTTTAAATAAGTTTTAAAATATTTTCAATATAAATCCTCTGTTTACAGAAAGGTAACATTTACATTTTAATCTGTTAAATATGTATAAACTATCTCATCCATTTCATTCAGAAGAATTTTTAAGAACTTCTTGTTGTTGTTTTGGTAGCTTTATGCCATTTACAGTGGAAGAAATTGAATTTCTTTTTCTACTCAAATAATTTTCTTTAAATTTGTTAGGTCNCTTCTTGTTGTTGTTTTGGTAGCTTTATGCCATTTACAGTGGAAGAAATTGAATTTCTTTTTCTACTCAAATAATTTTCTTTAAATTTGTTAGGTCAGCTGGACATATATATCTTATACCATAATGCATAATTAAGTGATGTTATAAGTTAATTTTTATCATTGTTATTTTGTTTAATTATGCATTGTTTTGAAACCAATGAAGTGTGAGATTGAGGCACTTCAATTTTTTGGTATCATGTGAGTTTTTAGCAAATAAATCTATTTTTATGGAATGCATACTGGATCTTTCTTTTTGAAATGCCATTGCAATTTTCTCATTTTAAAAGTGAATTTGAAGAAATTTAATTATCTGTAAGTTAACATATATTGAGGGGAATATTTTCTTTCTATTGTTGATTGCCCTGCTTTCTGAATTAAAAATTGCACTCCTACTAAAGAATTACAAAACTTAGAGATAGCGTGCTCATGAACCATAGACTCCTAGAACCTTGACCAGGATTAAAGTTTATGGCTTAAGGGAACACCAAGGCTCATTGTCATTAGCTTGCTCTCAATTATAACCAATATCTACTTTTGTAATTCTATTCTCAATCCTGAGGATTTAAAATAGAACATTGTGAAGTATACATGCAATCACTTCAAAATATTTGAAAATGAAGTCCTCCAATCGATTACATCCTTATCTATCTAGATAATGTAATCTAAATAATTTTACAGTTGCAGCCTGTATAGCCTTCATTCTATGTCCAAGATGAGATCCACTTATTTTGCTTACAGCAGGGATCTCCTAAGTGTGCACCATGGTGCCCTGGGGTGCAGTAGAGAGTAAACGGGTGCCATGAGGCACTCCTGCAAACCTGGACAGATATAGTGGTACATTGTACACATTTTGAAAAAGGTGCCGGTACAAAATATTAAACCTAGGTGCACTATGAACTGATTAAGTTTGGGAACCTCTGGCTTACAGTAAGGAAAGGGAAGTAAATTAACTTCACAATACACTTGCTGAGGTCTTCCCTATTTTGGTATACTTTTACATTGCTGTTACTCTTCTAGTACTCTTTAGATTCAGTATTAATTAATCATGTTATCTTGTGATGATATTCTGAAATCTTTACATGAATATATCTGTTAGCCTGAAGAATGTTGTTATTTTTATTTCCCCTAGGAGTACTCAAGAAGTAATTCTGTAAGCAAATATTTCTCATACCATGTGTTAACAGAATGAGGTACTATAAAGATTTGCCAGTTAATTGTTTGATTTATGATGAATCCCTTGACATGGTTTAATTTGTGTTAATTTAAGACATTATTTCATGTTTCCTGTGTACTCTGCTTCATCTTGATGAAGAATTCTCCAAGAAATACTGTTAACTGTCTTGTACCAAGTAAATATGAAGAAGTATCTGTTCCTTCTGGGAACTTAGCTTCAGTCCAGTTTGTATCTGCAGCATACCTTTCTGCCATCATAATACCAGGAAATAAACTGAACAGTCCTATGATATAACTAGGTATGGAATGCTATAATCAGTGACATGATATACATTAATTTTTTGTGATAATGATTGGAAAAATTGATGTAATGTTCCTAATTAAAAAGGATAGTGAAAATTCACCAAGGAAAATGAAAATTCAGAATAGGCTCCTTTACAGAGGTTCAGCTGTTCCTCAGCTAATACACATCATTACTTTGAGCATATAATGGGCCATTGCTTAAGAACCAATGTTGTGTGAATGTGGAGTCCTGACTGGAGAAAAAAGAAATATCTTTACCTTTTATTGTTAAGACGTTGAAACCCGTTTTAATAAGGATTATAGTAAGTTATAATTATTTTTTCTGTTCTGTCTCTTGTCACATACTAAATATTCTTCGGCACTGAATTTTATATTTGGTTTAGAAAACTGGTTTGTATATCTATATATATTTACATGTAAAATACCTTTGCATGGGTAATTTTCAAGGAACTAAATAGTTCGAGATATTGAAGTGTCAGAATGATTAAAGAAGAATCAAAGGATGATACATAGACTATAATCTGTTAACTGTGAGGATTTTCCAGTAGATAAATAGAGGATACTTACGAGAACCAGAAAAAAGGTAAGTAAGGAATTATGTTGGGATTGGATGACAGTTTGAAAGTAAGAATGATGTAGAGGTAATTGTGTGGTTCAATTGAAGAAAACATTGGAAAAGCTTGTGAAATATAATACAATTAACTCTATTATATGCCTTCTGATTATCAGGTTTTTGGATTATCCATGGTACTCTTTCCTCCCTGTAACTCGTTGGTTTAATAATATTATTCCAATCGTCAAGATAATTAAATGCTTTGAAAATGTATTAAAATGAAACAATATGCTTCTAAATTACTTTCCCTTATATATCTTAATAAATTGGTAGTAATTTATAACTCCTAAACGGTAATTAATGTTTTTATTTAAAGATTTTATTATTACCCACTTTTTACTTGCCTTTTCCCATCTCCATTAGTTCCGATAATTCTACTCGAAGATAAGCTAATATATGAGTATGCAGTATAAATACTTTTAGATTAGTCACGCAGAAAATACTAGTAACT
>KZ308497.1:757726-774175 GCA_000376725.2 Ladona fulva | reverse complement strand
TCACATTCCGCACCGCTAAAAATCTGTCACAATTTGGAGTGCATTTCACGTTAGGCCTTGTCTCAGCTTTACTACAGTCACGAGTCAATTGCGTAGCACGTTCCCACACTTTTCGAATCGAAAAACTTTTCTGGTTTAAGAATTCGGGGTTTCTCATACTATGAGTAAGTGTGACTCCTTTGCGTATCTATATTCCTCCCGAAAGACAGACCTTTTCATGCCCCCAGCTGCGATGGTGCCATTCTTCGTGAAAGTAAAATTGTCCGAAGAACAGAACGGAATCTGGCGGCAGAAAAAACACTGCGGTGCATTCAGTGCTATGCATCAAAAAGTGGCATCAGTCCCTTAAATTTCACAAAGGCGTCGATTGATAAGTAATAGACAATTATTCTCAAGTCTTTACCGTAATCTTTAGGCCTTAAAATTACTCTTTTTACATGGGTGAAGTGTCAGAAACAAAAGATCAACAAAGCTCAAAGGGTAACAATAAATCAAAGGTGAATTATTGGAAGTTTGGACCATGTCGGAGATAGGCATTTTACGATTGGTATTGTATAAATGTTCTCTTTTAAATGAAATAATCTTGAATTTGTGAATCTTGACCAAAAACATCGCCGTTAGGATTGCAGTTAACATTGGGACGGGAACTTCCTCGAAGTTTGTAATGACAGCTCATCTGCCAAACGTTATCGATTTGGAGATGATTTAGAGAAAGTGCGATGTTATCCAGAATATCGCTCTATTTAAGGTAACGTAGATTAGCGATAAGTTAACCCCAACACTGAAACAGCTAAATTTATTGGTCGTTCTTGGTTGAAATAAAAAAATTAATAATAACTGAAGATGCTCCAAAATTAGATCTGCATGTTGACCCTCATGGTTACCTCTCCGGCCATGCTTAGAGGACTAAAATGAGGTCAAAGGGCAGGCGGGACCTTCAGAACATGGATTGCAGAAGGTCGCCCGTCTAAGGAGGCGCCGAATTCTTTGATACATAGATACGCATTTCTTACCTGTATAACGTTTGGGACGACATTGCAGGCATGCGATGTTCAACTCAGCGCCGTCCTGGATCGAAGGAGGCATAAGGAAGGAGAAGGAGGTCGTGGTCCCGGCAACAAATGGGCCCACAAATTTGGAGGACCATGAGATGACCTTACTTAAAACAGAGATTGGTGAGCTACTCTCCCACGCAGCAAAACATGAACAAAAATATGAATAAAAGACAAAAAGGCATCGCTTGCTGATCCCATTCCGTTAAAATTCGTCGAAAATTTCGGAAAAAAATGAGAATTAATTTCTTCTTCCTGAGCTTTATACATCGCTCTAATTCATTCTATTTTTACTTTAATCATCCAAGGACAGAGAAATTTAATTCCGAGCCTTTCTTTGAACAAGCATAATGGTGGTTTTTCCAAATATTTTTTATAGTCTGTATTCGTGAATGTACGAGGAAGTACTTTCAAGTGCACGAAAGTCAGATTCAGGCGTGAATATTGTTGGACGAATATTTCCTTGAATCCTGAAGTATTACCTTGGGTGAATAAGCAATATTCGTTCATGCCTATTTTAAGGGATTTTCATTATTATTAAGATTATTATCATAATCATCATTGTTTTTGCTTTTGCTATTGTTATTATTATTGTTGGTGTTCTTATTGTTGTTCTTGTTGCATTGTCATTGTTTTGGTTGTTGAAATCCTTTCAGAGGCCACAAACCAGGTGACAAGGTCTTAACATGTTAAAATACATTAAAGGGAAACATACAATTTCATACATACCAAATATACAGAAATATCATATTCATATACAGAGATATCATATCAGATATATCCTTCCAAACACTCAAAAGTAAATTTATTTCAACTCATACAACAATTTCATTAAGTATACAAATCCCACACTAATTTATACATCCAAACAAAGCGGTTTTATTTCTTTCTTGCAAAGTAAATCATTCATATTTTTCTGAAAGAATTTCAGAGCAGAATTCAATTTTAGAAGGTTATTGGTCTTGAAAAATATCACATTTAGATACAACTAGGCTTCTTCTGGGTAATCAAACGTATTCCTTTTGCCATTGTAATGTTTGACAGGTATAAGCAATCCATGGACCTTGGGCCAGATCTGGTCCACTAGCTATTTCATGTTCCCTGCAAACTATTTCCAAGTTCTGAAAAATCTGCTTTATTACAACAAAATCTTTTAATTGATCTTGTATTTTACACCCATAGTAGATGAGGAAATGTATGTATTTCTAATGTCTTGAAGTTTAGAGAAGCATTTTACTCCTAAAATGGCTTCCAGCAACTCCTTACACATTCTTGCCGGCTGGCCAAAGATGCCTTATCTAATCACCTCAAAGAAAAGCATTGCTCATTCCTATGTAAGGGTATCATTTTTGAGATTAATATTCCAGAGTGTGCTTTGTCAGCTGTTGTTATTGAGTGTGAGAATCAATAGATGGTGGGGACTAGTAGATAGATAATGTGGATGACAATGTTGAAGATACTAGTTTTCATAAATGAGCTCTCTCTCACAAAAGCCATTTTAGCAAAGAGATTCTTCAGTTCCTTGGGACTCCTGTGAAGGGGGGTTCATCTTATTATTAGAGGGAACCTCCAGAATATCCCTTCTTCATCTTTGTTTACCTTTGGTTGTTAAGACACCTTTGGAGTCCCTGTGTTTAATTAGTAACACCTCCCATGGGCATCCTCAAACCTGCTTTATATGACTTTGTATTAGGAAATTACTTAATAATAAATAGATGAATAACCCAACAGACACTTACTCTGGTGTTTATAAGTTAACACAAACAGATTAAAATGTAATATATGAAGGCCAAACAAGCAAGAGTTTCAGAAGTAGGTCAAGAGCAGATCGACATTGATTTCCACATTGAAACATTGATTTTGCACTTTGCACAAAATTTCCTTAAGATTAGTTACTCTGCAGAGTTGGAACATTTCTCTCAACATTCGTATGTCTAAGGGTGTTATAAATTACATGCATTGGAAGCAATGAAAATTGTTCAAGTACTACTACCCTATCATCTAACCCTGAGTCACTCTGGGCTTATTTCTTTTGCCACTCTCTTACCTTCCTTACAAATTCGTCCACCACCAACCAAGACTACTACTTTGTGTTTTTTCCCTTTCATGATGGTATGTATTTGGTATTTTGTGATTTATTTACAAAGTAATAATACTAAGGTTTAAGGATAATAAAATTCTTCATATTTTACTAAGTTACAGTTGTTCATCTTCATTGATTCTGCACAATGATAATCCATACATCATTAAAATGACCTTTTGACTAGTTAATACTTAACTAGGTACCATTAAATAATGTATCTTCTTTTATTGGTAACAGAATCAACTTTGGATGGCATTTTAAATGCATTAATTGGAAAACTTTTAACTTCACGGCTATTAAAAACATCAAGGGCCAGTTGTGAGAAAGCATTAATTAGGTTTCATATATATATTGTAACTCCACAAGGTGAGAGGGGAGAAAAGGGAAGCGAAGGAATCATGATTAATTGTGGTCAGGGGAGTATGGGGAATGTTTGACCCAGCCTGTAGAATGAACCTAAAGACATAGTGTACTTTGGCCTTATGGAGGCCAAAGGAAAAGAGGGGAGAGAGGGGAAGAGGTCAGCTGTCTGGAACCTCTGGCATCCAATTGAGGCACTCTGACCGGGGCACTCGTCTGAAGGAAGAAAGGATATTGGAAGGAGCACTTTGTTTGGGAGTGATACAACAAGACCAGCTGATTCAGATGACTTTGGGAATCCTTGGCCATGGTCCAAAAGGATAGGAAGCGCTCCTCTGGTGGTGAGGTGAGGAAGCTAGATACCATGAGCATTGGGTCCCTCCAGAGTTGGAAAGGAGAATGCCAGGGACAGCATTGACGGACCGCCACTCCATGTTGCAACCATGCGATGGACTAATAAGTGAGGCAAAGTGGTATCCCTTCTCTCCCGTGCTAGCATTGCATGGGTTAAAACATTCCCATTAATTGACTGTATTTACTTTTATTTGGGTGGAAAATGGGTATGAACTTCCCCATATTGTGTTTGCTAAGGCTATTGTGCTAGTTAGCATATGCATCTCCTCGTTTCGCTTTCTTTCCTCCTCCCACCATTATGGCATTAATGGGCCAGAACTGTTGTAAGTTATATTATTTGCATTTTGTTTCAAAGCAATAAAGGAAATACAGTTAAAGAAAACTGACTCACGACTTGGTGTACTATGCTCATGATAGAGAACCTATTTCATGGCCCTTGCCCGGCATCGTAAGATAACCGTAGAATGGCGCCTGTACAGTTACAATGTATACATATATACATATATATAATACCAACTAATTAAAATTGTAATAAAATAATTTCATGTAAAGAGAGATTGCATCCAAGTTTTGCAAAATGTTTGAAGGTGATTAACAATTTTCAATGGGTTAGAAAAGATTTAAAACCCAAAATGTTAAGTTTCACTTAAAGGAATAATTCTGTGGATTAAATCTCACCATTGATAACACTAAGTAGGAAACAAGACTCTACATCTATTACTTTTCACTCACATGAACAAACTTACAAAACATTTCAACTTTGAAAAAGTTTAAGATTCGAAGCAAAAGAAAATGACTGATTTTAGCTCCATCTTGGTTGGTGTTAGGGAGATCACTCGGTATTGTTTTTTATCCTTTATGTATTTATAACTCGTATCTTTAATGAAATATAGAATTGAAGCGTCGCAGCAGTTATAGCTGAAAATCTTATACATTGGCGGGATCCAATTTAATTTATTGGAGAAATTTCCAGGTGCAGAGGGAATCACGACCAAATACCTTCTGCGACGATGTTCCCACGTGGAACCATTGATAGAGAATATCCTGAGATGGGACGGAAGATGCAGCCGAAAGTTAAAAGACAAGTGATACAAGACCAAAGCAAGCTGGTTGAAAAAGGAAACAATCCGCCAATGGATTGCAAAATCGTAAAGTTAGTGATTACTCCTTGCAAATGTCGCCCCCACCGATGGGTGATGTCCTGAACCACGGGTGGGGAACCTAGTAGTAGTAGTAGTGATTTTAAGTGTTTCGAAAGCTGAGGTAATTTCGCACGTGGGCTCCCAGCGGGCTACGAACCCGGGACCGATTTTACAAAAGGCGAACTCGTAGTCCACTTGGCTATCCGGGAGCCCAAAAGAGTGGGGAACGTTATATATCGCAGGCCGCACTTACCTGTCGGCCGCATTAATATAGCTGCGAGTTAAAAATCATTAGGCCGCTCTTGAGTTGTGCGTTCCCCACATTAAAAATGGTTTAAGATCGAATCTGTACATGACGAAACTGTTCATTCGGTGAAAGAATTAAAAGAGAACATTTTTCACTTTATTTTCACTTGGCATCATTAGCAGGATTTGGAAGCAAAATTATTCAAATATAGGGATTTGTTCGAGGGAGTGATTTAAGGCCACATTGAACGCTTAAGAAGGCCGTATCTTCTCCACCTCTGTCCTTCACCGAAACAAAAAGTAGGAGCGACTTCTGCATAACAACAGTTATCTCTAACGATCCAACAGTGAGCAAGGAATTTTATTCGTTGCAGCCATTGAGCCGGCGCGTTTTTCCTAAAAACTCCTCTCGTAAAAGTGCTTGCGGATTTAATTGCTTATCTGCTCTTTTGAAAACTCTTTTGTAAGGCGAAGGATAGTGAAATCAAGTGATGGCTTTATTACTTTTAAACTATCTCTCTCTCTTTTGTGAGGAAATTTTTTTCTGTGATCAAAAAATAATTTTTAATGCATGTACATATTCTATAGCTTACTATTGTTTTCTCTCTCTATGGAAATATAAACAAGGGTTAAATAGATGATGGGACTTATTAGTCCCAATTTCGCCCAATAAAGACGTGTGTATGTATGTAATATTTACTACAAAACAGTAATCCAGATGACGCTCGATCACTGTTTCATAGTAACGTAGAATAGGTTTAAGCTTTAGTCTTTATTGGTAGACGCGATTTCATTAGGGGAAACTTCATTTGGTTAGTAAAGTACAAGTTTCTCTTGGACGTTGAAAGCGTTTGGTTACGACAGTTCTTTTCGGGTTATCAACGAAGTCAGATCGCGAGACAGGAGTTTTAAATGTTTGTCATTCTGCGGGAAAATCCAATTTTTACGGTTCATTATCGAAAACCTTCTAGGAATTTTAGTGCCTGCAAATCTTTACTACAAAGACCTTCGTTTTCCTTCTTTTCTGTACTACAAAGACTTCAATGCAAAAGCGTCATCGTCAGGTCAAAGACAATTTCCACTAGCAATTCTCTTTTGCATTTTCGAAGCTTTAGAATTTATAGTAAGATAGTGTTTTAGATTCTACTAAAGGGAATCTATAGAAGGGAATTACCTTTCTTCATTTACTATTGTCTGTTTGTGAAGTATTCAGCCCTAAAGATAGGAAACCTCATCTCCTCGACAGACACTAAGAGCTTGGAGAGAGGAATGAGGCTCACTAGGTAAGATGATGAGTGTTATCCCCGCTTTCTTCACAGGGACAGAATGCTGTAAGCGGAAAAAGTACATGCTATTGATGCTTAATTACTGCACGAGTGAAAGTATTTGTAGAAATACGTAAGGAAAAAATTTTAATGCCATCATTCGGTATCGCTTACATCTCAATAGGTTACATATCGCAGCCGTGAACAAGATTAAGACTAAAGCGATCGAAAGATACATTTTTCTGTATCCTATTGTGGAATTTATTATTAGATCACCATATTTTAAAAATATACTAACCGACGGAGAATGATGGATACACACAACAAATATTTAATGTGCAAGTTACTTGAATAAAGAAAGTATCTGGACCACAAATTGTGAGTACTCAGCTTATGCGTTTCTCAAAGATTGACTGCCTCGAAGAAAGCAAAAGCTGATACAGTTCGAGGGAGATACA
The DNA here is from genome assembly GCA_000376725.2 of Ladona fulva. NCBI lineage: Eukaryota > Metazoa > Arthropoda > Insecta > Odonata > Libellulidae > Ladona > Ladona fulva. The sequence goes on along the minus strand of KZ308497.1, from coordinate 767,215 downwards.
TTATAAGGACCCATTACGGAGGAGGTAGCGAAATGCGTCCTCCAGAGATTCGACTTCGCCTCGCAACCAGAAGAAAGAAATCTTCAAAGAGAAGCGCCTTAATGGAATTAAGTGCTCCTTCGTTGTCGATTACGAAATCCCGAATGCATTCTGATTTTGGCTTTACTTACTCGCACAAATTCCGTGGCAAGAACCCAAGGAGGTGCTGAGGACGCATTTTTTGTTTCGTGAAGGCGGAAATAGCGCATGAAATATGGGGAGATTTGTGTCGAGCGTCTGTTGTGTGGCGAAAAAATAAAACACCTCGTAACTGATTACCATCTGGAATAAGAAGGGTTTTGATACAAGTTTCGTATAAGATGGGTTAAATTTTGGATGATGGATATATTTCTTACGCTAGTCCTCTAGAGGGAGGTTCGCAAACGACTTCTATACGGTATTTTTTCATTTCATTTTTCATTTTCAATTTTTTCTCTCTCTCTTTGGCGCAGTAACTCAACATCGTTCGATTTTCCAGTGCAATATGTGTCAAAATTAGGCATTAAATGTAGTCTGCGTCTGGTTACTCATATATATATTTACATCGATAAGGTGCTATACTTCCTACGATGTATTAAATTTGTGTTTACGACTGAGGATGCGAAGCTTGAAAAATTATGTTTCTTAAGGCGCGGGGAGGGAGACCAATCAAAAATGAGTAGATTAAAGAGACTTACCTGTAAATTTGGAAAAGCTCATTATTTCTGAGTTTCCTGAGATATGTCTCTCTCAACGCTGTGTTACCACTTGTGATGTCTGCCTTAAGTACTGTAGTAGTAAATTTTTATTGAAATTTTTTATCGACCTCTAATCGACTCCCAAACTCGAATAGATCCCTGGCAATATGATTTGGACCCCTGGAGGGTCGATAACAGTATATTGAGAAAACTTGGCATATCATATGTTGCAAGAGAGTTGAGTGATTTCTCATGGAACTGTTGGGAGATGATGAGAGTCTCCAAGTTTACAGATAAGTCCAATAATTCAATTCCCAGTCAAAAATGTCAACTCACTCTTGACTGGTTTCCCCTCCCCGCGCCCTAAAACTATGGTGTATTTCTGGTGGTTATATGGTGTATTTCTTGCTCCGCTTCCTCAGCTGTGAAAATATATTTGATGGACTAGGTAATTGAGAATCTATATATATAAAGCAGAAATTCTGTGTGTTTGTTTGTTCACGATTGGAGTCCACACCGTTTGTCCGATTTGCATCAAACTTTGCATACGTGTTCTCCGTGAGCCGGAAGGAAGCACTGTCAACTTTTCATTCGCAAAATTTGCTGGGTTTGAACCAAGATTGTTCAGATAGATTTCCATAAAGTTCGATTTTATCGGGTACAGACTTTATTTCTTTTGCAAAATTAAATTAGAAGGATTATTCGTATAAAGTCAAAATAAGTATTAAAAGAAGGGAAATTGAATACAGATTCTTATTATTGTCGTAGAATAAAGCTTTCGTTTCGATATTGCGAGAATTTAGATAAAATATGCTAATATTTTGTGAAATTTTGAGGTTGTAAACAACCCGTCCCCCTGACGACCAATGCGATTTTTGATTCCGAGTTCAGGCATTTTCCCATAAGAATGCATTTGTATTTTGGCCCATTTAGAAGTAAATGACGATATGAAGAGGATGAAAATTTTCAGAGATTTTAATTATATCAGTCACGAACAATTTGTAGTGATGAATTACAGGGGCAACAAACATGCGTAGAGGGGAATTCCATAATGATTCACATTCTTATTATTGATTGTAGATTTCGGCCTCGAACTTTGATTAGAAAATTTTTGTTTTCGATAACCTGTCCCGTTGGACTAAACTACGAGATGATGCGAGGTGTAATTTTCTCTTTTGTACAAATAGGTATACTACATATATTCCGACATCTATTTTCCCCGTTGAGAATCAACGGGCACTTCAGCTAGTAATGTATTAAAACTTGATTTCATTTCTATAACATATTTATCTCCCATTAAATAAGAAAAGGTAAATTGAGCTTAACCTCCTCAAACGGCATAATATTTTCCTAATTAACTATTTTTGTAAGACTTAAAGAAAAGCTCCAAAAAGCCGTAGTGTCCAACAGCTAGGAAATTCCATCCAATGAGGGTTAGGACTCTCCTTGGCTGCAGTATGACAATCCTAATACGTATTTCGGCAACTAAGCTACCATCTTCAGAGGAAGAAAAGAACTGAGGGCGTCGGGATGAGATTTAATTTCCTAAAATTTTGCGACACGCTGTTTATGATTCTTTTACAAACTTTGTGGTATGTCTTACTTATTATTTCTTTTATCCTTTTAACTTAAAAGTATGTCTTTATCTCAATCATATCACCCCTTTGAAATTCAGTCGTGTAAACTGATATTTCATTTTGAAATTTATCAATGAGTACGTTTTAGATCTGTAAATCATGCCTAAAAATTCATTTAAACGTGGAAATTCCAAATAAGAATATTTTCCATCATTATTATCATTTTCGAATTCGAAAGTTATCCAAACAGGAGAGTATTTATCTTTTAACACGAAAATACCGAAAATAGTCGAACATCGGAGTGGAAGTCCTATGAATAATTAAGGAAATTCTTTATTTTTCTCGCCCATTGATATCCACCGAAATAACGTCGTCGATTAAAAAGTAAATGAATTCCCCAGATTGGAATTCGGAGAGTCACCCCGTACTTAGCCGAAGCTTGTTAAATTTAGTTTAAATTGCGCGTTTTTTAAATTAAAATATTCTCTCAAAAGAAACTGAGCAACGGGGCTGTTATTATTGGCTTTTTAGTTGTTATTAATGGTGATTGGAAATCCACATATTTGTTTATATTTGCTCTCCACTTCGAAAATGAAATATGAAAAATTGCCGAAGCATGCATCGCGCCTCGATACTGGAACTTTTAATTTTATCGGAATTCCATCGGATATTTACTCGAACTTCCTCTTTCGGGGTTTGTTATCTTTCACACGTACTCTCTACTAATTTAGACAGTGGCCGCGATAAATTCTCACTGCGGATGCTTATCAATCTTCCCCAATTATTGTGTCGGTACTTCCGGCATCGATTTTGAAATAAAAGAACAACGATGAAGGTAAATTTGGCGACAGATTTGAATGGACTGTATTGATATAAGCCAAACCGATTTTTTTCTGGCGGGTGGACGTAGGTAAATTGAGGTCTAGATAAAAGTTGGAAGTGAGATAACAGTATTTCTAAATCCACTTTTATCTGTTACGCCATTAGTGTCGGGTACCTTCCATTCCACTCCAAATTCCACTAATCAACAACGGGCGTCAGTCATTTCTTGCATTTCTTTGTCTGCATTTCCCCAATTCTTTCCATACTTTGAATTTGTTCTCATCCATCCTCCCTTGATAGATCTCTCCTTATTCCCCTACATGGTTTTGCTACATTTTTTCTAACAAGTTTCCGTCGCTCCAATGAGCTACCCATACTGTCTTTGTTACTAAGGGTTCCTATTAAAAGTGAAATCTGAGTTTTCCTTGCCAAATATTTCGTGATTTTGTCTTGTTCTCATCGAGAATTTCACTCCTGCCATTGTGCTTTTTACTTCTGTTCTGCTTTTTATTTTCCAGCTTTCGGAGCCACGAGTTCTAATCGTTACGTAAATTGTTTATATATTTCTTTTTTCTTTACTTTTATTTGCCAATACTTTTTCAGCTAGCACTTCCGACTTGTTTTCTTTTGAGCCTTAATTTTCATTGATTTTCTCATCTTTTTAAGTATTGCTTATACATATTTATAATAGTTTTTAGTGATAGTGCTTTGGGATTTAATTCGAAAATATTAACGCCTTCGTAACGTGGCAGGAATATGACTCCTTACCTGAAAGCACGTCGTTAGACCAGAATTGCATGAACTTCAAGAAGGGATGGCGGTATGGAGTAAAAGGAAATGAGCGCGGCCCGAAGATGACAACTTTTTGAAGAAGAAAGGTTATTTTCATTGATTTCAAAGATTAATAATTGTTGTTGCTGTTGTTTATTGTTTAAGGTGCTTCAACAGCTTAGGTCATATTGCACCATTTACTTGTTAGGTTGAAACCTCTTTGTTGTATCTTATTGTTAGTGGTGTCATAGTGACCACATAATCGAGTTAGAGGGGGTTAGTGCAAACTTAGTTTTAAGGTAGGGTAGGGGATTAAAACTAGTATTTCAAAAGATAAAATGGTGTAAAAAGGCTACTCATGCTTATTTGAGCATAGATGAATTTACGATCTCTGTTTCGGGGACGTGTTCAAAGTTTTTTAAATAGCTCACTTTGCCTAACAAGTTCAGTACTCTGGATACTGTGTCATGGTCGTCTCCTAGAACTGAGGCTATGTTTAAAGTAGGGATTGTTAATTAATATGACACAACAATGTTTCAGCGACTGCCGTTTTGTGGTTTGGAATTCAATGATCGGTATTCTAAAAAAGTCTCTTCAACAACCCTTTTTTGCCGATTGGCTTTTGTCCTCCATATTTAAACGATTGTAATATTGTGTAAGTAATTTTATATCGCAAAACCCATTGCGGGCTGCGAGGTGAAACCTAGCGAGCCGTATATTGCCACTTGTGTTGTGCAGGCCTGGGTTAGACAATAATTACCCCACCTTTCTGAGTGAAAATCAAACAAAGAGACTCCGGGAAACAACCGCGATAATTCCTCTCTGTCTCTTGGAAAGAGATTTCGCAGCTGAGGAAGCGAGACGCGGAAAAAAACCCAACTCGCTTCGAAGACGAACTCTTCTCCGTGGACCTTATTCTTCCGCGCTCGTGTTTTACCCAAAAAAGCTAAAAGGCATTCTTTTCCGCCCTCAACCTGGCAAACAGTATACTTAATACTTCATGAAGATGACGCGTAAAACAAAAAGGAAACGGCAAGGAGGTTTACGCCGAGCGAGGCGAAAAAGGAGCCTTTTTTTTTGCGGAGAAGCGAGCGTGTCGGAGAGGGCATTAAAGGATGCCACTCTATGGGGCGGCGAGGGGAGGTTTAAATTTGAAAGGGGTGGGGCGAGGAATGTGGGATAGTCACACTGTTTCAAAGGGTGTGTATGGGCTGCATGACGTCGTCGGGAGATGCTGCCACGCTTTGAAGGGGGACGGCATCTCCTCCCACCCCGCCTCACTTTCCTCGCTTTCTTTCTTCTCTTCCGACCCTTATTTTCATATATCTCCCCTCTTCCTCCATTTTCTTTCCTCTTCCAAATTTCTCCTCCGCATTATTTTCTTCTCCCTCTCTTTCGCCGTGCCCTCTCCATGTCTACGCTCCGTAACACTTGGACCTGTGCCACCTAAGCTCTTGGAATTCTGTCCCTCGAGAGTCTAGAGAGGAGACCTACGCCATGCATCTCTCTCCGTCACTCCTGCGTGCCATCGATTTCTCGGAGAATGGGAAGGCGTCAAATTGAATATTTATATTGTTTTCTGCGGCTCTACGCACGTGGGGTGCTTTAGGAGACGCCTTCTCTCTCGAGAAAGGAAAAATCTTAGTTTGAAACGACTGCGCGGGTGTGAAGAGAGAAGACTGAAAAATATTGAGAATATTCCTCTGTTACGTGAGTTAGATATTAATGAAACGACTCGATAAAAAGCGAGGGTGTAGCTAAGCACTGTTAGCAACGAAAAATAACCTTTAAATTCGACTTTAATTTTACGATAAAGATCTTTCCATTCACATTTCATGTAATAGATAAAAATTTCATTTAATTACCGTATTTGACGGCATATAAGATGTATCCCCAGAGTATTACTAAAGGAACATAAACATTTTTATACGTACTTGTTTTTAAGCAGCCATAAAACGGGTTAAAAATGCCATGACATGGTAACAAGGAATACGTAGCATATGATGTGTAACGAGATGCTACCTTTCAATTTGAATTTAATTTCTATAGTGAGGAACTTTAAATATTCAATGTTGCGTCAAAATGATTTTAATTTGTCACCGATAAAATCGGCGTATCTGTAAAGCAGTTGTTTCTTGAGCCAGCTACTGCATTCGAACATTTTTTCCGTTTTCATTCTTTCTATGCCTCAGTTTCCTTATATTTTAATGGCGATTATTTGGGATATTTCCGAAATCGAAAGAACAAAAATGTGATGTGAATTAGCTTGAAAAATATTTATTCTCCGAATTTTGACGATTTCCACAGAATCAATTTATATTGGTTTCTGAGAAGGTTTTGTATCCGATTAATTTTTCGCAAAAACTCAAATCCTTTAAATAAAAATTGATGGAAAACATTAATTCGAATTTAACTTGTTGACTGTAAATTCCTCCCTCTCAAATTTCCATTTTCCTCTCATAGTTTTCGATGGTGTTAAAATAAGATAACTTTTTGCAAAAAATTTAAACACATGACATTTTTTGCTAACTCCCTTAAACGGAATTTTTCTAGATATGCTTCGCATGCTGAATGACCTATGATGACATGATAAACCGTCATTTTTGCCATTTGTCTGCAGGTTAGTGTTAATTTTGATTTAAGCTAATTTATTGTTAATTTGGCAACACTAGAGAATTTTTATAATAATTTAATTTTTCGTTGAATTGTCACTATCAGATGGTGCATTCATCAATCATTTAACTTTTAAAGAGGGCTTTTAGTCATAGAGCATAACTTCAGTCCTAAGTATGGCTTGTAATATATTGATTGCATCTTTAAATTCGATAGTTCATCAAAACATTACACTAAGAAGTATTACGTTATCAGTTATCAGTTATCAGTATTTATGATTCAGTTCCATCGAACGATGATCGATTTATTGCTATGTAATCTTACACAAAGTCTCATTTTAATGTGCTTGCTCAAACGTACTCTTTCCTACTATGCTTGTATTAACCGGTTGCTTAATCGGTTATATGGGGATTATGTAAGACATGCGGGATATTATTCTTCCCGGACAAATAGGGACATATGATCAGCATACATTCGTTTTCATTATGCATATGATATGTGTGTCAAATACTGAATTTCTTGTTACTTGTTCATTTATTGATCCTTTTCCGCAGTTAGACTGGATTCAGATGGCAGCCTCAATCAATAGCTAATTACCTTCATAAATACAAACACTTTACAATCCTTTACATTTTTTACATAATAACAGTTTGACATAACATGTATCTATTTAAATACGTTATGCAAAAAGTCATGCGATGCAGCTGCACGGAATAATCTTAACTCCCTTTTATGTTTTGCATTTACTTTTACAGATAAGCAATAGTTACAGGTATACATGTAAAATATTATATGGCTAATATTTTACATAATTTTATTGCTAAGTTACTTATCTATTTATCATTAATAGAGTTAGACATTTGACATGTTGATAAATAGTCGATTCTCATTATACTTAAAACTTCACAATTTTTTTACTATTTTACAGTGAAGTACACAAGTATACATTTACAATAAATTTACCAAAATCATTATGTAGACCTTTTTATTCTTTGGTATAACGTAAACGCATGAAATCTCTGGAGGCAACATATTCCACTATCTAATCCCTATGTTACTGAACGAATATTTTGTGATATCTCTCCTCTGTTTCTTAAGCTTCATCGACAAAACCTACCTGGATATTGGAAATTATTTAAGTGAATATCGTACAATATTTTGAAGAAATTCATCGTTGGCAAATCGAAAGAAAGAATGCTCACCAGTGATACCTACACATGTTTCAGAAAGCGTCCCAACATTGATGGATCGGGAATTCTGGGGGCGGAGTAAATAAACGAGAGGGGAGGAGAATAACGGCTGTCTCGCTGTAAATCACCCCATATTTCCGTGCTTTCTCGCAAGGCACAGCCGCGACGCTCTCGACTAAACTTTGTTTTGTACTTATGCGGTACCCAAGAAGTTACAGTCTCGGTGCTCCGATAAACTCCGAGCACTGTGGAAAAGAAGGCGGTGCAGTTTACGCAGCCCAAGTATTTCCTCAGTGCAAATTAAAAAAAAAAGATTCGGATTTCCCCGAGAGTGGGCGGCCAACTTAAGCCTTGAGCTAGCGATGCAGACGAAAGGAAAGAAGTCAAAACTGGGCCACGAAATGCGCGAGAATGGAAGAATAGCGGCTCCTATAAGAGCTAAAACGATACGTCTCGAATGAGGTGCGGATTGGCAGTTTCATTGATCCGTAGAGTAAGAAAAAATAGGCCAATTTAGAATTGTTTATCATTTGTTTTTTATTAGATTTTCATATAAAGCATAATCGCAAATTTATAGTGAAAACGTTACAAATTAGAAAATTGAAGTAATTACGAGAAAAACAAAATATAAAACAAAAGTAGGGGGTCCCGAATACCCGGAAGCGGGAAGCGCGTTCGATTTCGGTGAAATCTGTCCCGGGTTCGATTCCCTGTGCGGACCTACGTGCGAAATGACCTCAGCTGTCGAAGCACATTTAACAATACTACTACTATGAGGCAAAGTTATTGTTGTAATAGTATTGTTAATAGTTCGACAATTTAGGTAATGTTGCACGTCGGCCCCCAGCGGGAATCGAACCCGAGACCGCTTTCACCGAAGTCGAACGCGTTGCCAGCTTGATTATCGGGGTACCCAAAAGGGTAATTACAAACAGTAAGAGGAACTTGGAGTTTTAATTGGTGTAAGTGAATCCCATAGAAATGCGAGTGATGAAAAAAGATTAGCAGAAGGTGGAAGGGAAACAAGTGTCAAGAAGGGAGCCGATAGAAAAGGTAGTAGTCCTGGAGTGAAATAGTGAAGCAAAGATGTCAAACGATGATATGTTAGGAATGCGAGAATTAAAGACGAGAGTTTGGAGCATGGATCCCATTCAGCCGCGTGCCTCGACGGCCGCGCAGTATTTTTTTCACCGCCGCCCAACTAATTTGCAAAGCTCTCACGATATGTTGAACCATTTAAAAAATGAAACTTCATTTTTTCAAAAATGCATTAATGGTTTCGTAAATGAACGTATAGCATATGCATATCATTACAGGGATCATTTTGTTCATTAAATGAGCAAAATTAGAAAACAGTACATAGGATGAAATGTAAAAGTAAAGTTTTAAGAATTAATTTCTAAAATATCTACTTGTATATGGACAAAATTTCAGGATTTTTAATCGAAGGCATAGATACTTGACGATGTATTGCTCCAAAAGTAGAACTTTAAATTTGTACACTGAGAAAACTATTGTGATGACAGAATGGTTTCAACGGAAAAGAGATCTAAAAATGTGATTCACTGGTAAAAAGACGATTAGTTCATTCGAGGACTTCAAAGTTAAAAATCTATCAATCGAATTAAAGAAATGCTTAAGTTAAGAAACTCATCATAAAATAAAAGTTAAATTCATCATAATTGTTTTATAAACTTATTATTTATTTATTTATTTATTAATGCGTACATTGCAATTTGGCCTATTGGCCAGGTGGCAATGTTGGAGGGGGTATAACATATAAATCCGTTGGAAATTTTC